>CM031371.1:61989833-62437412 GCA_018208015.1 Medicago ruthenica
AAGGCAGCCGACTTTAATAAGTCAGAACCTACTTTAGGGAAACAAGATTATAGGTGTATTCAGGTTAGAGTACAGATAATAGGAATGCTTCGGCATTTGAAGTTACAGTTAAGCTTTAGTGTTGGTTCTCCAACAATTTAATAGGTGGCTTATGAGAACGATAAGCCAAGAATCATAAGTTATAGGTTGAATGTTATATGATTGTTATTATATGCTTAAAGTTAAAGAATAATATATCAAAGTTAATGGCGTGTTCGCACGTTTCACAGTTATAGGCATGTTCAGCAGACTCCGGGATACGCCAGATGGGACTTCTCGGAGAGGGTTGTCCACATGCATTTCATAGTGGAGTCCGGTGTTAGCCTGATATGATAGGAATTTCACCGGGTCATAGGGAGATGTACCCCGGGGTTACTCCACCCGGACCGCACTCCGTAAAATGAACTCAAATAATAATGTTTGTTCAACGCTAACAGCTAACATAAAACATTTATATATATGTATTATGTTTCGTAGTTATAGTCAAAGTTACAGTTACAATTATAGTCACAGGAAATTCACAGTTAAAGTTATAGCCAGTTATCAGAAGTGGTCCTAGGTTTCCCCTCGATCACTAAGTCATAGATACAGGCAGGTTACAGTTATAGTTATAGAGAGATCAAAGTTATAGTTACAGGAAGACTTATAGTCATAGGCAGATTAAAGACTTGGCGATCATAGGAAATCCCCAAGATTGCCAAGGTAGGCATGGCGACCCTAGGTTCCCTGTGGTTGCCAACAGTTGGTTGGGCTGGAGCTCACTGAGACATTATGTCTCATCCCATTCCTTCTGGTGCAGGTTTACAGGTAAGTCAGAGGTTCGTGATGGGATTCTTCATAGGGATACTGGATGGAGTACAGTTGCTCGTCGTGTACCAGCTCAAGAGCTTATTGGACATTGTATAAGTATTGTAATAGTAATGGATTATTTGTACAACGAGTAAACTTGTATTCATTCAGATATGATGTAATATTATTATTGAAAATTTTTAAATGTATCCAATATCAGTTTAACGCACATGCTAATATACTAGTTAAAGTTAGTATGGGTGTTACAATTGGTATCAGAGCAGGTCGATTCAGACCGTGCCATGGGTCATTTAAGATTCAATAAAAGTAGTGGAATCATTGGGTTCCGATATTGTTCTAAGGGTCACATCTAGTTGAGCCTGATCAACTCAGTCTAGTATATGACAGTTAGGACAAATATCCGAGAGCTGAATGTGACCAAGGAGGAAAGAAGTATACGAAGGGTGAAGGTTAAGGCGTCAGATTTTTAAGACGGAAATTGGCAAGGTATTTAATGCCAAAGGATGGTTCTCTAACAGTGGAATAACTGAGCCTGTTAATGGCAAAGTCTCAGGAATATAAGAGTATCTAAGAGTAAGGTCAAGTACCTTAACTAGTTGGACGCATCATTTAGCGATGCCTTCTCCGAGGAGATGTGTAGAGTAAAGAATTATGGAATGCTCTAAGGAATGATTTGGAATTTTAATAGGAACCGTAATTTAAAAAGTTAAAGTGAATTGTAGAATAGAGTTTTAATTCCGGAAATAGAGGTAAGGAATTACGGTACCAAACCCAGCGACTTGGAATAAGGAATGATCAGTTGATTATTGGAAGCTCTGGACTTCCAGTAAGGATATGGTGTGTAAAGATGGAAGGACTTGCGCACTTGGACAAATGAAACAGATTACCTTCCTTTATTATGGGTCATCAAGATACTTTGTATGAGGAACGCAAGCTCAGCGATAAGTGAAGAAAACCCCTGGTAAGGGTATGAAATAAAAGGTTGAATCTTATGTTGTCAGATTAAAGCAGACCGGTTTCGAGGATTAAGTAGGAAGATCGTCACTAACGTACAAGTTACAGTTAAAGTTATGGTTGAGGTTAAGGAGTTCTATATTCTCTTTTGATGGGCCCCTTACACAAGCATTCGGGTAAGCCGACAAAGATCATCTTATGATGGTATGTGTTAAAGATAGTGGAAATACGGACCTTGGATTGCTTGAAACCATGAAGAGGGCAACGTCGAGAAGACATATGGAAAATTATTCAGATAACAAGATTAGATTGGAATTGTGAATATAGTAACAAGTTACTGGAAGGATCCAATGGGAAATGTTAAGTACTGAAGTTTAAAGATTTATTAATCGGGTACTCGAAGAGGCGTAACATGTGTTTGGACTTACAGGAGAGCCGGTAAGAGTTGAGTCTTATCCAGACGAATTATTTCCGGAGAAACCCGAGGAGTAACCAAGGGATATGATAGAGTTATGTAGACCTAAGTTGTCTTGGAACAAGGTTGTGAAATCCTTAAGGATAATTATAGAATGAGACTCGATTCATTAATAGATTCAGTATATGAAAGACGAGAATTTTCGGAAGTCATGGAATATTTCTAGAAGTTACCACAAGTAAATAATGTATGAACTTAAGTTGTTTTGATAGGAGCATTGTTGGGCTCGTAATTATTGCTAAAGACTGTTTACAGGTTTCGGCGTATTTTCGTGAAAGTAAGAATTTTGTTTATGTCCGAAAGGAAACATAAAGTCAAAGGATTGGCCAAGGAGATTTTTATATGGTAATAATGATGTATTACTTCTATTCCAAGGCGAATCGTTTAAATCAGAGTTGCGCAGCGTAGAAGTAATCAAAGGATGAGTTAACGAACAATTCAAAGTTGAAGTTAGAGGAAAAGGATGTTTGTAAAATCCTTGCCGGATGAATTACAGGAAAGGTAATCAGAGATTAATTCTCAAGCTACAAAATATTTGTAAGTAGTGATGACTTGAACTTATCATCAGTTCTAACAGGAAATTTTCAGAGATAAGTCGAGGAATGTTTCAGACCTCGAAATTCATGAGAAATGAGAATCGAAGCAGTTTGAGAAATTTAAAGGATGTGTTTCTAGCACAATAAGTACATAACGAAGAAAACCACATCTAATACGGTGATCTATCTGTTTCATCTCAGTAACTTAAAGTTAATTTGAATAATAAGTTTTACCAAGAGAATTGATTATGAGGTTATTCCACATCGTACCCACGTTATGCTAGCATGTCGCATGTAACAGGCATGTAACAGGTTATGATTAGTATTATGTATACTGATCAGGCAGAGTTTATACTACTTAGACAGTAGTGTAACATATATTTATAGTCATGAGACATGTATTAGTAATCGTGGTACGCAGTCGGTAATGTTTTAACAGGATAGTCTTGACCAGAACAGGTTTGTCGTTACCGAACAAATCTTAGTTGAGGAATTCAGGAATTCTTGAGCTAAATGTTCACAGTTAAAGGAAGGAAATGTTTTACACAGATCAGAAGATTACTCATAGTTTACAGTAAAGGGCTACGTGAATTCAAGTTATGAAATAAAGGATTCAGAGTTTAAGGGTGCTATTTTGATAGCGATTGGAATAGAGTTTTCTTTTCGAAAACGGAGAATGTCCTTGGACGAAATAAGTTATAACGTCAATGGGACGTAATCATAGTTATGTATGGGATTGTAGATACTCAAAGAGTACAAGCATGAGTTAAGAGCAAAAAGAGTGACCTTAGTTGGCGTGGTTTTGTCTCAAGTATATTTTGACTAAGTATGATGTCCGTTAGTTGGACAATGATGATGCGACGTACTGTGTACCCGATAGTAGTGTACACGTACTCGATCGTGTATGGAAGCTATGTGCTATGGACTGTATTATATGATGATATGTGAGACGGCTTATGCCGCACGTCACTTGTACTAAACTTTCATAAGTTTGAAATTATTGTTAAAGAAAGTATCATCCCATGAGTAAGGAATATCTTGATGGTGCAAGACTGTCAGAGTCATAGAAAAAAGAAAGCTCCTAAGATCTTAACTACGCGTTATCGTGGATTAATTAAATCGGAGCACGAGTGGCTCATGTGATTTCTCGAGCCTTAAGGATTCCCGCAGTGGGAATGTGAGCAATGCTCATGGTTGTGATAATAGTTACACCAGGATGTCAAAAAGAAAGGAACATGTACCATGAGAACAGCCACCTCCTTGCATTTGCAATAGACTTTACTTCTGTTTGAGAATACTCTACATCAGATGCCTTACAATGCAAGACTAAATCTATAAAAGAATGGTACAATTGTAACAGTAAAAGGTCGTCTTACGAGGCGAAAGTTAAAGACAAGAATTCTTTCAAATTAAAAGTAATGTATTAGATTCCTCGAAAAGTTGGGATAATTGAGGGAAATCAGATCGACCCGACGTCTTCAGGATAGGATTGAATGGTCAATTAAAGAAGGACTAATAGAATTCAATAAGGGAAATCCAAGATTTAGTAATTTTAAATTTGGATTTACAAGAAATATGTCGAACGGAGATCATAGTCAGATAATATGGATATGTTGGTTCAGATAACCATACGTTCTAACAGGTGAGAGTTATGTAACATGCATCAGACCTTTCGGTTGGAAAGAGATTGTCACATGTTTATGATTTACAGAGATGGGAATCATGGCTAAAGAACAAGTTTTAAACAGTATGGTTTAATCGGGGTGCGTGATTAATCTACATGTCAGACACTAGAGTTGCCATGGAATCCCAATAAGCAAAAAGAATTGGAAATTTTCATAGTAGAGAAAGAGGTAGAAAGGATTTACCTTTCAGGATCTCAGAAGGATTTTCTAAATTTCGAGGACGAAATTTCTTTTAAGGGGGGTAGAGTGTAATATCTCGCTTAAACATGACTTTTAACAGTATCACAGGAATTAAACGAACGGAGTGGCATTATAGTAATTATGAGAGGAAAGGGGTATATAAAGTGATAAACATGAATTTTCTTCATATCTATCATCCCTCTCTCTCTCTAGAACTCGCCCCTCATCATCAATCACTCATAATCCATCAAACTTCTTCCTTTAATCTTGTATTTCAAGCAAGCTTTGTTGGGGAAAAGTTGGAACAAGAGAAAAGTTAAAGAAAAGCAAGAAAAGAGCAAAGAGATCAAGCTAGGGTTTTGAAGCTTAAGCTTAATCAGCACCAAATTAAGTTTGAGGTGAGCTCCCTGGGGGTTTTAGAACCCCCTTTGTGAGATTTATAGTGTATTTGCATCATAGGTAAAGTTATAGTGTTTTTACCCTAATCCCTTTACTTGCTAATTCCTTGCTCATATATGTTTTAAACTGTCATTTTGTAATAGAAAATCATTCCTAACATGTTTGGGATGCTTGGGTAACTTGGATTGAGCAAAAATGGTGGAAAAACATGATTTTTAACAAGTTTTGTACTGTCATGGTCGCTACAGCGACAGGTACCGCTACGCTTTTTTTTTCTGCTGCTACGATCGCTTCAAGCGACCAGCCGTCGCTACAAGTGAGCAACATGTTTTTCAGACTTTTACCTACAGTCGCTGTAGCGACAGGCCGTGGCTATAGCGACAGCATCAGGACAGCACTTGACAGCTTTGTTGTTTTGGGTGTTCTGATGTGCGTGGGCATGGTTTTTCACTCCCGTTTTCTCCTGAAACATTTTTGAAACGTTATCCACCATTTTAACCCATCCAAAAAGGCTTCCAATGGTTGAAAGATTATAGGAGCAAGGAATACGCAAGGCGTGGGAAATGTAGGAACAATGGTTAAATGAATAGTTAAGTCCTAAGAACGGCATATGATAACGATATGTCGAATCCTTGATAGGAAAACAAGAATTATAGTATGAGTGCAAGGTCTTAATGGATTGATCCCTTGCTTGTGAGTTGATAACTCTTAAGAAAGGCAGCCGACTTTAATAAGTCAAGAACCTACTTTAGGGAAACAAGATTATAGGTGTATTCAGGTTAGAGTACAAGAGTAATAGGAATGCTTCGGCATTTGAAGTTACAGTTAAGCTTATAGTGTTGGTTCTCCAACAATTTAATAGGTGGCTTATGAGAACGATAAGCCAAGAATCATAAGTTATAGGTTGAATGTTATATGATTGTTATTATATGCTTAAAGTTAATGAATAATATATCAAAGTTAATGGCGTGTTCGCACGTTTCACAGTTATAGGCATGTTCAGCAGACTCCGGGATACGCCGGATGGGACTTCTCCGAGAGGGTTGTCCACATGCATTTCATAGTGGAGTCCGGTGTTAGCCTGATATGATAGGAATTTCACCGGGTCATAGGGAGATGTACCTCGGGGTTACTCCACCCGGGCCGCACTCCGTAAAGTGAACTCAGATAATAATGTTTGTTCAACACTAACAGCTAACATAAAACATCTATATATATGTATTATGTTTCGTAGTTATAGTCAAAGTTACAATTACAGTTATAGTCACAGGAAATTCACAGTTAAAGTTATAGCCCGTATCAGAAGTGGTCCTAGGTTTCCCCTCGATCACTAAGTCATAGATACAGGCAGGTTACAGTTATAGTTATATACAGATCAAAGTTATAGTTACAGGAAGACTTATAGTCATAGGCAGATTAAAGATTTGGCGATCATAGGAGATCCCCAAGATTGCCAAGGTAGGCATGGAGATCCCCAAGGTTGCTAACAGTTGGTTGGGCTGGAGCTCACTGAGACATTATGTCTCATCCCATTCCTTCTGGTGCAGGTTTACAGGTATGTCAGAGGTTCGTGATGGGATTCTTCATAGGGATACTGGATGGAGTACAGTTGCTCATCGTGTACCAGCTCAGGAGCTTATTGGACATTGTATAAGTATTGTAATAGTAATGGATTATTTGTACAACGAGTAAACTTGTATTCATTCAGATATGATGTAATATTATTATTGAAAATTTTTAAATGTATCCAGTATCAGTTTAACGCACATGCTAATATACTAGTTAAAGTTAGTATGGGTGTTACATAATCTTTTGATCATGTAAATATATGATTCTAGTGTTTTATATCATATTGAAACTTATTCTTGTTATTCAATCTTATGTGTGATTTAGTGTTATTGAAAAACATTTAAATCTAGGGTTAGAATACTTTTCTATTAAAACAAAAGTTCTAGACATGGAATTATGTTTTGGTAATCATTTAAAGCATCAAGACTTAATGTTATTGGATCGTTTAATAGATTGACATATCATCGATTAAACGATACGATCGATCTCACAACGTTATTTGGACACGAATAATATTGTCGAGTGATGTGTGATAATATCGTTAAAAAAGGATTAAAACTAGAATCCGTTTATCATGATCATTAGAATAATGTCGATGCTTGATTTATGAACTTTGATACCGACACTTTTATGCCCTATTACTCGTCGTATTTATTTATATTTTAAAGTCGATTAGTTTTTAGTAAACAAAAGATAAAACCCTAACTTAAAATGATAATCGATGTTGAATGGTTTAAGGTATCGCGCAAATCCCTGTGGAGACGATCCTAATATACTCACGTGTAGATAGGAAATATAATGTGAAAAAACTTTCATCAAAATGGCGCCGTTGCCGGGGATTATAGCGTTAGGATATCATAAACATCGCAGCTAAAATTATTGTTTTAAGCAATTTTGCAGAAAATTCTTTTATGTATATAACTATCATTTTTTATCCATCTTGTTGCTAATTTGTTTGGTCAGATCGTTGAACTCCGTTTATGCGAGGTAAAACGCAAGAAGATCAACTGCTGTTTGATTCAGAAATTGAAAGAATTGCTAGGAGAAATAATAGCAAAAGTCGAAAGAAAAGGCAGCTAGCAAAGAAGAGGCAACAAGAAGGAACCTCTGTTTCTATTCCTTCATTAGTTCGAATACAAGAAACACCTATGGCCGGAGAAGGAGAAGGATCCGGAAGCTCTGGTGGGAGTGGGATGCCATGTCATAACAGCCCACGACGCCTTGCCAATTGGAAAGTCGCCAAGGACTAAACAAACGAGATGAAGACTGGGATTCTCCAGATTTATATGCTAACCCTTTCTCAGGTTTTAGATCATGAGGACCCATTTCAACATCTAACAAAGTTCTATGAAATTGCTGGTACTTTGGGAGCAACGGAAAATGAGGAAGAAGCCATATTCATGAGAATGTTTCCTCATTCATTGATTGGAAAGGCAAAAGAATGGTACTTGGACCAACCACCGCAAGTGATGACCAATTGGAATACTCTTGAGGAGAAATTCCTTGAAGATTCGTTCCACAAAACCGAATTTATGGAGGCCAAGACTACCATTGCCGTCTTTACTCAAGGATCAAGTGAGACACTTTGTGAAGCCTGGGAGCGATTCAAGTCAATGTTACGGATATGTCCAAACCATGGTTTTGATGATTGTACTCAAATTCATCTTTTCCGCAATGGAATGCAACAACAATCGAAGCTTTTACTTGATGCAGCCGCGGGTGGATCATTGATGGAAAAGAGTGCTGAAGATGCAGTAGCAATTATAGAGAAAATGGCACTCAATGACCACCAAGCTCAACACAACAGAAATCCAGGACAAAGAAAAGCCGGTATTCTGGACTTGGGAACAAATGACGCCATTCTAGCACAAAACTAGCTGTTGACTCAACAAGTGGAAGAACTAACAAGAAAGATGGCCAACCTTCCGCAACAAATGAAAGAGATGCAGAATGAACAAAGAAGACATCAACAAGTTGCATCTTGTGAGCTTTGTTCAGGCGATCATCCCACTGGTTTTTGTCCACCGCCAACAGAAGAAGAGAGCTATGTCGGTAATCAACAAAGACCGAATCAGTATCAAGGACAATATTCAGGCCATAACAACAATTTCCAAAGAGGAAATAACCCAAATTATGGCCAACCATGGAGACAAGATGCTGGTCCGTCCAACCGACAACCTTACAATAATTTCAATCAATATCCGCCACAACAAAATCGTTCTCAAAGTACCGATGAAACATTGAACCAATTCATGCAAATGTCCATGGCCAATCAGAAGAACACAGATGCTTCCATCAAAAATCTAGAAACTCTAGTCGGTCAAATGGCTCAACAACTATCACAAGCCACTCAACAAGGAGGAACCTTTACCGCCAACACACAACCCAATCCAAAAGAACATGCATCAAAATGACAATCAATTCATTTTGATGCAAAAGACCTTGCATCAAAAGAACATTGCAAGGCAATGACAACAAGAAGTGGTAAGTGGTTGGTAAGGGAGTAGGAGATAATCTTGAAGTGGAGAGGAAGGTTGTTGAAGAGAAAATGGAAGAGATTGATGAAGGAAGTGAGAAGGAAGCGGAGGAAGAAAATAAAGAGGAATTAGTTGAAAATAATAAGGAGTTAGTTGAAAATGATAACTTAGAGAATAAGATGAAAGATGTGGTGAAGGAGAAGGGCAAGAAACAAGAAGTTGTAAAGAATACACCAGCTCAACATTTGCCATATCCAACTACTCCAGCTAAGAAGGATAAAGAAAGGCAGTATGCAAGGTTCCTAGATATTTTTAAAAGGTTGCAAATTAATATACCATTCTCGGAAGCCTTGAAGCAAATGCCTACTTATGCCAAATTTATGAAAGAAATTTTGTCCAAGAAAAGGAGGTACAATGATGATGAGACAATTCAATTTGATGCGAATTGTAGTGCCATCATCCAAAGAACATTGCCAAGGAAGGAGAAAGATCTGGGGAAAGTTACATTACCAATATCTATAGGCAATGTGAATGTCGGTAAAGCACTTATTGATCTTGGTTCAAGTATCAACCTAATCCCCTTTCTGTTGTCAAAAGGATTGCTGATTTGGTTGTGAAACAAACAAGTTTGACGTTGCAACTAGCCGACAAATCTCTCACACGTCCGTTGGGAATAGCTGAAGATGTCTTGGTGAAAGTAGACAAATTCCTGTTTCCCATTGACTTTGTGGTGATGGATATTCCTGAGGATGATGATGTGCCACTTATTCTTGGAAGAACATTTATGCAAACGGCAAGAATGATGATTGAGCTTGACGGAGGTTTAATGAAAGTTCGTGTGGACGATGAAGAAGTCAATTTCAACATTAATGAAGCTTTGAAGCACCCTCGTGATAAAGGTGCATGTTTCAAGATGGATGCAACTGATGAAATAATTGTTGATACAAGAGAACAGCTGCATAAACTGACACCTCTTGAAAGAGTTTTGCCAGATGCACTAAATATCATAGGCGAGGAAGAGGAAAACGAAATTGAAGAATGTTTAAAGGAGCTGGATTCATTGAAGGAAATTCCTCCTCACAAAGTAAAAATTGAGGAATTGAAGAATGAACCCAATGTTCAAGAAATGAAGCCGGAGATGAAAATTCTACCCTCGCACTTGAAGTATGTTTTCCTTGAAGAAGAGGGTAACAAACCGGTTATCATAAGTAGTTCCTTATCAAGCAAAGAAGAAGCCAAATTGGTGAAAATTCTAGAGTCTAACAAAGAAGCGATAGGATGAACACTATCTGACTTGAAAGGGATAAGTCCATCTTATTGTATGCACAAGATCATGATGGAGGAAGATTACAAGCCGGTAGCGCAACCTCAACGCCGATTAAACCCAAATATGAAGGAAGTGGTCCGAAAGGAAGTGGTAAAACTACTTGAAGCCGGCATGATTTATCCGATCTCGGATAGTACTTGGGTTAGCCCGGTTCAAGTTGTTCCTAAGAAGGGAGGTATGACGGTGATCAAAAATGAGAAAAATGAGCTCATACCAACAAGAACCATCACCGGTTGGAGGATATGCATTGATTACCGGAGACTCAACAAAGCTACAAGAAAAGACCATTTTCCTCTACCATTCATGGATCAAATGCTAGAAAGACTGTCCGGTCAAGCTTATTATTGTTTCCTTGATGGCTATTCGGGCTATAATCAAATTTCGGTGAATCCAGAAGATCATGAGAAGACAGATTTCACATGTCCATTTGGAGTTTTTGCATATCGACGCATGCCGTTTGGGTTATGTAATGCTCCAGCAACATTTCAACGATGCATGCAAGAAATTTTTGCTGATTTGATAGAGAAGAGCATAGAAGTGTTAATGGACGATTTTTCTGTCTTCGATTCATCCTTTGATTTATGCTTGAAGAATCTTGAAACGGTACTGAAGCGGTGCAAGGAAACTAACTTGGTACTCAATTGGGAGAAATGTCATTTTATGGTTACCGAGGGGATTGTCCTTGGTCACAAGATTTCTTCAAAGGGTATTGAAGTTGACAAAGCAAAAGTTGATGTGATAGGTAAACTTCCACCCCCAATCAATGTCAAAGGCATCCGAAGTTTTCTTGGCCACGCCGGATTCTATCGGCGGTTTATCAAGGACTTCTCAAAGATTGCAAAGCCATTGAGCAATTTGCTCAACAAAGATAAGTCCGTTGAATTTGATGATGATTGTATGAATGCTTTCGAATGCTTGAAAGAGAATTTGACCTCCGCACCCATAATCACCGCACCGAATTGGAATTTTGATTTTGAACTCATGTACGATGCGGGTGATTATGCAGTTGGTGCGGTGTTAGGTCAACGTAAAAACAAAATTTTTCATGCTATACACTACGCAAGTAAAGTTTTAAATGATGCTCAAATCAATTATGCTACCACAGAAAAAGAATTACTTGTTATTGTGTTCGCATTAGAAAAATTTCGTTCTTATCTCATTGGTTCGAAAATTGTTATATTTACTGACCATGCAGCCATAAAGTATTTGATCACCAAACCTGACTCCTAACCGAGACTCATCCGATGGATGTTGTTGCTTCAAGAGTTTGATTTGGAGATTAAAGACAAAAAGGGGACTGAGAACCTTGTGGCTGATCATCTTTCAAGGTTGGTGAACAATGAGGTGACTAAGAACGAGAAAGAAATTCTTGAAGAGTTTCCGGATGAGAAGTTGCTAATGGTGCAAGAAAGACCATGGTTTGCTGACATGGCAAATTATAAAGCAACGGGGTTCGTACCGGAGGATTTCACATAGCAAATGAAGAAGAAGTTGATTAGAGACTCAACTCATTTTGTATGGGATGACCCATATCTCTTCAAGATAGGAGCTGACCACCTTTTACGGAGATGTGTTGCTAGAGAAGAAGCCAAAGACATCATGTGGCATTGTCATAATTCGCCATATGGTGGGCATTTCAATGGTGAAAGAACTGCTGCAAAGGTTCTTCAAGCAGGCTTTTATTGGCCCACTCTATTCAAAGACGCATATGAACATGTTAAAAGTTGTGAGAGTTTCCAGAAAACAGGAGGAATTTCAAAAAGAAATGAAATGCCTCTGCAAAGCATCCTGGAAGTCGAAGTTTTTGACTGTTGGGGTATTGACTTTGTTGGGCCATTTCCATCCTCCTTGTCCAATGAATATATTTTGGTAGCTGTAGATTATGTGTCTAAGTGGGTAGAGGCAATCACATCCCCAAAAGCTGATAGTAAAACAGTGGTCAAATTTCTCAAAAGAAATATCTTTTCCCGTTTTGGAACTCCTAGAGTGCTCATAAGTGATGGAGGTTCTCATTTTTGCAATACACAATTAGCAAAAGCACTTGAGCGCTATGGAGTGAAACACAAGGTCGCTTCACCACACCATCCACATACCAACGGTCAAGCCGAGCTGTCCAACCGTGAATCAAAAGGATCCTTGAGAAGACCGTATCATCAGCAAGGAAGGATTGGTCAATGAAACTTGACGAAGCATTGTGGGCCTATAGGACCGCATACAAAGCTCCTACGGGTTTCACACCATTTCAGTTGATGTATGGGAAAGCGTGCCACTTGCCGGTGGAGTTGGAGCATAAAGCGTTTTGGGCGCTAAAATTTTTAAACTTTGACCAAGAGCAAGCTGGAGAGAAGAGAAAGCTCCAAATGAATGAATTGGAAGAATTACGAGAACAAGCATATCAATCATCCAAGCTCTATAAAGAAAAGGTCAAGAGGTATCATGACAAAAAGATCATGAAGAGGCATTTCAGGCCCGGTCAAATGGTTTTGCTGTTCAACGCAAGATTGAAGCTATTTCCGGGTAAATTAAAATCAAAGTGGTCCGGCCCTTTCATGATCAAGGAAGTCAAGCCTTATGGAGCGGTGGAGCTAGAAGATCCTATCACCAAAGAAAGCTGGACGGTGAATGGACAAAGACTGAAACCATACTTTGGCGGTGAAGTTGTTCGGCACACGACAACAATTTCACTCATTGATTCATAATCAAACATGAAACAGGCGTCGATCTAATGACGTTAAACAAGAGCTTGTTGGGAGGCACCCCAATTTTGTAAGTATTTTATTGTTTTGCATTTTAGATTAGGTCACATTGCACTCAAAAACATAAACTAGTACAGAAGCCAGAAATCAAAATTTTACCTGTCATAACTCGCCCAGCGAAGCAAAATCTTGCTGAGCGAGAATTACAGGTCAGTTTGACCAGTGTTGACTTTTGTAGCTCGCTTAGCGAGAAAAATCTCGCTCAGCGAGATTTTGTAATATGACAGTTACGATTTCCAAAGCCATTAACCCCTCTTAACTCCCATTAATGCATTTCAACTGCCCCTAACCACTCATTATCCTTCAAAAACCGGTTCTCTTCATTTCTCTTCACTTTTCACCTTTTCAACCAAAATTCTTTCTTTTTTCTCTCAAAACCTACAACCCAAACTCATCCAAGTCAAGATTAGGCACCATCACTGCATTGCATCACTTCATCTTGCATCAAATCAACAAGTTTGAGTTTCTTTTCTTGCTTTATTTAAAAATTCGAAAATGGGTTTAGTTTTTGGATTTAATAGAATAGGTTGTAATTTGATGTGATAATAGTGTTTAGAATGCTGGTTAGGTTCGAATTAGTGTAAGGTAGAAATGAACTGGAATAACAACAAACATTGCCATGCCAAAAATCAGATTTTTAATCACTTTTTGAATGACCCATTTTTTGTAAATTTGAAATAAACATGGGTTTGTGATGTTTTTATGCAATGGTTGTCATTTTAATTCATTTCTATGTTACTGGGTGTGTTTTCTAGAGATTAGGGGTATTACAGAGTGTTTTTCGAGCCAAAAATTTAAATTTCTGAGTTTGCTTGCTTAGCGAAGTTCATGCTCGCCTAGGCGAACATTCATCTGGAAAACCCAGAATTTTGAACGTTTTCTCGCTAAGTGAAGCTTATTTCTCGCTGAGCGAGTTACATCAGAAAATGAAATTTTATTTTGCTCTGAGAGTTCCTATTCCATTTTATGCTAACCTCTATACACCTTGTTCTGTATGCATTTCCTGGCTGTTTTGCAGGAATGGCACCTAACCAGAAATCTACCGGTAGCAAGAGGAAACAAGCTGAATCATCTCAAGCATCCATACCATTTGATGCTAGCCGCTTCCAGAGTGCACATCATGCTGCACGGTATCAAGAGTTGTTGAAGAGGAAGTTCTGGCATGAGAAGGAGTTTATAATCAACCCGGAGGGAGAATATAATGGCATCCTTGGGATTTTTGATACTAGAAAATGGGAGAGATTAGTGAGTCCCCCAACCAAGATTAATGCGGACATTGTGAGAGAATTTTACGCTAATGCCATTCCCAACGATCCTGAAGACCCCTTTGAGTTTGAAACCTCAGTCTGAGGCCGAGTTATAAAGTTTCATCGTCCTGCTATCAATGCCTATTTAGGAAACCCTATACTCCCTCGAGACTCTAAATATCTTTGTGAATTCCATACTCAGCAAGCCAAAGGAAACTGGGATCACGAGGAGATAAAGAAGGCAATTTTCAAGGAAGGTAAGGATTATGATATTAGCCCAGCGGGGAGACCCTTTAGAGCCTTGAAGCAAAACATGACACTCCCTGCCCAAGTGATCCTTAACCTTATCCTACATAATATCCGACCAAAAAGCCACACCTTCTCGACCACCCTTGAAGTGACCCCTTTCATCTACTACATCCTAGCCGGAAAACAAGTGGATGTAGCCCGCATCATTGCTAATGAGATCAAAACCATTGAAATGAGTGGCATCACCTCACCTAAATGCCCACTTGCGTTTCCTGGCCTTATCATGGGTCTATGCCAAGCTGCACGCATCGTCCTCCCACCTCAAATTCATGAGCAAATTGTTAATCCGGTGGATGATGCCTACATTGCTCGTCACAATGAAGATAAGCAAGCAAGACATTCCCCTCAACAACAACCTGAATCCTCTCAAGCCCAACAACAGCAACAACAGCCTTCTCAGCACCTCCAGTTTTCTGATTGGGATCCTATGTATCTAGCTTCCTATAACTACACTTGGGATGCTATGGAGGCTAACTATAGGGGATAGCTGGGAATTCAGGAGTCCCTTTTGAGATTGCAGCAGCAGTGGAGAGCTCCATCAGACCTGGCTCAGCAAATTATGACTCCTGCTCATTTCCGTTCTTATGTGGCTTACCTTGAGGATAGGCCATTCTATCATGGAGGGGGCAGTGCAGCAGCTACAGGTGATGGTGCTGGTGATGGTGTAACAGCTGGTGGTGGATCAGATGAGGAGACTTACAGTGATGAAGACATGGAGGAGTGAAGAAGGAGTTTGACTTGAAAGCCCGCCACTAATAGAGAAATATTTTATAAGCTTTCAGTCAACTTTTTTTTGGATTCTATCTGAACAATTATGGCTTGTGTACTTTTATTTCTGTACTTCTGTTTCTGTACCTTTGAATTCTGTATTTTGCTTCTGTATTTCTAATTCTGTACTTGTGGTACTTTATGCTTTATGTTTTATGTTTTAAAATTATGTGTGTTTTATTTATTTCGTACCATATTATATTTAGTATAGTTTAATTTACCATTTGAATGAACTCTGCTCAAATATTCAAAGTTAAATGCTTGAACTAAAGCCAAAGCATTGAGCCAAGAATCAGGTGAGTGATAATGATAGAAAGTTTGTGACAAAGAACAAAGCTAAGGTACTCGTTTCTTGTTTTTCTAGGTATATACTTGAATGTGAAATGAGTACTTTGCACACAAATTTATTTTATTCAGTTTTACGCAAGAACATATTTACGTTTGAACCAATTAGAACTAGCCAAAATGTGAGGAATCCTCGAAGTCTTTGTATATATGCAGGAGACCGGCATTTTTGTTTAACTCGATTCTTTTATGTTAAATCTGAAAGTTGTTTTAAATTGTATGAAAACACTGAAATGATCAAGGCATTTTTTGAATATGAGTAGAAACACTTGACCACAAAAAGCCTACCCTGTGAAAAGTGAGTATTTGATAACCCCATTGAGCCTAATGAATCAGAATCGTTAACTATGAACTGCCAATTTTCATAAGCACAATGCTTAGTGAAATTGCTGGAGTTTGTAAAAAAATCCAGTTCATAGTTAAATCATTATTGGATTCTGATATTTTACTTTCATTTTGAACCCTTATCCATCATGTTTATTTGTCTTTTGCCTAATGATAAAGGAACATTCAATTAGGGTATCATTTTGAATAAGTTGGGGAGAAAAGGGAGGTAGTGTATGTCAAGTAATTGGTGAATTTTGAAATTGATCTTGACAACAAGAAAAAGAGAAAGAAAAAGAAAAAGAAAAGAAAAAAAAAAGAAAGAAAAGCAAACCAAGAAAAAGAAAAGAGAAAAAGAAAAAAGTCAATAAATCAAAAAGTTGTCAAGATCAAAGTAATGTTTGTAAATCACCAAGAGTTGTGTTTGAAAAAGGAGAAAGTTGTGTAATTAGTAAGAATGTTCCTCTATGCTTGGCCTGTTGAACTCAAATTTTCCCACATATGATATTTCTTTTGAAACCAAGCCAAATTACAACCCTCAAAGACCTTGTGATTGATGCTTTTGTGCTTTTAGAAATGATAATTAGATGGACGCATAACTTAATCGGAATGTTAGCAAACTTGCCGGATGAGTGTTTAAAACCCACACAACGTGATTTCAATTTGTTCATTTACTTTCAAAGAAGTGTGTTAGGAGTGGTTCAAATTTAAACATGTTGTTTGCTAAGAATTGTGTGATTTGAACTTTGTGTTTAGAACTATGTCACATTCATGGTATATATCTTGTTTAATGAGAAACTTTACTTTTGCTCGCGCTGTCACAATTGAATCATTCATCTGACAAATTTTTCTTCAATTACCAGATTTCTGCTTCGTGCTCAACTTTGTCCAAAGCCTTGATTTTTCCAATTTTATTGAATCTTTTGTTTGAGGACAAACAAAGAACTAAGTTGGGGAGTATTTGATAAGTGGCAAGAAATGAATAAATTCATGTCTTTTACAAGGCTTTTTAGTTACTTGTTTTGCATGTTATCTTAGAAAAAGCATGGAATTTATGAATAAATGCCAATTATACTTTGTATACCTTATTCTTCCCCATTTGTGTAGGAAAAAGCAAGCCAGGACTTGAAAATAGCAAGAAATCAATAAGAGAAGAATGAAGAATCTCACCTAGCGAGAGCTTGGCGAGTGGATGGCGAGTTGAGGCAGGGATTTTCAAGAGTTTTCAAAGTTAAACTCGCCTGGCGAGCAGTTGGCGAGTACTTGGCGAGTTCAGGCAGGGATTTTTCAGGAACAAGGGAAGTTTGATTTCGCTCAGCGAAATATTTGTCGCTCAGCGAGATCCCAAGGGCGGTTTAATACTGTGGAAGACGTGGCAGAAAGCCACTGGCCAGAAAGTCAAACTCGCTGAGCGAAATTTATCTCGCTGAGCGAGATGTCACTTATCAGTTTTAGTATTTAAGCTATGTTTCAGCTTTTAGGTTAGAATGTTAAGATTTTATTGAGCTTTTATTAAGAACATATTTTAGAGTTTATTACCAGAGAATAGGGCAAAGAAGAGGTGCACTTCAAAGGACAAAAGGGATCAAGATTAGATCACCTAAGGGTTTTTGAGAAATCAAAGCTTAGCATGATCTTCATCTTTTCTTCAACTTTTGTATTGTTGACATGAAATGATCAACTAAATCTCCTTTGTTGGGATTAGAGGTAATGAATCAAGCTAGATGTAATCTTTTGATCATGTAAATATATGATTCTAGTGTTTTATATCATATTGAAACTTATTCTTGTTATTCAATCTTATGTGTGATTTATTGTTATTGAAAAATACATTTAAATCTAGGGTTAGAATACTCTTCTATTAGAACAAAAGTTCTAGACATGGAATTATGTTTTGGTAATCATTTAAAGCATCAAGACTTAATGCTATTGGATCGTTTAATAGATTGAGAAATCATCGAATAAACGATACGATCGATCTCACAACGTTATTTGGACATGAATAATGTTGTCGAGTGATGTGCGATAATATCGTTAAAAAAGGATTAAAACTAGAATCCGTTTATTATGATCATTAGAATAATGTCGATGCTTGATTTATAAACTTTGATACCGACACTTTTATGCCCTATTACTCGTCGTATTTATTTATATTTTAAAGTCGATTAGCTTTTAGTAAACAAAAGATAAAACCCTAACTTAAAATGATAATCGATGTTGAATGGTTTAAGGTATCGCGCAAATCCCTGTGGAGACGATCCTAATATACTCACGTGTAGATAGGAAAATATAATGTGAGCAAAGAGCTTTCATCACTGACTATGTAACTACCATTGGGTTTTGACATAGCACATTAGACCACTCTCTCTTCATCTACCGACAACAATCTGACATGGCCTACATTCTCTTTATGTTGACGACATCATCCTTATTAAATGTACCCATGACCTTCGCAAATCAATTATGTCACTCTTAGCATCCGAGTTTGCAATGAAGGATCTGGGTCCCCTGAGTTATTTTTTGGGCATTGGTGTTTTTCGCCATCCTGGTGGCATCTTTCTAAGTCAAAACATTTATGCTTCTGAAATCATTGAACGAGCTGGGATGACATCTTGAAAATCATCTGCCACCCCTGTTGACACTAAACAGAAACTCAACACTTCATCTGACACTCTTTATGAGGATCCCTCTCTCTATCGCAGTCTTGCAGGAGCTTTACAATACCCAACATTCACTAGACCTAACATCTCTTATGCGGTTCAGCATGTCTATCTTCACATGCACGCACCCAGTACAGAACACATGCTTGCTCTCAAACGTATTCTCCATTATGTTCAGGGTACCATACATTTTGGTTTACATTTATCACCATCTCCCATCACCAAGCTTATCTCTTATACTGACGCTAATTGGGGTGGCTGCCCTGACACAAGACGTTCCACATCTGGATACTGCGTTTTTCTTGGCGGCAACCTCATCGCTTGGTCTTCCAAAAGGCAACCCATTCTCTCTTGTTCTAGTGCTGAAGCCGAATATAGAGGTGTTGCTAATGTTGTGTCTTAGTCATGTTGGATTCGTAATCTCTTACTGGAGCTTCATTTTCCTATTCCTTAGGCCACTTTGATGTATTGTGACAATGTTAGTGCCGTTTATCTCTCTAGTAATACTGTGCAACATCAGCGTACCAAGCATATTGAAATGGACATACACTTTGTATGGGAAAAAGTAGCTCGTGGTCAGGCACGCGTACTTCATGTTTCCTCTAGACATCAGATTGCAGATATCTTCACCAAAGGGCTCCCTCGCATTCTCTTTGATGACTTTCGGACAGTCTAAGCGTCCGTGAACCTCCCGCTTCGACTGCGGGGGTGTGATAGAATATAATATTTAATAGAATTAATAGAAAAGAATATTTTGTCATAATTGGGTATAATTAGCTTCCTGTAATTATGTTGTATCATAAGTAGACAGCTGACCATAGGTTATCGAACAGTTGTATATATTCTATTCAGATGAATGAGAAACGCATATCCATTCCACTATATTTCCATTATCTTACATGTTCTATTTCTATGTTGTTGGTCTTGGGTGTGGTAAGCGTGGTCAGTCTCCACTTCGATGATGGGTGGGGGTGTGGGGTGTTCCTAGTTTGAGTGTTGGTGTTGTTTTTCTGTGGATTTGGTGATGTCAATGCGGGTTCTTGTTCATATTTTATTTTATTTTATTTAGAATTTTTTGTGGTGGTTTTTTTTAGTTTTTATTTTTTGGGTTGTCTATCAATAGCACTCTTTGCCTTGTCTATTATCTCACACTTCTCCACTTGTGTCAAGGTAGTCGACATCGTAACTTCCCCCTTTAATGCTTCCACGCACTTTTGTTGTGTCAAAAACGCTTGCATCTTAACATTTCATAACCTGAAATCATTACTTCCATTGAACTTCTCGATGTCCCACTTTAAACTCATGATACACACTTTACCAATTTACCAGTGTACCCAACGTAGGCACCAATTGTTGTGTATTCGAATAAATAATCACACCAATAAAAGTTAGATGTGTGGGAACCAATTGTTGTCTATTATGAATAAAAAGTTTACCCCCAAAGCCCTCTCCTTTCAATGTCTTCTATTTCTTCCACTTGTTCCTTCATTTTTTTTTTCAAAACTCTCCCCTCCAAACTCTGAAACAAAGCCTAAAGGAAGCTTTTTTATTCTTCCTCTAATGAGATCTCACTACTCAAGGTGTTTACAAATGTTTTTCAACCTAGGAAAGAACTCTCACCAAAGACACTCAACCCTAAAGTTCACTCCTTTGGTTTCTCAAGTTTCTCTCTCTTGAAACTCTCTCATAACATGAAGAATGAAGCCTTATTTAAAGCCCTTGATCCCGAGAAATCGTTTCACATTAGGCACCCATCATGCCACGATATGCAGTTAGTACGCCAGTACAATACTACATTCTATCCGTTAGTCGTGTCACGGTGCCTTTCCTTTGTGCCACGAAATTTCTATTGACAACCTCCCTGAAAACGTGCCAAAATCGTGTCACGATCCCATTCTCACATGTCCCAATTTTTCTAGAATTCAACATCCAATTTTAAGCCAAATATCAACAAAAATTTATGTAGTGGGTCAATCAATGTTAAAGGAACCAAGTCCGTCGCTCTAAAAAAAAAAAAAAAAACTAAGCCAGTTTGCAACACACGATTCTATATAAAATTGCACAACAAATACTTGATTTTTGATTAAACCCTGGTTCATGTAATGTTTCAATACACTAAAGTTTTTAAGAATCAATAAACTAAATTTCAAATACAATTTAGATATCACTGTTACAAACCAATACTCGTATGACACAATAAAACTAATAAGTACTAATCTATGCTATTCTTCTTGTCTTTTTAACATATTCTTCTCAAATACAATTTGTATAACACTGTTACTGACCAATTATTTTTTGTGCATGTCCTGCATGCGTATTCTTCTTGTTACGTAGAGTTCTAGCTAATTTTTCTCTTGCTTTTTCCTTTCTTTATTGTAATATAAAAAATATAATAGGTTATCTCGATTGTTTTGCAAGAGTGTTGAGTTATGTCTTCCTTTACTTTATTTTCTTTTGAGTTAAATATGTCTAGTTCTTATAAAATTACCAAGTTTTATATTTCAACCCCATAAAGAATTTCTTTTTTTAGTCCATAACTAAAAGAAAGACACCATATCACCACCCTAACCACCAAAACATACCATACCACACCCTACTAAAGAAAGGACATGGTACAAAAAGGTTGAAAGCTGACTCTGGTGAATCAATACATAAGTTGTCGAAGGTCATTCTGGGATATCTTAGAACTTGTTCAGCCACGAGATTGACAATGTAAAAAGTATTTACATATGAATCAAATCAAAATGCGTTTAATGTATAGGAATCTCTAAAAAGTATAATCTTACCCAAACAAATGTTTCAAGGTGGGCACATTTACCGTTTTAGTAAATTTTAGTAAAATATACATCTCTATTTTATTTTATTTTATTTTATTATTATTATTATTATTATTATTATTATAAAATCTTCTACTTAAGGGCCCACCTTTGATATTTTTTTTTTCAAGATCTATACTACTTTTAGAAAAACCTTAAAAAAAAATAATAATGTGTAAAGAATTGAAAATGTATAAACATTAAAATATGTACATGCATGTAATGCTTACTCATCTACTAACCAAATGCTAAACTATATATATATCCATGGATATGCAATTTGAAGTCTTGTCCTTTTCTAAGATTCATGAAATGTCGCTCTTGATGTTGCCAAATCAAGATGCAAAGCAAACTAGCAACCACTCATAATAATGTTCACATCTGCTAGTTTTCTACTTTATTAAGACATGATCAAAGTGGTGCGCAATTAAATTGAAACCCCATATGTTACTTGGTCCCCGCTCGCGCTCATGAGTGTGACCTTATCGTCAAAGAGATTCTTGGATGAACCAATGGTTGTTGTTAGGATCAAGGGAGAGACTGTGATTTTTAAAACTTCATAAGAAAGAGACATTAAGCAATCAACTAATTACTTTTAATAATGGTGCAAATCTATCTAAATATCAATGAGAGGAACTTGAGATAATGACTTAATGGAAACAAGAAAAAAAACAAAATTGTAGCTATATATACTCCCATTTTGAAAATGATGAAAAACTCACCCCAAAAAAATAAATAAATTAAGTGTTTATTCCAAACTAGGTTTATTCGCAAATTAATACTATTTCACAGGGGCGGATCCAGCAGGTTTGAGGGTGTGCACCTGCACACCCTGAATTTTTGAATTTAAGCCCAGTATTCTAGTTTACCTCTGTTTTGCACACTCTGAATTTTTTCATTTGCACCATTGACTCATAGAAACTCTATGTCTCTCACGTCATATTATGTTATGCGTTTTGATTGGACATAATTCCACTAACTTGCTTTTTAATTTAACGTTTTTTGTGGTTTATTGCTTGTGTTTTTGTGATATTTTTTTTGCTTTAAAATTTTTCTAAAATAAAAAACAGTGGACTTTGAGTATCATACTCATGAGATGCGTGTACTCTAAATTATTTAACCACTTAGCCAGATATATAGATGTATTTCTTATCCGAAAAACATTATGTTTGTATAATAATTTAACCTTTCTCTTCAGAGAAAAATGACTATATAGTTTTTTTTAAGACTTATAAAATCAATATGGTTATTTAAATGCAAAAAACTTAATGCACACATATATGTACTAAAATTTATTATTTATTTATATATTATTTCATATGTCTCATTTTAATTGTCGTTTTGTGTTGTGTATGGTTCTTAAGAAAATTATTATTTAAGTCGATTTAAATGATAGAATTAATATCATTTACTAAAATATCCTTATTAATTATAATAAGTGGAGTAAAATTCAATAAATAAAAGTATAGTAGTGTAAAAATAATATTAGATGTTGTATTGTTATTTTAACATGACAATCATTTTAAGACAAAGAAAAAATGATAAAATAAAAATTAAAGTAGTTACAAGTTTGCACCCCCTGACTCAGGGTCTTGGATCCGCCACTGTACTCGGTTTATTCGCAAATTAATATTATTTTATTCTGTTCATATGAGTTTAACTCAGTTATTAAGGACATTGTATAATATATGCAGAGGTCGGAGTTCGAATTCAGACACCCCTCTTATATTCACCTTAAGAGGTGAATTTCTAACCAATGGATTGCTTGACCAAAACATAAATAATAACTTACTCTCCGTCTCTTTATATCTAAGAGCTTTTTATAACATAGTTTGTCCCTAACCCTCTTTCAAAATTCCATGATATATGCATTATTTTTATTACAAAAATGTCTCTTATATTAATTAAAGAGAATTAAAACATAAACTATTTATCTATTACATTAATAATTTAAGGATAATTGTACAATGAGAATATATATTGTTTACAAATTAAATATAAAAACAGCTTTTCTTAATTTTTGTGCATTGATGAAGAAGATGTTATATATAGAGACAAATGCATTATTAAATATAAGGAGGGAAATGAAAGGTGAATAAAACAAGGAAAATGGATGTGTGTACCTAGTTACTGAGGGGAGGATGATTGCAAGCTCTTATCACCCATTCGTGCCGTCTGATTGAATTTAACATGGTAGAGGACCACTCACTGCAGACTTCTGCAACAGATATAAAAACAACCAATAAAGAAATAAAGAACAGACACCAACTAGTACTACTATATTTGATCCTTCAAAAAGAAGAAAGAGAAGGACTTTACCAAATAAGTTAATTGGGGTCATTTCTTTTTCATTCTAAAGTTACAATTCTTTTACTTGGTGGTGAATGCATACACGTAGAAAAAATAATATTACCGTTAGAAAGAGTAAACGTGTACATAGAGAGTAATTACTAAAGGAGTAGTGCAAATTATAGTTCGCGTCTTCTTTAAATCAACATCATGTTTAGAACCCACACTCATCATTAGTTTTATTCCACATTTCCTATGTCCTTTGTCCTAGTGACATGTCTTACTCTTCGTTATCGGTCTTAAGATCTTTATCACTCCGTTCGTCATTCCTCCTAGTGTCTTCCCCCTATTCTTTTTGGCTCATTAAGTTTAGGATCCTATCTTCATATATAATTTCATCGTTATTATTTTCTATTGTCTTAAGCCACTATCACCGGTTCATGTTTTAGACTCGCCATTACTTTGAGGTTATCATTTCTATTTATGCCTAAAACACACTTCCTCATTTATATATGTAGTTTAGGGATCCTTACTTTTACTTTACACGCTAACGGCTTTCTTAAACTCACTATTGCTTTCATATATGTTTTAGAGTCCATCGAAAGGATTGTGCTGAAATTTAATGAAGAACGTAGCATGACCCATGCACGGTGTTTTAATCGTAACTCAAGTTCTAGAGATCCAAATGGATATCAACCAAAGGTAAATGAAAGTTGACATCTCTATCTACAACTTACATGAAGGAACCTAAATCCAATTCGGGACAGAGAGGGATGGAAAGGTTGGTTTTCCTAAACCTGGGCAGAGTGCACGACCGTGCTAACCCATGTGTAGTAATTTGATAATAACACGAGTTGTAGATGTCTAAATGGAGTCACTCTAAAGCTAAATGAAAGCTAACATTGATATCTTCAACTTTCATGAAGATACCTAAGCTCAATTAGGAACAAAAAATGGTCAAAATATTGGTTTTCCTAAGCCTAAAAAGGGTGCACGACCGTGCTCCCTGGGGGCACGACCGTGCGCCCCCAAAACAACAAAAAAGGCCACAAGCTGAGCATGGAACGTGCTTCCAAGTAGCACGACCGTGCGTGGGTGTCAGGTATCAGAAATCACAGTTTTGCTACGATTTCGCTTAAGGGTATCTTCCCGAACCCCGTTTTCGACCTTAAACTCACCAAACTCATTCCTAATCATCACCCTAAGGTTACCCTATCATTCAAACACTAATTTTCGATTAACCTATCGAATCACACATTCTTTTTAAGGTTAAATACTCAATTCAAAACCCTACATAAATTTCCCTTAATTCTAATCTCCCAACATCATCGTCATGCACTTTCATCGTTAATCTCTCATCAAAATTCACATCATAATAACAATCCCAGCATAAGAATTAAACAACCCCCATCATAGAATAAGATACCCTAAAGTGAAAGCATTCTCCCCCTTACCTCGAATCTCCGATGTCACCACTTTTTGGATCTCTTCTCTGAAACTAGGGTTTCCTCCTTCTCTTCTCTCCACTTCTCTTGTTTATACGTTTCAGCAAAAGTGACAACTATGATTGTTGATTCTCTATTTATACTTGCGCTAGCCTCATGCTAATATTCTTTCTACTCCACTTTCTATTATTTTTACTCCTCCCTCCCCCACTTAATTATTTCCTTCTATTCTACACCTCTCCCCTCCTTCATTATTTTATTTAATTGTTTTCCTCTTTATCTTATCACTCCTCCTAGTACGTCATTAATCATCATAATATATTTCTTCATAGCTAACATATTTTTTAAGCACCATAACATCGTTAAACATCATAACATCAATATAATCATAAAAATCAAGATTTCTTCTAATTAACTTCTTTAAATCATTAATTATAATTTTTGGGGTGTTACACTGCTACTTTTAAGGAACTGGTTAAGGAACGACTTCCTAATTTCGGGTCGATCAGGAAAAATGGGTACAATCTAGAAACGTACTTCGAAAAGCAAGGATGGATGAACTTTTTCGATGCTTTGGATGGACCTTGCTACACAACATTGGTCAAAGATTTCTGGGTTAGGACAGAAGTTGTTCAAGCGAATGAAGAAATTCAGGAAACTCAGGTTCGCTCCTCAACCATGGGGATTGAGATAACTATTACTCAATCCATCATAGCCAAGCTTATAGGAGTTGACAACTCAGGAGTATTCGAGTTCAGCAGCAATACCATTCCAATCCAGTTTGGAGAGAAAATCAAAGATAAACTTTCTTGAAATACGGAGAATCTAGACAAGGCCAATAACATTCACAAAGAATACAGAATCCTCTTCCAGTTTCTTATTGTGTTTTCTTCCTAGGGTAGGAAGTACTGACCAACCGAATTGGATTCACAAAGTGATGCTTCTTCACATGCATCTTGAAGAAAAATTAAATCTGGCGGCATATGTGTTCCATCATCTGTGCACATCCCTTACATACACTCATCAGAGCCAAGGGAAGCTCATACCATATCCAAGACTCTTATCTGAACTCTTTTACAAGAGCCAGATCGTTCAGACTTTGGAGAATTTGGGTCAGGCTTCTGACCTAGGTATTGAGTATAGTCAAGTATTGTAAGCTGAGCTTTTGGGCAACATGAAGATAATATTGCACAAGGATGTGGTCAAATCATATGGCTTTGTTATCAGAGGCAACAAAAAGCCTCTCCTAGAAGACTTAGTGAACAAGGCCAAGGCAGACTTTGGGGCAAAAGTGAACTTGGAAGAAATTCCTGATGCATCATAGGATGCAGCTGGAAACAAAAGAAAAAGAAAAGCTGCTGCCAAGGAATCCAAAATAAAAGAATATGAACCTGATAAGAAAAAGAAGAAAAAAGAGGCTAAAAAAGAGCTGCAGGAGATCACTCAAGGAGTAGTGATCAAGGAAGGAAGAACAAAGAGTGGAGCTACTATGGCTACCACTTAGACCAAATAAAAAGCACCTGTAGTTTATAGAGCAAAAAAGAAGGCTCCAGAAAAACCAAGGAAAATCTGGCAAATGCAGATCACCACATCAGACTCTAGTACTGAGTCTGATGACAATAAGGTTCTGGCCTCTAAGTACAAAAGCCTAAAGAAGCCATAAGTAACAGCTCTTGAGGTTCAAGATAAGGTTAAAACCTCTGCTACTATTGCCAAGGAACTGTTGTAGCTGTGGAAAAAGGAAGTTGTTATGATGAGTAAGGTAACTAAAGAAGAAGCTAAAACGGGAAAGGAGTCAGAGGTTGAAGATGTTCAAACGCTTGTATCAAAAAACAATGCAGATGTCACTCAGACTCTGCAAGGTATGTCTTCTAAACCCTGTACACATGATGATATTATTCCTTCATCCTCCCCTCCTCAAACCAACACCCTAGAAGAACCTAATTATAATGCTGATTCATCTTTCCTAGATGAATTAGCAAGATATTCTGACGGTAACATCTTCTCTTCCCAACCTTCTTCACCTCAACCCACTCATCAAACCACCCAAGAAATCACATAAGTTAACCCAAAAACTACCACCATTGAACCTCCACCATCCCTTATTTATGCATTCATTGAACCCACTGAACACACTATTGATGCCTTCAAAGAAGGTCATTCAGATGAGTTAATTAACTCATTTGAAGAAGAAACAATATAGACCCATATCTATGCTCTCGGCCCATTGATACATCTAACTTCACCATAGCAGAACCCCTATCTACCTCAGAAATACCTATCCCTACCTCCAGATAAAACCCAATGTAAACCACACCAGCTGAAATTGCATCTGAAGCTCCTCAAACTACAAGTGAAGCCCCTCAACATACCCCTACAGAAACCAACACAGAAGCCTTAACCACAACTGACCAACCTTCTGACCAAACCTTCAATCTGGTCACTGTCAGAAACGTAGAATCTAACTCTGACTATGATTATGATTCTGATGAAATTTATATCCCTACCATACTCCATTCACTTTCTAAACAACCCATTTCCAATACAAATTTCTTCCCTGATTATGACATATGTGTGTTAGATTTTCCCATAAATGTTTGAATGTTCATGATGTTCTTGAAATTTCATAGTAAAAGATGAAGATGATTGTCAAATTCAACAAGGTTGAATCTGTCAAAATCAACTTCCAGTAAATGAAATTTGAATGTAAATGTGTAGAAAAACAAGTAAATTGCATGAATACTTAAGAAACAAACTTAAATTGCATTGCATGAAATGAAAATGTGTTCACAAGGATCATACATTTGCATGTTACTAATTTCTCGCTTTGACATGGATATTCTGAGTGTTTAAGTTCCTATATGTAATTTTTGACCTATTTCTCCCATGAGAAACTACTATTTATACTAAGAGAAATAATTGTACAAACGTATCTAAAACTGTACCTGCCACCAACATATTTTTAACCAGAAACCTTTTGATTTTGAACTTGATTCTACATCACTTCGACAGCAGTTATTTGGTCTTATCTATTTCCAATCTTCAGTCTTCTGTTTGTTGAATTCACCATCCTTTAGCTCTTAATTTCACCTAGCTCCAGATTTGGTCGAAATCCTATCAACCAGATTCTGTCGAAATCCTCTCAACAAGCATAAACCTTAACAACTTCTTTAATTGTCGAAAATAACATCTTTCTCTTGAAATAATAAGTCAAACTTTGTTGACTACATTTAATTGAGCCTGTCGAAAATACAGGCTAACAAGACTGTCAACACATAAATTTGAGTCCTTGAGAAGCTTAATCCAAGACGTTGAAATATTGCTTGATTTGATTAATATTGTTGAATAGTCATTTTAAATTATTTTGTTTCTTTTAGAATGACCCGTTTTATTCTCTTCGTCCTTGAATTTCTTGTTTGTTTATGCACGTGGTCAGAAGACGACAAATTGTACTATCCAGAGTCTGATAATGACCTTCAGAAGAAGACAAAACTGATCAGAGTCTTCAATTCTTCAGATGCTTCTGACCTAGAATCTTGGCCATTTCAGATACTTTGACTACTTCAGAGTCTATTTCAAATCTTTCGCTTCTCATTTGATTCAGATGCACTTATATGTGCATATAATCTTATTCTTTGATAAACCACAAGTTGAATTAATAGTTTTAATTTAATTCTATGGTCATGCACACTTGAACACATATTAACATATCTAATTTTTCTTTTTATACTTAGTTATCATCAAAACTTCAAAAACATTGTACGAAACTCATTTATGTTCAACATAATTTACATCATCAAAAAGATATAAATCTACTAGATTTTGAATCATAACCTACGAACTAATTAACATAATTCTAGAGCACTGGTCTAACAATGAAAATGCCTAGTTTATCCCAAAAGCAAATGTCATAGAGTCAAGGCATTGACAAATCAAGTCTATTTATCTATAAAGGTTTAAAATGAGAAATCGAACCTATATATAGTTTACAATTTTTTTATATAACATTTTTGCAAGTTTATGAGGCTTTTTTGACATTAGGATCTTGATATAATGCACTTGAGGATCATGGACAAGTGGTGAACTCATGTGGTTGGGGGCAGGTAGTCTCGACAAGATCTCTTTAATTTGGTCGCCTGAGTAGTTGCTAGTATTTGTGTCGGTATCTCCATTTTCCTACAAAAGTGGTACCCTATTTTCCTCAACCAAATTATGAGTTTCTCTAGGAAATATGAAATATGCTTGATGGACGCCCCATATAAATGTATACATAGGGGGCAGATGTACAAATACTGGGTTGGGAGCTCAAGCCCCCACAATAAAACTAAGATTTTCTATGATAATACTATTATATATTCTTATTGTAAAAAAAAAAAAAATAGTAACTTATACACTCCCCACAAATTCACCTTTTGATTTTCCAACTTTTCATTCCCTCAATCTCTTTTCTAGGCTCTTTTTGTTGGAACATAAGTGTGTGAATTGAAGGCAATTGAGAATAAAAACACTAGAGTACCATATATTGGATATAGAGGATACTAGTGAGTGTAATTCGAAAAACGCTTAATCTCACATTTTTTAGTTTATATACCGTGGTTTTTTCAACATTATACAAGGAGACCTCGTGACCCTTTCCAACGTGCACCAAAGTTTTAGACATTTTCAAGCTTTCTCTTTTCTATCTTCTATTAGACATACTTCCGAGTCACTTCTCTTTCTTTTATGTCATTCAGTAATTTTCCCTTGCGGTAAACTTTGTCCCTTTAGAAAATTTTGTCTCTTATAAGAAATTTTGTCTCTTGAGAATTATCATGTTACCAATTTAGAGTGGTCATATCATCATTATCCTTTCGGTTGATGAGTGGTCATAGTACTATATTAGAATTATTTTGGTACCATATTAGAGTGGTCATAGTACCATTTTAGAGTAGTCTTAATATCATATTTGAGGTTTTCTAGAACGGATTCTAGAGTGCAGTACGATTTCAATACAGTTGTAGTTGAGCTATTTTATCTTGGGAACGTCGTGGTTGATAGGTTGCTTTCAGAATTTTGAACAGTGCAACAAATAGTTTTAAAAAGAGTGAATTAGTCCACGACTCATCTAAGTAATCTATTCAGTGGCTGAAAAATAAATTTTTAATTGTTTTTAAATATTGTTCAAGTAGTTTTTGTAGTGAGATTCCCCAATCTCTCTCTTAATTCTTATCTAGACTCTCCTCCTTGTGGCGTAGTGTTGATATGGGGTGGCCTTGGCTAGCCTTTTTTGTTTTTTTAAAGTATTAAATATGAGAGTAGTTTTGGTTGTCAAATAAACCAAGAATCATCTAAAAATATATTTTGGTTGGTTGTAAAACTTTCTGGCCTCCACTAAAAACTTCTAGATTCGCCATGAGTTGTGAACATTGTTGTCAAAATCCCGACTTAAATCTTAAAATCAAGAATTTTGCGACTTTATTCACCTTCAACGACTCAAATCCATAACAGAATCTCAAAATAGGCAAAATCCAGGTAAAATCGCATCAAAATTGCACAAAATCATGAAATTCATAAAAAATCGCAGGATTTTAAAGAGTTTTGAAGGATTTTGTTCGTTTTTTAGTCATTTATGTATAAGTATTTTGTGGAATGTAAACTGAGTATATACAATTTATAACATATATTTAGCATTATTTTTGTTTTGGTAAAATCCGTCGATTTTGATTGCGATTTTACGTTTTCTTATTTTAATTGTACAAAAGTAGTTGAGTAAAATCCTTCTATTTTGATTGAGACTATATGATTTTCGATTTTTCTCTTCCCTTTCGACCTGAAGCAAAATCCTGATTTTGGCAACCTTGCACTACAAGAAATGTTGCAATTTGCCAGGAGCAGAAACCTTGTAAAAAAGCCAAAAGCCTTGGGAAAAAGCCATTTGTCAGGGCTTCTGCGAGGAGCCTAATCACTCGCAAAACAGCCCATCGCAAATTGCTATGCCAGGGCATCAGCTCCTGGCAAATTTGCTAGGGGCACCCCTTGTCTCTGTTCCTCGTATTGCTTCTAGCTTTGTTCCTGGCACAACCACTAGCAAAATGTCTGACCCAAATCTCTGCTCCTCTGACGCACTGCACACTGTCACATGTCGAATCATTTGCAGGTTGACACATAATTGTGACAGGAGCTATGCGAGGGGTTTACCCCTGGGAAAATGTATAATAAAAAATTTTAAAAATATTTTTTATAGTTGTTTTTTAAATTTAAATTATTTTAAAAATAACAATAATTAAATAGAATTATTAAAATTATTTTAAAAAACTTTTTTAAAATGTTTTTTTTATTTCCCTATTTTAAAATTATATTAAAAATAAAAATCATTTAAAATATTTTTTATAAAACGTTTAAAATTATTTAAAATATATAAAAATCATTTAAATTATTTTAAAGTTAAAATAATTTAAAATATTTTTAAAAAACATTTTTAAAACTATAAATCATTAAAAATTGTTTTAAAAAATGTTTTTATTTTTAATTTAATTGTTTAAAAAAAAAGTAGTTAAAAATACAAATTAAAATACATAACACACATAAAATTATATTTTCTAAAACACTTTTTTCTGAATTAAAAAAAACTAGTCTTTAAATATCATCAGTTTTATAATTATTCATTTAAATTAATTTTTTTATTCTAATTACTTATAAAATAGTTTTGTAGTTAAAAAAACAATTTCATATCAAAAACGATATTATAATCTATTACATAATCTATTACACTTGAAAATAAACAGTGTAAAATTTTAAAAAATATAAAAAAAAACAGTTTTAATATTTGGAAAAATTATTACACCATTAAAATTAAAATTTGAATAAATAACAATTTGTTCTAATTAAACTTAAAAAAAAATCGATTTTAAATTTAAAAAAAAACAGTATACATAATTTAAAAAACAATATACACAATTAAAAAAAATAGTATACACAATTAAAAAAATTTGAAATTTATATAAAAAAATAAGTTAAGAGATTACAAAAAAGTTGTAAAAAAATGGGTATTGTTGGAGAAGGGAAGAGTGGTATGTGTTGTTTAGAAGAGGGGAAGGAGAAGATATGAGTGAAATTTGTGTTACTGGATACGTGAAGTGTTAAAACGTGGGGTAAAAGTGCTTATATAGGCAAAACAAAGCCAAGGCCAAAACGAGGGGCATGCCCCTCGCAAAAAAAAATTCAATCGCGTGCAGCTTTTGCGTCAGAACGGTCACTATTGAGCCAGAGTTGACCCACATTTTGCTAGGAGTTAACCCCTGGCAGGCCAGCTTTAAAGCTTTTTGGCAGGCTTTGGTCAATTCATGCACGTTTTTCACAATGTCAAGAGCAACCCCTGGGTAAAGCCCTCGCAAAATGTACTTCCTTTACTGCCAACTCTGCTCCTTGTCCCCTCCCTTTGAATTTCAAAGTGGCGCCCAAATGCATGCCAAGGGTTATGGCATTATGCCAGGAGTTTACCCCTGACTCAATCCTTATGCTTCTCGCGTAATGCTTTTGCAATTTGTCAGGGCCTTCCCTAGCTATGGCCCTCATTTTTTCCCAGGAGTGCATGCTCCTAGCTTAACTCCCTGACAAATTGCATGTTTTCTTGTAGTGTTGACCGTCAATAGATCTTGAGAGAGAAAGAGATATAAAGAGTATATGATGTTTGCCAACGAAGGTTAATTCAGTTTGTAAGGAGTTGATTCACTTGTAAAGCTGCCGGTTCAACTTCCATCGTTGATGTGAGGATCTCTTTGGTGGATTGTCAGTACCTCTATAGGCGCTTGTTTAGCCTTTAAACCTGTCCTAGCCTTAGTAAATCCCTGGAGCCAAACTCCATTGTTCTTGTGAGGGTCTTTTTGGTGGATGATGCGCTCATTTAACCAATAAGCATGTTGGACCGTAGATCATACCATTTAGGCCTTTAGGCCCTACAAATAAGGGCTTGGACACTTAGAGTCAGGCTGGGCGCCCTCCAGAAGGGCACAAGGCCCACCTGACAGCCATATATAACCTTAGGTAACTTTCCTAAAGATAGATCCTCTGGGGGCGCCCTCAGCAGCCTACGAGGGTGCCCTAGTCATGGTTTTGGCTCTATATGATTTGGGCCCAAAACCATGATCGGATAGGCCCAAACCGAGGCTACAAATAGTAACCTTGGGACCATTCCCAAGGCATGACCTAAACAGACTCAGAAAACCCTAGTTTTCCTATATTGCACTCACAGCCAGTACAGTTGGCGCCCACCGTGGGGCTACGGTAAAACTGACCTAGCCACCATCTCTGAAAGGAAAGCAGTCGATCCGCGGCCTCCGAACATCACCAGAACGCCGTGAATCCACCGTATCTTTCAGAAGCAACCCGAAATCCTACGAATCCGCTGCAATTCAACCCTAAATCCACCCTTTTCCTGATAAACCCTGATTCTAATAAAAAATTCAACGCGTTTTTTGTTCGAAAAATCGATCCAAACGCTGAGATCCGCAAGCCCAATCGCTAATCTCCAACCGCCAACCTCTATACCGACTCAAACAACCATCATCGCCATCACTGATGGCGGGCCCGGCGGCCTTGGAAGCTTTACAACAACAGATTCAGCAGCTTCGCGACCATAACGAAGCTCTGCAAGCGACAATGGAGACAATCCAGCAACAACAAAATGCTGAAGGGAATGAATCTCAATAAGACGAATCAGTAGATCCAGGATCCGCAACCACTTTTCGCCGAAGTTTGGAACGCGCCAGTCCCGGAAAACTTCAAGCCGCCCTCTCTTTCGTCTTTCGATGGAAAGAGCGACCTGGTGGAGCATGTAACAGCTTTCAACACTCAAATGGCCATCATCGGCGCCGTTGACTCTCTCAAGTGCAAGTTATTGGCAGGAACACTTAGATGGTATATGAACCTACCCCGTTTTTCCATCGTCAGCTACCAAGACATGACACACAATTGATGCACCAGTTCTCAGCAAGTCGCCACCGCAAAGTGTCATCCAGCAGCCTCTTCAATGTTCGTCAAGGATCGAACAAATCTCTCCGTGAATATCTCTCACGATACAATGATGCCACCATTAAGGTCATTAAACCAAACCAGGAGCTGTTCGTGGGAGCTTTCCAAAACGGCCTTTGCGCAGGCCAATTCAACGAATCGTTCGCACAAAAACAAGCTGATTCCATGGAGGAGATTATGTCCAGATCAGAATGCTACATAAAAGGATAAGAAAGCAACGCTGAAAAGAAAGCCATAGATTCTAGAGAGCATGGCCCCAGTGTAACACCCTAACCCTTAACCGCCGATTATTAACTTTAATAAAGAAAACGTTAAGGACATAGGAAGTTACAACATGAAGAAAACTCTTTTTCCAAAAACATCAGCAGAAATCAAAATATATTTGATTCACAAACACAGCAGCGGAAAACAACAAACACAGCTTATAAGCAAGCATGTATATAATATACAAAAATATACACATAAGATTTTCTAAAGAGGCAATTCTACAACAAAGACCATTGCCAAATTCATACATACGCGTTCAGATACCCCAAAATAGTGTTACAAATATCAGAGCCCTAGACTCTAACTAGGATACAACACCTAGTACAAAAAGAGTAAGGATAGCTGAGCTATGCCCTCACCACTACGCTGACTTCTATACAGCAAAACGCTACTCCTCGACGGTAGTCTCGTCAATCTGATAATCTGGATCCCCAAAGATCCAGCACATAACACAAAACAGAGAGTGTTAGTATCACAACCAATAAACATGTATAAATAACACATTATTATACATAACCAAACCACAACACGTAATCGACAAGGTACAAAACCCATCAATAACCATTTTCACATAATAACCATTATGCACACATAATTCCTAAATGAACACTAATGTCACAAAGGATGCATGCCTCAAAATGCATTCACTAATGCATGTGGTACCAAATCATTTTGGATAAACTTATATCCTTATCAAGCACTCTTGATAACCAAGCACTCTTGGATTTCTTATCCGCACACGGATATCATACAATCATGAAATGCATGATGATTCACTTAGTAAATATATAATATTTACTAATACAACTAATTATCAGCACTCTGATAATTATCACAACAACAACAACAACAACAACAACACAACCTCTAAATTATCAGCACCCTGATAATTATCACAACAACAACAACAACAACAACAACAACAACACAACCTCTAGGCGCTCATGGCCATATCATAAGACACAACATGTATATACTCAACCATGTTCAACAATCTCAAACACATAAGGGTTCCAAAGGATAACCCACACACTTTGATAACTTATCCACACACATGCTAGGGTTTTACTCAAGCCTTTCTTGAAACAAATAATCTTTAGAAAACATTAAGAATGAGTTAAAATGGTGGGCAAGGTTTCCAAAACATATTATTAAAATACAGTATCAAAAAGCCATCCCCGCGCGCACCAGGACCTCCAGAACAACTCAACGAAGTTGGCCTGTCCAGGGTTGGTCGCTACAAGCGAGCCCTCGGTCGCTACAAGCGCAGACAGGCAGGGAATTATCCTGTCTGGTCGCTACGAGCGAACCCTCGGTCGCTACAAGCGAGCCTGGTCGCTACAAGCGCCAGTGTGGTCGCTTCAAGCGCGGATAGGCAGGGAATTATCCTGCCTGGTCGCTACAAGCGATGTTCCGTCGCTACAGCGACCGTATCAGTACAAAATCATGTAAAAATGTGATTTTCCACCATTTTAGCCCATTCAAGGTTACCTAAACATCCAGGGCATATTAAAAACGATTTTCCACCACAAAACATCACTTAAAAACAATCACAAGCAAGGCTTGCATCTAGCAAAAGAAATTAGGGTTTAAAAACACTAAACCTTTCATAACTTTTCTTATGAATTCAAAACACAATAACTCTCAACCAAACATACTAGCATCATCACTTAGCATCAAATAAGCATAAGCATAGTCATTTAACATCTTTAAACCATAAAACTTTCTATAAAAACCTAGACAAAGTGAGAGGAAGTTTGGGATGGAGAAATAGACATTCTCCCCTTCTCAATCACTTGTAAAATAGCAATACTAACTCTCTTACCTTCTCAAAATCTCTAGCAAATCTCAAGCTTTCCTCTTGCCCTAGTTTTCCTCTTGCTCTTCTCCTTCTCTTCTCCTTCACGTTTTCTTCTTCTCAAAAGACAATGAATAGTGACATCACAAAGTCTTTGTGATAATCTCTTATAATCCAAGCAAAGCAATCTTGGCCATCCATCCTTACTAACTCTCAAGGACCAATCCTAGCCTTTCAATCCAATCCAAGCTCACTAACTCTCATCCACATAGGATCATTACTACTCATAAACTCAAAAGCCCAATACTATTCATCTCCTTGGCCCAAATTCGCCCAAAACCCTAAAAACTCGATTACGAACTTAACCTCGCGCTAAATAATTATTCCTCGATTACTAGAAAATATTTTTAAATGCAAATCCATAAAATAAAATATATAAAAATACAATATACGAAAATAGGGTCGTTACAACTCTACCCCCCTAAAAGAATTTTCGCCCTCGAAAATACCTGAAAACAACTCTGGGTAGGAGTCCCGCATCTTGCTCTCGAGCTCCCACGTCGCATATTCACCGGCTGGGCCTCCCCAAACGACTTTCACCGATGAAATCTTTTTATTCCTGAGCCTCTTCATCTCTTGTCCTTCAATCCTTAAGGGTACCGTTGTAACCGTCAAATTCTCTCTCACTTGTATCTCGTCCGACTCAATCACATGTGACGGATCCGATACGTATTTCCTTAATTGAGACACGTGAAAAACATCATGTAGATTTGACAACGACGGAGGTAACGCAATCCTATACGCCACCTTCCCAATCCTCTTCAAAACCTGATACGGACCAATGAACCTCGATGCTAACTTCTTCGATTTCAAAGCCCGTCCAATACCCGTAGTCGATGTAACTCTTAGAAACACATGATCTCCTTCTTGAAATTCTATATCCTTCCTTCTCTTGTCGGCATAGCTTTTCTGGCGACTCTGCGATGCTCTCATCTTTTCTTGGATCATCTTGATCTTCTCGGTCGTTTGTTGCACAATTTCAGGTCCAAGCATCACACTTTCTCCCGATTCAAACCAACACAAAGGTGTTCTACATCTTCTCCCATACAACGCTTCAAAAGGTGCCATACCAATGCTCGAATGAAAACTGTTGTTATACGTAAACTCAATCAATGGTAAGCAAGCTTCCCAACTCACTCCTTGTTCCAAAATGCACGATCTTAACAAATCCTCCAATGATTGAATCGTCCTCTCTGACTGACCATCCGTCTGCGGGTGATAAGCAGAACTCATCCGCAACTTAGTCCCCAACGCCTCTTGCAAACTTTCCCAAAACCTTGAAGTAAAACGGGGATCTCGATCTGATATAATACTCGACGGAATCCCATGTAATCTCACGATTTGCTCGACATAAATCTCAGCTAACTTCGGTACTAACATACCGGTCTTGATAGCTATGAAATGAGCAGACTTCGTTAACCTGTCGACAACTACCCAAATCATATTGTTACCTTTCGACGTCTTCGGCAAACCGCTTACAAAATCCATCGCAATACTATCCCATTTCCACTCTGGAATAAACATAGGTTGCAATAGCCCCGACGGCTTCTGATGCTCCACCTTGGACTTCTGACAAGTCAAACAAGCGAAAACAAACTCGGCGATCTCTTTCTTCATCCCTTGCCACCAAAACATTTTCCTCAGATCTTGATACATCTTAGTAACACCAGGATGAATACTTAAGTTGCTTCTGTGACCTTCCTCCAAGATCATCCGCTTCAATTCAGGCACATCAGGTACACATAACCTTCCCTGACACCTCATCACGCCTTTCTCATCGATCTCAATGTTTACCTTTTTCCCTTGCTCGATGAGCGTCTTAAGCTTCGTCAATCTCACATCAGACTTTTGCTTCTCCACAACCTCTTCAAGAAAATCATTCGTCAACTTCAACATTCCTAGCTTCACACTTCTGGTTGTCCTTTCACAAATCAAACTGAGGTCTCTAAACTCTTCAATCAATATCAGTTCCTTCGCCATCAGAGACGACATATGCAAAGACTTCCTACTCAACGCATCGGCTACCACATTAGCCTTACCCGGATGATAACTCAACTCGAAATCATAATCCTTAAGAAACTCTAACCATCTTCTTTGCCTCATATTGAGCTCCTTCTGATCAAACAAGTATTTCAGACTCTTGTGATCGCTGAAAACCTCGAATCTTGACCCATACAAGTAGTGCCTCCAAATCTTGAGAACAAACACAACAGCAGCTAGCTCCAAATCATGCGTAGGATAGTTCCTCTCATGAATCTTCAGCTGTCTTGATGCATAAGCAACGACTTGTCCCCTCTGCATCAACACACCACCTAGACCCATCTTCGACGCATCACAATAAACCACAAACGGTTCCTTCGGATGTGGCAGAATTAGCACAGGTGCAGATGTCAACCTTCTCTTCAGCTCTTGGAAACTCTGCTCACACTTATCATCCCAAATGAAAGCTTGACCCTTCCTAGTCAACTGTGTCAACGGCAATGCCAACTTTGAAAATCCTTCGATGAACCTCCGATAGTAACCGGCCAAACCAAGAAAACTTCGGATCTTAGTAACAGACTCCGGCGTTCCCCAATCTTGCACGGCTTCTACCTTAGCAGGATCCACTGCTATACCACCACTTGAAATGACGTGACCCAAAAAGCTAACTTTATGCAACCAAAATTCACACTTAGAAAATTTTGCATAAAGCTTCTTCTCGCGCAACACCTCCAACACAATCCTCAAATGCTCGGCATGTTCCTCTTCCGTCTTCGAGTATACCAAAATATCGTCTATGAAGACCACCACGAATCGATCCAAAAAGGAATGAAATATACGATTCATATATTCCATAAACACTCCAGGTGCATTAGTAACTCCAAAAGGCATAACGGCGTACTCGTAGTGACCATACCTTGTCCTGAAAGCAGTCTTCGGTATATCCTCCGCCTTAACTCTTATCTGGTGATATCCCGATCTCAAATCAATCTTGCTGAACACACAGGCTCCCACTAACTGATCCATCAAATCATCTATCCTCGGAAGTGGATACTTGTTCTTGATAGTTGCTTTATTCAACTGACGATAATCGATGCACAGACGCATACTACCATCTTTCTTCTTTACCAACAGAACCGGCGCACCCCACGGCGATACACTCGGTCTTACAAACCTTTTCTCTAACAATTCCTCCAATTGTTCCTTCAACTTTTCTAGTTCAGCAGCTGACATACGATACGGCGCCATTGATATTGGACTAGTGCCAGGTACGATGTCAATTGCGAATTCAACCTCTCTCTCGGGTGGTAAATCCAAAATGTCATCTGGAAAAACATCTGGGAAATCACGCACCACTGGCAACGCATCAACCTCCATCTTCTCTTCCACTCTCAACGAAGCAAACATAGCAAACACGTCCTCTTGAGCCTTTACTGATCTTACCACTTCTCGACAACACATGAGCTTCGAACACAACTCTGGCTCCGGTCTTGGAAACTTAACCGTCCTCTTACCGCAGTTGATATGAACTTGATTAAATTCTAACCAGTTCATACCAAAGATAACGTCTATTCCGCTCAACGGAATGCAGACTAAATCCATTCCAAAGTGTCGATCATACATAATGACTGAACAATCAACACAAACTAGAGTAGTCGATACCGAACCACTCGCAGGCGTTTCTATAACCATGCGTCCCATCATATTTTCTACTTTAAGACCCAACCTCTTAACACAATCCATAGAAATAAACGAATGGGTAGCACCCGTATCAATAATAGCAGACAAAGGAGTATTATTGATAAAGCATGTACCTCTGATCAAGTTGTCCGCCTTCGCATCACCACCATCTAAAGCAAACACTTTTCCTCCAGCCGCTCTAGGCTTCTTACACACGTTGCTCTTATGACCCGCTTCTTTGCAATTGAAGCACACAACACCCTTCTTGCACTGATCAGCTTTGTGGTTAGGATCACCACACTTGAAACATTTCCCATCATTCTTCGGGCACTCAAAAATACGATGACCCGGTTGTCCACACTTAAAGCAATTCCTATTACCTCCAAACTTGCCACCACTACTCCCACCTTCATCTGGTTTCTTCCCACCTCTGTTATACGGTTTACCTCTAGCCATGTCCTTTCCCCTCTTCTCATTCGCGGCTTTGTAGTAATTAGCCTTAGCTTTACCGTCCTTATCACATATCCGGCTCTTATTCACCAACATCGGAAAATTCCTGATCTCGCTAAACCCAATCAACTGCTTGATATCCGGCCTCAGCCCATTTTCAAACTTCACACACTTGTCTTCCTCAGCTTCCATCGTGTTGTAATGAGGAGCAAAACGACACAAGTCTTCAAACTTGGCAGCATATTCAGAAACAGATAAACTCCCCTGCTTGAGCTCCATGAACTCAATCACCTTACGGTTCCTCTCGTCTGCCGGAAAATACTTGGTTAAAAACTCTCTCCGGAAACGAGCCCAAGTAACTAAAGCTCCACCAGCTCCCAACCTCTGACTAGCATTTCCCCACCAATGATCAGCCTCATCATGGAGAACATACGCTCCTAGCAATACCTTATGCGCATCCAGACAACGCATAGCTCCGAAAATTCTCTCAATTCCTTCCAACCAAGTCTGAGCTCCATCTGGATCGTATCCTCCCTTGAAGATAGGCGGTTTGTTGTTCATAAACCTCTCGAGTCTCAACTCATCTTCTCCGCCTCCTCTAGCTTGTTGTGCGGCTCTATCCGCAGTCCTACTAGCAGCCTCCTGAGCCATGGCATCCGCCATCCGCTCCATCGCGTCCGCAAGTGCTCGTTGCGTCATATCCACACTACCAAACATCACATAACACAAGTGAGAACAAAGTGTTTAAGAAAACACATGTTACACAAAGGGTATACTAAACTTAATTGATCCAATGGATCGACCTGCTCTGATACCAACTATTGTAACACCCTAACCCTTAACCGCCGATTATTAACTTTAATAAAGAAAACGTTAAGGACATAGGAAGTTACAACATGAAGAAAACTCTTTTTCCAAAAACATCAGCAGAAATCAAAATATATTTGATTCACAAACACAGCAGCGGAAAACAACAAACACAGCTTATAAGCAAGCATGTATATAATATACAAAAATATACACATAAGATTTTCTAAAGAGGCAATTCTACAACAAAGACCATTGCCAAATTCATACATACGCGTTCAGATACCCCAAAATAGTGTTACAAATATCAGAGCCCTAGACTCTAACTAGGATACAACACCTAGTACAAAAAGAGTAAGGATAGCTGAGCTATGCCCTCACCACTACGCTGACTTCTATACAGCAAAACGCTACTCCTCGACGGTAGTCTCGTCAATCTGATAATCTGGATCCCCAAAGATCCAGCACATAACACAAAACAGAGAGTGTTAGTATCACAACCAATAAACATGTATAAATAACACATTATTATACATAACCAAACCACAACACGTAATCGACAAGGTACAAAACCCATCAATAACCATTTTCACATAATAACCATTATGCACACATAATTCCTAAATGAACACTAATGTCACAAAGGATGCATGCCTCAAAATGCATTCACTAATGCATGTGGTACCAAATCATTTTGGATAAACTTATATCCTTATCAAGCACTCTTGATAACCAAGCACTCTTGGATTTCTTATCCGCACACGGATATCATACAATCATGAAATGCATGATGATTCACTTAGTAAATATATAATATTTACTAATACAACTAATTATCAGCACTCTGATAATTATCACAACAACAACAACAACAACAACAACACAACCTCTAAATTATCAGCACCCTGATAATTATCACAACAACAACAACAACAACAACAACAACACAACCTCTAGGCGCTCATGGCCATATCATAAGACACAACATGTATATACTCAACCATGTTCAACAATCTCAAACACATAAGGGTTCCAAAGGATAACCCACACACTTTGATAACTTATCCACACACATGCTAGGGTTTTACTCAAGCCTTTCTTGAAACAAATAATCTTTAGAAAACATTAAGAATGAGTTAAAATGGTGGGCAAGGTTTCCAAAACATATTATTAAAATACAGTATCAAAAAGCCATCCCCGCGCGCACCAGGACCTCCAGAACAACTCAACGAAGTTGGCCTGTCCAGGGTTGGTCGCTACAAGCGAGCCCTCGGTCGCTACAAGCGCAGACAGGCAGGGAATTATCCTGTCTGGTCGCTACGAGCGAACCCTCGGTCGCTACAAGCGAGCCTGGTCGCTACAAGCGCCAGTGTGGTCGCTTCAAGCGCGGATAGGCAGGGAATTATCCTGCCTGGTCGCTACAAGCGATGTTCCGTCGCTACAGCGACCGTATCAGTACAAAATCATGTAAAAATGTGATTTTCCACCATTTTAGCCCATTCAAGGTTACCTAAACATCCAGGGCATATTAAAAACGATTTTCCACCACAAAACATCACTTAAAAACAATCACAAGCAAGGCTTGCATCTAGCAAAAGAAATTAGGGTTTAAAAACACTAAACCTTTCATAACTTTTCTTATGAATTCAAAACACAATAACTCTCAACCAAACATACTAGCATCATCACTTAGCATCAAATAAGCATAAGCATAGTCATTTAACATCTTTAAACCATAAAACTTTCTATAAAAACCTAGACAAAGTGAGAGGAAGTTTGGGATGGAGAAATAGACATTCTCCCCTTCTCAATCACTTGTAAAATAGCAATACTAACTCTCTTACCTTCTCAAAATCTCTAGCAAATCTCAAGCTTTCCTCTTGCCCTAGTTTTCCTCTTGCTCTTCTCCTTCTCTTCTCCTTCACGTTTTCTTCTTCTCAAAAGACAATGAATAGTGACATCACAAAGTCTTTGTGATAATCTCTTATAATCCAAGCAAAGCAATCTTGGCCATCCATCCTTACTAACTCTCAAGGACCAATCCTAGCCTTTCAATCCAATCCAAGCTCACTAACTCTCATCCACATAGGATCATTACTACTCATAAACTCAAAAGCCCAATACTATTCATCTCCTTGGCCCAAATTCGCCCAAAACCCTAAAAACTCGATTACGAACTTAACCTCGCGCTAAATAATTATTCCTCGATTACTAGAAAATATTTTTAAATGCAAATCCATAAAATAAAATATATAAAAATACAATATACGAAAATAGGGTCGTTACACCCAGCAACTACGACCATCGCCGAAGCCACTATCCACCTGCCCAGAGAGACAGAGCGCCGTACAAATGTCATGTTCAAGACAGGCACGCACCCCTACCAGAATCTTTCACAACGCTCAACAATCATCGTGAGCAGATCTGGAGAGATGTTTACCACTCTAGACTCATCCCCGACCCCTCGCCGCTGAGAGGAAACATAATGGGAAATGACAAAGATGCCTGGTGTAAGTATCACCGAATAAAGGGACACACCACAGATGACTACATCCATCTGAAGAGAGAGATTGAGAAGTTGATTCAGAATGGCAAGTTAAGAGGATACGTCAAAGAAAGCAGGGAAGGAGACACACGCCCGCCCGAAGACCCCCCAAAGGAGAAAGATGCGGCACAGGATGGCGAGCGCCACACTTTGAACACTATATCAGGCGGGTTCGTAGGAGGCGGTGAATCCAGCGCTTCTCGAAAGAGATATGTGAGACAGGTAATGCTTGTCGATGGCCACGCCCCGACAAGGCCAGAGCGCCAAACAAATATCACTTTCTTAGGTTAAGACCGCAAAGGAGTAATTCCCCACGATGACGATCCCATGGTCATCACTGTACAAATCTTCAACTGGGACATCAAGAGAGTGTTGATTGATCCTGGCAGCTCCGCGGATATCCTTTATTACTCTACCATTGAAAGAATGGGACTCGACGAGGACCAGTTGCAGCCCTTCAAAGGAATCCTGACTGGCTTCACATGAAAGCAGGTGCACGTTCGTGGATACATCACTTTAAAAACAACCTTCGGTATGGGCAACAACGCCAAAACCATCAGGATTAAATATTTAGTGGTCAACTCACTCTGTTCTTACAACATCATAATAGGCCGCCCGTCCTTCAACCTTCTTGACGCCTATCTTTCCACTAAATTCCTCGTCATGAAATACCCACTGGACAATGGACAGGTCGGTACTATCAGAGCAGATCAGAAAATTGCCCGAGAATGTTACCACAACAGCTTGAAGCTATAGAGGGAAAGGAAAGGAGCCGGCAACCCAAAAGCACACCAGGTGAACATTGTCCGCATATATCCAGAAAAAGAATTCCAGCAAGAGCGCACAAAATCCACTGAAGGTCCAAAGGAAAGTTTGATGGATGAAGAGCTGAGCATCACAGAGCTCCTAAAGAAGAACCTAAATCTTATCGCTCGTCATCCGACAGATATGCTTAGCGCCTACCCCGCCGAAGTGTGTCGTCGCCTCGCTCTGTATCCAGAAGATAAGCCGGTCAACACACCAACCTGGCATACCGGAAATTTCACAAAGAAAACTAGGAAGACAAACCTACAAGAGGGAACAAACACGATCCTAGGATTTCACAAACCTGACCACATCCACGATTCAGCCATCAAACAGGAGGAAGCTCGCCACAACAATTCAAGGGCGAACTAGAGGGCCTGTGAAGCCATTTTAATTATTACTTTGTCTTTTATTTTATGTTTTTCTGTATTGTTTAAATGAAAAGAAGCACAGAGCACTCTTTTCCCCCGCCGTAGTGGGGGATTTTAACGAGGCCCTGCTTTCTTATTAAAATATATCTATATCAATTATTTTATATTACTTACATCGCCTGAAACAGATCAACAACGCCAAGAACGAAAATGAGATCGCCACCTAATCCCTTAACCCCAACGAGGGCTCTTAGACGTCGTGAGCCGAAAATGAGATCGCAACCTAATTCCTTAACCCCAACGAGGGCTCTAAGACGTCGTGAGCCGAAAATGAGATTGCCACCTAATTCCTTAACCCCAACGAGGACTCTAAGACGTCGTGAGCCACAATGAGGTCGCCACCTAATTCCTTAACCCCAATGAGGGCTCTAAGACGTCGTGAGCGGAAAATGAGATCGCCACCTATTTCCTTAACCCCAATAAGGGCTCTAAGACGTCGCAAAAATAGGATGATCCACGCAAGAAACAATAACATTGAGAATAAAATCAGTCGACAATTTTTAACAAAGTCGCGAAATAAGCACACGTAATAATCATCGCCCAGGAAGCGCTCTTTAAGAAGAAGAAATTGCAAGATAAGAGGAACAGAAAGATGAGAAGCTTAAAGAAAATGCATCATTACAAATTTGGAGAGAGTACCGAGTTCAAAACAAAATTAAAAATTACAACAAGTACGATTATGGTTCGTCCACCAGGATGCCATCTACAATAACCTTAAAAGAATCAAGGGCGGAAAGATCAACACCAGGGTGCAAGAGGGCGACTTGAGCATTAGCCCGTTGAAAACCAGCATCAAAGGTCAGGGCTAACTTGCCCTTTGCCTCAGACACTTCAGCCTTAAGCTGATTTTCCCTTTCCACTCCAGCCGCGACATCCTTTTGAAGCTTCACGATAACCCCGTCCTTCCAGCCAGATCCACGGCATGGCCAATTTTCAGATCAGAGATGCGCTCGTCACATTCAAGTTTCATCGCCTTTTTGGCTTCTCTCACCTCTTTCTACCTGGCGTCATTGGCCTCCTTCAACTCTTTCTCCATCGCCCTCACCGTGGCCTGGAGCGCTTCTTCATTCTGCACCAGCTCTTCATGCTTTCGATCTATCGCGTCCAAAATCATTATCGACCGCAAGCAATGAACTCCTACGTCTCTCGTCATAAAGGGAAAAACGCCTTGATTCCCAGCCTCCACGTCCTCTGGATTAAAGACTAACCTCTCTTTGATATAGGCGCCATAGTTAAAATCCTTATCCCAGAAGGATTGCACTTATCCACTGGTCCGGGCGGCAACAGTCGAGGAAAGGGAAGGCGTTTTCTTACTCTTTTTCTCAGCTAGCGCCTTCCCTTTATCATCTTTCCCGGGCGACGCCTTGTCCTGCGTGGCCGCTGCGATGGACTCAGACTGAGTCTCAGGCGGATGATCACCCTTCTTCTTAGGCTTGCGTGTGATGAGCCCAGTAAGGTCACTGGCTGCCAACCCCTCAGCAGCCTTCTTTGCCTTCATTTCCTCGAGATATTTCTTTCTCTTCGCAGCAGTCATGGGCGCAATGGACTCTATAAAAATGAAAACAAAAAGGTTAAATGAGAAGAAAATAGGAAAGCACAATGTACACATAAATAAACAAAATCAACTCACGTAAGTACATGTCTAAGCTATTCACATCCCCTTCCCTATTCAACAGCTCCCGAATGTTCAAAGGCATCATCTTGTCCAAAAAATAGACGACGCCTTGGTCATACGCGTCCAGCTTCTCATAATCAAATCCCATGATAGACGTCGGAGCGCTCGTCCAGCATACGTGAAACCTCAGCTCACCATTGAGCCGCACAACAGCTGCTTCACAATCCTTTCTCCCCCGGGTCCTGAGGAATGTCTGGCTCCAATTCTTATAATGAGAGGCGTAGGGCGGGAATAACCCCTTCGTGCCGTAAAACGTGAAAAAAGACCCAACCGAGGGCTGGAAACCTAGCCCTTCGCATAAAATCTCAAAAGCACGTATAAAAGCCCAACTGTTGGGCTACAGCTGAGACGGCGCCACATTCAAACAATTGAGGACGTCGACGTCAAAGGGCGTGAAGGGATACTTCACACCCAGATCTTCAAATGACAGCCGTATACATGTGAAACATCTCATTCTTCACCCCCCCTCGGCCTTCGTAAGCACACCTTCTCGCTTGGGCGACAATGTTCCAAGGCCACGTCCTCTTCAAATCCCGTAGAGGACACGTGCAGCTTACTCCGAAGGAACGCCACTCGCTGGGGATCCATATACACAGACTCTGAACGAAGCACTTCATCGGCGAAGTTCTCTTGCTCGAATCCACTTGAGGACGCCATGTAACAAATTCCTCTCCTACAAAAGGGACCTGGGCGAACAAAAAGAATAACGCAGTCAGATGAATTCCCACTACTACTCCCTCCTTCACCCTCGTCCGAATCGCTTGAAAACTCCTCTAAGAGGGAGTGGTCGTAATAAGCTTTCTCAAACACCACCAATCGGTGGTTCCATCTGACCGCTTTGCATGTCTAACGCTTTCCCTCCACAACCTAATCCTCTCCTCTGAACTTGCTGGGGATAGCTCCCTACCCGCCCCATCACACTCCCTAATCACTACCATGTTACGGACCTAATTAATAAGGAGGATATCGAAGGAGATTACCTGGATTTAAACGATAGCAAAAGGTCGAGGATGAAAGGAAGCTCCAAACGATTCGAAAAATTGAAGGTGCAGCGATCTCCAAAGCCAAGAAAGGATCCGAGAAGTCGATACAGTTTTTGAGGAAAGAGGAGAAAGTGAGAGAAGTGAAAAGATAAAGGAAACAGGAAACAAGGAAAGTAGATCCAGAAAACAGTTCAAAGTACAAAAGCCTGGGAAAACGCGCAGATGACGTCAATTAAATTGGCACGATTTCCAAGAACCGTTGCGATGCGAACACGTCAGCGAGAGCGAAGGTCGCCTCATTCCAACCGTCAGATCTCATTAAGGCGCGCTTTGAATCTAAAAATCAAAAACGTATCACGCCCATATTTGGCTAGTCATGGCGTGACGGTCTAAACCACTCAATAAAGTCACTCTTTTCACAGTTTAAACCATTTCGCCTTATTCCAAAGCTCGTGCTTGTTGGGCTAATAGGAATACTCCCGTTGGGCTAGCACCCACCAAAGCCCCAAAGCATAAACATGGAGCTAGCATCCATGTTGGCCTAGCACCCATGTTAGGCTAGCACCCATGTTGGGCTAGCACCCATGTTGGGCAAGCACATGATTGGTCCAACACCCGTATCGAGTTAGTACTCATAAAAAACTTTACACGCCCATAATTAAAAATATTTCACAAAGTTTCACAACCAGTAAGTCTCACTTGCTAGGCAAGAAGTCATAGACAAATTCCCCGACAACAGTTTAATCACTTCGCCTTGTTCCAAAGCTCGTGCTTGTTGGGTTGTGGACCGTAGATCTTACCGTTTAGGCCTTTAGGCCCTACAAACAATGGCTTGGACCCTTAGAGTCAGGCTGGGCGCCCTCCATAAGGGCACAAGGCCCACCTGACAGCCATATATAACCTTAGGGAACTTTCCTAAAGAGAGATCCTCTGGGAGCGCCCTCAGCAGCCTACGAGGGCGCCCTAGTCATGGTTTTGGACCTATACGATTTGGGCCTAAAACCATGATCGGATAGGCCCAAACCGAGGCTACAAATAGTAACCCTGGGACCATTCCCAAGGCATGACCTAAACAGACTCAGAAAACCCTAGTTTTCCTATATTGTATTCACAGCCAGTACACATGTTATAGCCTTGAACAACCTCCAAAGCCTAACATAGAGCCTTTGCGTGCGTTTGAAACTAATAATCCAATTTAATTTGATATTGGTACTCTTTGCTAAAAAAAATGGTGTGTCTACTGCGCTGCATCCGACAATGAACTACGTACAAACACGTCACTACGTCTAAGTTTGGTGATTATCCAACGCCCACTACAACATATATAAATGAAGAGAAGTTAATTAAGAGTCTCTATGAATATATTCCCTCAGTCTTAAGATGTAAGCAAAAAAAATTCATTTTCTTTGTCCCAAAATGTAAACAAAAAAGACAAACTTTTATCCTATTTAATCTTGTTTTTTTTTAAAAAAAAAATCTTTTCCAAGAAAAACTTTTGTCTATTCTCATGAAATTAAATGCAAATTACATTCAATTTTCTCTATCTTCCATTTTCTCCATAATCAATAGTCAATGAAAATTGTTTTTACATCTCTTTTTATGAAATTTATTCCAAAGAAAACACAAAAAACTATACTCCAAATTCTTATGTTTTAGTTTTCTTAATAAGTGTGATTTGATTTTTTTTGCTTACAATTTGAGACGGAGGGAGTAAGCTAGTTGTGAATACGATGGAAGGGGCAGCAAATAAATGATGTCATCTTGAACTTTGTCTCAAATCAATGACAATTGTTTTCAACATGCTTTACCCACTTATGGAAGGTGGGGTTCTGAGCAAGCTGAACGGTAGGTTTATTGTCGCAGTATAGGGAAACACTCATGGGAACTCGATGATGTAATTCATGCAGAAAATAAAGTTGTCATTGAATCTCACAACTCAGCTTATGCAGTTGTTAGAGACATTGAGTTTTCCATGAAATGAGTGAGAACCAAGAAACACACTAAAATGTTAATTATTAAATTTGATAGGGTTACACTTTTGCAACGTAGCGAACTAACGCTTGAATATTGGTTGCTAGAGAAACTCATATTTAGTGGACAATTTTCACGTTTTTAAAAAGGGATAGAAATTAGTAAAACAGTATTAAAGGTTAAAAATGGAGGAAAATGTAAAATTCTATAAGATATAAGCTTAAATTTTAGTTAAAATAGCGTATGAGGAAAAACTATAGCTAGTCAAAAAAGCTTATTTCGCTCAAAAGGTCAAGACCCAAGATCACTCAAAGCCAGAGAACCGGATGAAGAAATCAGGCGATACCACAAGCTTGAGAGAGTACTTAGCAAGAGCCATGTGTACTTTTATGGAGCATTCTGAGTTTGAAGAATAAGAAAAGGTAACGTTGAATGTTCAAAATATGTTCTACTGAAGTTAAACATTTTAATTGTGGAGAAGTGTGGTGTCCGGGGTTCGAACTCCGGCCTCTGCATATAATACAATATACCTTCCAACTGAGGTAAGCTCACATGATGTTCTACTAAAGTTTGAAGTCCAAGATAAGGTGACATGGGCCCTTCCCGATCCAGCGCGTTTGCAAAGGAAACCACATACATACGAGGGACAACACACTTGGTATGACAAAGGTGATGAGGTGCAAATTGAAGATCATGGGAGAACATGAAGAGGTGGACCTGATGGAAGAGGAAGATCCAATGGAGAATATTGGGATCAATTACTTAAATGTTATTTAACTGTATAGTTAATTAGTTTAATCAATTGGTCGTAACTTATTCATACAAGGCACGTTTTTGGTACTCTTAGCCTTTGAAGTCGCCCTTATTACTATGTTATCCTTTGTTAACCCACTTTGAGAGTGTAGACAATATTCTTTGTTGTTTTGGTGACAAACAATGTCGTATGTTTTCAACCTAAAGTGTTATATTTGTTTGATTTCTTTGGAGTTAGATAGAATTATAAATTACTTGGTATTAGTGTGAAACAAAGTTTGATGTTTCTCTTTAGAATTATCAATACTTGGTATTATGTTATCTTGTGGTCCATGTGCTCCGTGTGGGCTGAAGTAGGGGATAAAAAAAGCTTTTGATGCGTTTGGTCCATGCACCCCGAAGTAAAGGGTGCATAAGCCTCGTGCATGCATGCCTCAATGCAAAAATTGTCTATTTAAAGTCAGTTTTGACCAAAAAATATTCATTCAGGAACCTGACGGCTCTGAGGCAAACGAGTACAAACGTAGTGTCAAAGATGTGTGTTTTTCAACTCCCTTCCACTTGTTCTAGTGTATGTTTATTATTCTTTTCTCTTTGAATATGTATTTAGTTACCATGAGTAACTAAACAACTTAGATTAGGGTTCAAAGATAAACCTCTATTATTTTGTGGATTTTTCTACAAGTGCATGACAATTTTTGTAGTCAATACTATTTGAATTATGCTTATTTTAAACATATCATTCTTAATTTCTTTCATTCCTTTGATATTGAATTGATCCCATGTTAGAATTTCAAGATTCATTTCGTTCTTTCTAATCGAAATTGTTACATATAATTTACTCGAGCCGTTCACAAAGAGATTGAAAAATTCCTCTTGTGAGACTAGGTTTAACGTTCTCAAACGTTCGTGGGTATATGTCCCACTAGAACTACTAGAGCAATATTTCATAGGGGCAATATTTCATAGTAGGTCTTACTTTGTTAGACGTCATGAGTAAAACCTTCAATAGTATTTGATCTAGAAACATGTGCTAATCCAACAAAGACATAGAGGGGATTCAAAGAATCCTAATCGTTGTCGAAAAATTTGTCTGAACCTCTTTAATTTTAGCGCAATTAACAAATCTTGAAAACTACCCCCAATTTACTAATGTTATTTATAGGTTTAGTTAATTTTCTAGTTTAATAAAACAATCCTTGTGAAGATAATAACTTAGTACTTTATTATTTGGAATATGGTTTGGTGTATTTGCCAAATATATCATCAGAATGCATCCCTTATAAGTCTCAAATGAGAGTTATTTTACCAAAAATAATCACGTAATTAACCTATTAAATTATTTTGCAAGAAACAACATGAAAAACCTCAATTTTTTTTTTTAAATATTATAAAACCAAATTGTAATTAGTATTCCTTGTACTTTTACTATTTTTTCCAACCCAATCTGTATTAACTGGAACACGAATAAAAGCTACAAGCATTGAACCTAAAAGAGGAGGATCAGGACCTTTGATAAGTAGTAATTTATAGGTTTTTAAGGGTTTCCATTTATGCAAGTTTGTTTGTTTTTCCTTATTTTCTTGAGCTATTTTACTTCAGTAGCTTTGTTTTTCTTTCTAGGCAAAAATAATGATGAGCAAGCACTTTGGAGCAAAATCACAAAGAGCCGGGCAAGAAAAGTCAAGTTTCAAGGCAAAAGTGAGATGGCACTGTCGTGCCATTATTTACACTGGTAGTGTGTCCCAACTGAGCCAATCGTGTCATTCAAGGAAGTGGGATCACGCTTTGCCGTGCGTTCACGGTCGTGCGCCTGTCTAGTTATTCAAATTCTGGCATTTTGAACTTGGCACGACCGTGCGTCCATATGGCACGGTCGTGCGCGTTATGCAGTTAGATTTTATGATTGAAAACTCTTGGTTTTTGCCAATTATTGTTGTATAATTCGTGGTTAATGCTTTGTCCATGGCTTTGGGCTATAAATAGAGCTCTAATCAGAGTTGTTTCTCATCTTGGAATGAGTGTAAAGTTACTATACTGAGATTGTAACTCTATCTTGTTCTAAGCTCAAACATTTATAAAATTTCATGCATTTTTACTATTCCTTGCAATTTACATTATTGTTCTTTATAATTTCTGCATTTCACTTTTCTACAAATTTATATTTTTTTTCATTTACCTTCTTGCCTTTACAATTCATGCAATTTATAATTTGTCAAGTGTCCACAATGAACTCTTGTGAGTAGACTAGTCTAGTCTTGGGATTGTTGGAAAAGTGTAATGACTAGATCCTAATCAAACAAAGCCTAGACTCTATTTTATTAAAAATCATTTTCCTATCTAATCTCATCGTTTTTAAACTCAGTAGCAAGTGTTGAACGAAGTACCGAACGGAGAAGTTCAACAACTACTACTTCATCATTTCAAATATCAAGTGAAGTATTGAACGAAGAAGATTGATATTGGAACAAATGAGATTAGACAAGACATTGTAAATTTTGATGGGAACACCCCAAATGAGTAGTTTAACAATGTCTTGAGGCCATAAGATTCACACTTAATAGGTGTCAAATAGCAATCAACCATGAGAATAGGCGTGGTTGTTGTTGAGATACATTCATGTATTTCGATAGGAAACATGAATTACCTTAGAGAATCTTGTCTTTGGAAAATAGATTAAACATAGAATAGAGATATAGGCTTGACCGTTTAAGATTCTGTCAGTAGATATACCAATAATCCCAAGATGCTTTTTATTATATAAAACTTAACCAAAATCATTTTCCAACTCAAAATTATAACTTGTTCAGCTAACATACTCTGAAAACAAAATTGGTACTTACTAAACTCCCTGTGGATCGATATTTTTATTACACGATATTAATCGTGCACTTGCGATGACGTATCAGCCTTCGCCAAGTAATCCAAACCACTCGCCCAACAAAGTAAGTCTGAGACCAAAGGCCTAAGACAAGGAAAAATCACCCATTGAAGCGGTAAATTGCACTTGAATCACCAAAGGCCGAAGACAAGGAAAAATCACCCAGTCTGAGATCCCACTTGAATGAGCTAGCAGATTGCCTAGCAAGGAATATAGCTTGCCTAACAAGCAATGGCGGTCTGAATCCATTGGGGCATAAACGGTTGTTCACCCAATGAATAAGACACTTGCATAAAGAAGGACCAAATTTCTCGACATCCTATCCTATGTCTTGTAAGTTATACATTATATGCATCAAAATTCTCTAAGTGTTGGGATCAGGTATAATGTGTTTGCAATCTAATGTAAATACTTGGTCTAGACATCTATTAATAAATCTTATTTTGTTATATCATTTCCTTTGTTTCTACTCTTAACGTTTCTCCGACGTGCAATTCGAGATTGATCTTTTGACTTGGGGGGTGCAAGATATATACTACTCTTAGAAGGGACATGGGTAAAATCATTGTAGATGCTAATTTTGAGACATCATGCTAGATTTGCAATCACACACACACTATTGAAGTGTAATTCCTCTCTTTTAGCTAACTGAGAGAGACATCAGAGGTTAGAGATTAAAGTTGATCTCCCGTAATCTGTGAGACATTGATATCTTTGGAGGGAGAAATGTGAAGTTATAATTGAAATAGGAGGAATTTATAGTCGATCAAGGAAGAGATTTAGAGATCTTAACAATGAAACTTAATCCCAACATAACTTGTGTATTTTTTATTTCATCCGTCTCTCATAATCTGTCAAGCTACAAACCATCTATTTACTACCATACCTTTTAACAATCATAGTACTTGAATGGTTCATTAACCAGATCCTTATGAAAATGATAAAAGAAATACTTTGATACCGCTTGTGAAAACGACTCATCAATCCCTTGACCTTTGGTTCATTAAATCTTGTGACATTTTGGAGGACGATATTTCTCCATAGCAACAAACAAAGCAAAGCAAAACAAAAAATAATAAATAAAATAAAAAGGAAAATTATAATCCAAACGAATTAGAAAAATACCTTAGTAATCAACAAGTATCAGACAACGGTGCCAAAAACTTGAGATGTCCGCGAGTGCACAATATTATCACGTGGTGAAGATATCAATCAACATGGACTTCTAAGTACCAATAGTATTTTTTCTATATGTTTATCTAGGCGTGTTTTAATAATTGAGAGATTTATGATTTGATTGTTTTGGAAAATATACAATTAATAAAAGAGTCTTTGAATTATTGGAGTTCATCACAACAATGAACACGATTCAAATTCTAATACTTCATAATTCTATGGCGAATCAAAGCCTAAAGACGATGTATTTTCTAAGGTAACTAATTCACTCTTTCAAGTACGTAAGTATTTTTTACCCAACATATCCCCCTATTCTCATGGTTGCTATATTGTCAAAATCCAAGTTCTATTACCTATGTCACCTCAAGGACATTTAGACTATTATCATGTTTAAAAATCCTTGTCTAACACTATCCTTTGTCTTTCAACAAAGGTTTTTTCCTAAATATTTATTAAAAATAATAATAAGAATATATGGGACTTTCAAACTCCATAACAAAAGAATGAATTGGAATTATGGAAAGTTCATCATTGAATTATTTTCTTTAATTCCAAGATAAGAATAAAAACTACTCACTCCCCATAGTGATGAGCTTAAACAAAAATGTAAAGAAAGTAAGAAGTAAGGAAACTAATTGTTTAAGCTCATCACTATGGGGAGTGAGTAGTTTCTTCACCACCGAGCCTAACCAGGGCTCTGATACCACTTGTTGGCGAGTCCGTGGAGTGCCAGGAGCGACAGTGGGCTAAATGTCTAGGACCACTAAGAGACTTGACACCACATCTTCATCCAAAACCTTAAGGCATCAGGTATATGGGTCTCCTCTTTTATATATCCAACACTTCCTCCATTTTTAGTCGATGTGTGACATAATTACTCACTTGATTTCCAACACTAATTTTATTGAAAATGCAATAATAAAATTACAAGAGTTTTGATATGTGTTTACAATGATGGGGTTGGTCCAAAAGCACAGATTACAAGCCAAAAGAGGCACTAAGGTCATAAATTTCATGAAATGAATAGACATAAGACTTAAGTGTTTATACTTACTTGAAACCATTGGAATCTGAAACTTGTAATCAACAAATTTCCACACAGCGAGTTGTTACTGCTGTAACAACTATCATTGGCACCCTTCGCAATTATTCTGAGATGTTACCTTTTTGGCATCGATTTTCCAAATTCCCTTCAGTTATGATGAGGGTGTATGGTCCTTTAGCAACAATATTTAGAGGTGTTACACTTTGAATTTTCCCTATCTTTGCATTGAAGAAGCATTCCACTAACATATATGGATCTTTGGACATCTAGACTTCATCAAATACATTATTCTAGTTTGTAATGCTAATAATGCTTGTTCTTCATTCGATTCTATTTTGAATGTTAACGATGCTCTTTGTAACTATGTTGAGTGTTAAACAAATACTTGTTTTGTTAGTCTTTCCCTTCATTAAGTAGAATGGATGCCATTGCAGATGGAACTTCCTAGCATGAGATGCTCGAGAATGTCATTAAGCTTTGTAATGTGAATTTACCTAATAAGAACTCGTCTTCTTCAATTATATTATATACTAAATCCTTAGAACATATTTTCAATGATCTATGAGGATAAGTGATGATGGAATAACATATGATGTTTTTAGCTATGTTTTTAGTTATTTTCTTTGCATTTGAAAGAAAATTAGAAGTCAATTAGAGGAGTTGTCAATGGTTTGAAGAACTTTTGTGTTGTTTTCATTCGAGTCGCTGTAATTCAGTTTTATCCTAAATAATGCAACTCCATAGGTGTTTTGAGTCTTTTTAGTGAGAAATCATGTAAACCGGTAAAACAAGACATCAAGTTAAGGATCGAGGATATGAAGATTGATGATCAATGGTTCTTAGAAGAGATTTGAAGACTGTACAAAGTGAAGAAAATTCATTTGAAGTTCCAAGGCATTGTCAGACAGAAAATGGAATTCGCCCTTGCGCATGAGCCATACGCCCTTGTGCCTGAGACATCATTCCTTGTTGTCTCAAACGCCCCTGCGCAACAATAAATGCGCCTCGCGCATGACTACGACCAGAATTGTTGTTTGCTTGTTTTCCTGGCTGTTTTTGGTGGAAAACCCCTATTTTCACTCTCTTAACCCCTAAGTAATGATGCACTATAACTAGAGTGAACTTGTGTATGCATCTTTAGGTATTTGTTTTGATGATGTTCGTTAAATAAGTGATATTGTTTATTAGATAGGTTCATTTGATGATGTTTTATTGTTAATTGATATAGGCTACAATCATGTTAAAGCACCTAACAATTGTCTTCTCATGTGTCCTAATGTTCCTTATGTCTAGAATGGTATACACACATAGAAAATTTCTTTTCTCTTGTCAAAAGTCTGTTTTTAGTAGTTTGATTCGATTCAAATTAATTTGAATCGTATCATAAGAAGTCTCTTCCATTTTCCCATGTGTTTTGTGGATTTTGAATCGATTCATGAATGGATGAAGCATATCATTCATGAATCGAATCAAACTTGTTTGATTCGTATCACTGATTTCCTCTAGACTTGTTTTTTCGGCTTTTGATTCGATTCAAATGAATTTGGCACCATGATTCGATTCATTTTTGGTCTGAATCGTATCAATCTTCAAACCTCACTGTCCATTTATTCTTCAAATTAAACACTTTTTATAAGAATCATTGTGGTCTTTTGAGTCATAGAATGCTAGAGTGCTATAGGGATTGTAAGTTGATTGCTTTCAAGGATATTGATTGGGAATCAAGGATCTAAAGTGAATTGAGTAATTTCATTCCACCTCCAAGGCTATTGGGGGTTATTTCTAAAGTTCTTGAGTTGAAGGGGATCCAACCACCGGACAGAGCAAAGAAGAGTTCGAGTGAAGAGCTTCAAGGATTGCACGGATGATTGAGGATTCGAAGACTTCAAGAAGCACCAATTTAAAAGGGTATTTGAAGATTGGGGGAGTGATTGCATAGGAATTGAAGAGCTAGGGTAGTTTGAAGGAATTCTTGTAATCACATTGTAATCATACATTCAATTTTAGTGTAAGTCCTTGGTGGAGACGTTTTCCATCAAGAAGAGTAGACGTACCTCGAAGCGAGGACGAAATGAGGAACTACGATAAATCTTGGTGTCGTTTTATCTTCCCTTTCCTCTTTACTTTCGTTTAATTTGGTATATGTTTGTTTGATAATTGTTAGTGTTGAATTGAATGTGACCTTGTTTCAATTTGTTAAACTTGACTTAATTCATTGAATTAGGTTTTCTCTTATTCACATTGATCACATTTGATTTTAATCCATTGTTAATTCATCAAACACATATACCTAGTGCTCATTAGTATAGTTGATTTAATTGCTCTTAGGTTTGGTTTTAGATTTGTCTAGTTTTGTACATTGTATGAGAATTATTAATCTTTAATTGTATTAAGATTTGACTTTGAATCTCTCAATTCAATAATAAATATTATTATATATGCATTACATTGTCTTTATCCCTTTGTCATTGTTATTGTTTCAAGCATAAATCCAATAAGTCAATTTTGTTTTCAAAATCGCTTTAAAAATTCGTTAAACTTTTAAAACGCTATTCACCCCCCCCCCCTCTAGCACATTCTATCTTGCCATATAGACCAACAAGTAGCATCAAGAGCCTGGTCTCTTCACTAACGGTTTAATCACCGGAAGAGTCGATTTCGCAAGTAAAAAGCCTAAGGTGGCGTATAATAGAGCACCAATTTTTTACGGCGAAAACTATGACTATTGGAAAGAATGCATGCGCGTTCATATCCAATCGATGGACATGGATGTGTGGGATTCTGTGACCAACGGGCGGTATCAACCGTAAAACGTTGTTGACGGTGTCGCACAAGACAAACCAAAAGCCGATTGGAGTGACGATGACAAAAAGAAGGTTCAATACAATTGAAGGCGCGAAACATACTCATCTCTTCTCTTGGAATGAATGAGTAACATTCAATCTCTCATTGTAAAACCGCTAAGGCTATGTGGGACGTGTTGGAAACTCTTCATGAGGGAACCGACCGCGTCAAGCAATCAAAGACCAATACTCTCATTCAACAATATGAACTCTTTCACATGGAAGATGGTGAATCCATCTCCTCCATGCAAATGAGGTTCACACATATTGTTAACAAATTGCAAAAATTCGGAAAAGACATCTCAAACCACGATTGTACTAACAAAGTGTTAAGGTGTATGACTAGAGATTGGCAGCCTAAGGTGACAGCTATCAAGGAATCACTAAACCTTAACACTCTTTGCATTACTACTCTCTTTGGCAAACTCAAGGAGCATGAACACGAGATTCTATGATTGAAGTCTAGTGAGGAAGATCTTATGAAGAAAGAAAAGAAACTGGTTGTTTTGAAAGCCTCCACGTCCAAGGCTAACTTGTCAAACCATGGGGATATTGACTCCAGAAGTGACTCACCTACCGAAAAAGAAATGAGGCTGCGCGTAAGATGCTTTAATTGCTACATTCAATAGAATGGGTTAAGGTGTAGTGACAAGAATATGATGAACTCTAGGAGACTCAACTCAAAGGGGAAGGCGCAAAGGAGGACAAAGGTCAAAATTGCTTTGGATGTGGTAAATCTGGTCACTTGAAGAGTGAATATCCCGAACTATTCAAAACAAGAGGAAATTCCAACTCATCCGAGAAATCATAAGGAAGAAGAGCTTACATAGCGTGGGAAGATGAAGAAACTTCCTCTACACGAAGTGATTCCGAGAACGATGAAGTTGCTCACCTTTGCTTCATGGGACAAAAGAAAAAGCATCTTGAGGTTAGTGATTCGGACCCCGACTTTAATTCCTCCTACAATGAATTGCAAAATGTTCTCATAGAAATGCATGGAGATGCTATGAATGCCTTTAAAAAGATTAGCTCCCAAAAGAGAACTATTCTCAAATTGGAAGCTGAAATTTTAAAAATTAAAAAAGATTTTGAGCTTTTCAAAAAGGATCATGCATCTCTAAAGAATGAGAAATTTTCAATTCCTACTAAAGAGTCATCTAATACTAGTGCACCAGATACTCCTAAGTCTAACGATAGTGGTACATGTGAAGCTTGTCCTAAGTTACATGAAGAGATAACCTCTCTTAAGAGTAAAATAGAACAAGCCTCAAGTGTTCCAATGGCCTTTGCTAAAAGATCAAATAACTTTAACTCTCATTCCAAAAAGTCTTCTAAAAGAAAGTTTCAAAACAAACGTCGAAATAGAAAAATTCAGTGGACACAAAGTTAGGTGTCACTATTGTAGAGAAATTGGGAACTCCACACTTCATTTCCATGCTTTAAGAATTTTGGTTCCAAAAGGGCTAATGAGATGGGTACCCAAACAATATATTTTTTTCACTAATCCCAACGACCCAATGCATGTTGGGGACCTAAATCTTACCTAAATGTTGTAGGAGTTCTTTGAAACCACTAGAAGAAAATGGTATCTAGATAGTGGTTGTTCAAGGCACATGATGGGAGACTCATACATGTTCATTGACTTCAAAATAAAAGAACGCGGGTTTGTCTCTTACTGGTGACAACAATCAAGGTAAGATTCTAGTTCTAGGTAAGGGTGTTGTGGGAAATCCCTCCACAACCACAATCAAGGATGTAATGCTTGTTGAAGGGCTTAAGCATAATCTCCTTAGCATTAGTCAATTTTGCGACAATGGGTTCACCATAACTTTCGACATCCATAGTTGCACCATTGAGCATAATGAAGACAAGGCAATTATGTTTAAGGGTTTAAGGGTTGATAATGTATATGTTCTTGATATAGATAATGTGTCACTAAGTGGCGCTAAATGTCTCATGGACAAAAATGAAGATTCTTGGTTATGGCATAGAAGTCTTAGTCATGTCCACTTTGATTTGCTAAATAAGATATTGTCCAAGGATCTAGTAATTGGTTTACCTAAAATGAAGTTTGAAAAAAACAAATTATGTTATGCTTGTCAAAAGAGGTAGAAAACTAGAGTATCTTTTAAACCAAAAAATGTTGTTTCTACTTCAAAACCTCTAGAGCTTCTCCACCTTGATCGTTTTGGTCCTTCAAGAACAAAAAGTCTAGGTTGAAATTATTACGGTTTTGTCATTGTTGATGACTATTCTAGATTTACTTGGACTTTATTCTTGTCTAGCAAATATGATACCTTTAATGCTTTCGCTAAATTTGCTAAGATTATCCAAAGCCAAATTTCTTTGAAAATTATTTCTCTAAGAAGTGATCATAGTGGTGAGTTTGTTAATCATCACTTTGAAGATTTTTGTGACGAATTTTGCATCTCAAATAATTTTTCATGTCCTAGAACTCCTCAACAAAATGGTGTCGTTGAAAGGAAAAATAGAGTTTTAGAGGAGCTTGCTAGGACAATGATAAATGAAATGAGTCTTCCTAAGTATTTATGAGCGGATGCGATTAATACCACATGCCACATGTTAAATTGGATTGCCATTAGACCAATTCTAGATAAGACACCCTATGAACTACTTAAAGGGAAAAAGCCAAACTTATCATATCTAAGAGTTTTTGGTTGTGAATGCTTTATCTTAAACAATTGTAAGGATAAGCTTGGTAAATTTGATGCTAAAGCGGATGAGGCTAACTACTTAGGATACTCATCTACTAGCAAGGCATATAAAGTTTATTAGCAAGAGGACCCTCGTTGTTGAGGAATCTGTTTATGTTGCTTTTGATGAGACACCTCCCCAAGTGGTTGAGAAAGGTACCTCTTTTGATGTTGCAGGAATAAACACTAAGGATATTGTTGAAGATGGTGACCAACAAGAAGCTCCTCCGAAAGACGAGGACAACAAGGATAAGGAATTTGTGGAAGACGTTCACGAGGATGAAAAACAAGGAACCTCGCCATTGTCTTCTCATGATTGGATCACCACAAGAGACCATCCTTTGGAAAAAATTCTCGACGACATCAAAAATGGTGTAAGTACTAGGTCTCGGGTAAGTAATTTTTGTGGCTATACCGCTTTTGTCTCATAAATTGAGCCTAAGAGCATAAAAGAAGAAATGATTGACGAAAATTGGATTCTTGCTATGCAAGATGAATTAAATCAATTTAAAAGAAATGAAGTTTGGGACTTAGTTCCTTGTCCTAAAGGAAAGTCAATCATTGGAACCAAATGGGTCTTTAGGAATAAATTGGACGAAAATGGAATAATCACACGAAATAAGGCAAGGCTTGTGGCAAAAGGGTACAACCAAGAGGAGGGGATTGGCTACGAGGAGACTTATGCTCCCGTAGCCCGCCTAGAGGCTATACATCTTTTTTTGGCATTTGCCTATTGTCTTGACTTTAAACTATATCAAATGGATCTAAAATCTGCTTTCCTAAATGGCTTACTAAACAAAGAAGTAATTGTAACACAACCACCCGATTTTGAAGATCCTGAATTTATGGATCATGTTTTCGAGTTAAAAAGAGCTCTATATGGTCTCAAACAATCTCCTAGAGGTTGGTATGAGAGGTTAAGCAAGTTTTTACTGGATAAGAGATTTTCTCGTGGAAGCGTTGACACTACTTTGTTTAGTAAACGTAAAGGAAAAGATATATTACTTGTTCAAGTCTATGTTGATGATATCAACTTTGGGTCAACTGATGAGAGTTTGTGAAGATAATTTTCTATTCAAATGTAGGGTGAGTTTCAAATGTCACTCATGGGGGAGCTCACCTTCTTCATTGGTCTCTAAGTAAAGCAAGCTAAGGAAGGAACATTTGTTAGCCAAATAAAATACGCTTTGGAGCTGCTCAAGAAGTTCGACATGCAAGATTGCAAGTCTATCTCCACTCACATGGCCTCGGCTATTTCAATCGACAAGGATGAGTTCGGCATTGACATTGACAGCAAAAGGTATCGAGGTATGATAGGTTCTTTGCTTTATTTAATAGCAAGTAGACCTGATATCATGTTTAGCGTTTGTATGTGTGCTAGATACCAAGCCTCCCCTAAGGAATCTCATTTAAAAATTGTTAAAAGAGTTTTGCGCTACTTAAGCAGAACTACTCATTTTGGTTTATGGTATCCAAAAGGGGGTTCTTGTTCTCTAGTTGGGATTTCAGATTCTGACTTTTCCGGTTGCAAATAAGATCGAAAGAGCACTAGTGGGACTTTTCATTCATTTGGAAATTGTTTAATCTCGTGGCAGCAAAAAGCAACATAGCGTTGCTCTTTCTACCGCTAAGGCTAAATATGTGGCAGCCGGTAGTTATTGGCTACAAATTTTATGGCTTAAGCAACAACTGCTCGACTATGATCTAAAACTAGGTTGTGTTCCAATTAAATGCGATAACACTAGTGCTATCAATCTCACCAAGAACCCAGTTTTAAATTCAAGAACTAAACAGATTGAGATTCGGCATCATTTCCTTAGCGATCATGTTGAAAAGAAGGATGTGACTTTTGAGTATGTTGACACTAAGTGTCAACTTGCTAACAGTTTTACAAAAACCTCTACCATCAGACTCTTTCCTCAAGATTCGTAGGGAACTAGGTATCTTAGAAACCTCTTGCTTTAAATAAGCAAGACCCAATATTTATTACCTTATGTTCATGGCACTCTTAGAACCATTCATTGTATTTCTCAAAATTCGTAAGATCTCAATCGCTCAATCTACTTATAACACAATCTATGTTTATTCTCATTGGCTTGGACACAATCTTGTTTATTTCTTTCTCTCTGCATGCCCATATTTTGTATATGTGCTTATCTTTGCATGCCTACAAGTTTTCATTTGCGGTTGTGCTTGTTAGTTCCTTTTTCTTCCCTCTTATTGGTTACTGTCTCTTTTTGACGTTGTCAAAGGGGGGGGGAGATTTATTATGTTGATGGATGAATTCCTTACCAAATAAATGCATATGCCATGTATTGCCTTATTTGTTTGCTTGTTTGGTCTTTTTGTTATGCTATGTTTCAACACTGTTTAACATCATCAAAAGAGGGGAGAATTAAGTTGTGCATGTAGCTTTAGGTCTTTGTTTTGATGATGTTCGTTACATAAGTGATATTGTTTATCAGATAGGTTCATTTGATGATGTTTTATTGTTGATTGATATAGGCTAAAATCATGTTAAAGCACCTAGCAATTGTCTTTTCATGTGTCCTAATGTTCCTTATGTCTAAAATGGTATACACACATAGAAAAGTTCTTTTCTCTTGGCAAAAGTCTTTTTTTAGTGGTTTAATTCTATTCAAATTAATTTGAATCGTATCATAAGAAGTCTCTTCCATTTTCCCATGTGTTTGGTGGATTTTGAATCGTTTCATGAATGGATGAATCATATCATTCATGAATCGAATCAAACTTGTTTGATTCGTATCACTGATTTCCTCTAGACTTGTTTTTTAACTTGTTGATTCGATTCACATGAATTTGAATCGTATCAACCTTCATCTTGGGCACCATGATTCGATTCATTTTTGACATGAATCATATCAATCTCCATATCTCATCTTGCTTGTCTTTTGCTGTCTGAATCGAATCACACATTAAGCAAATCGATTCACTATGTTTTTTGGCGAAATTTTTGCACTTACCACTCTTCCCGATATATACTCATATCTTCATAACACCTAAACTACTGAATTATTTGCATCTATTCTCTCTAGAGTCTTAAAACCTCATTGTCCATTTTTTCTTCAAATTAAACACTTTTTCTAAGAATCATTGTGGTCTTTTGAGTCATAGATTGCTAGAGTGGTACATGGATTGTAAGTTAATTGTATTGATTCAGAATCAAGGATCTAAAGTGAATTAAGTAATTTCATTCCACCTCTGAGGGTAATGGGGGTTCTTTTCAAAGTTCTTGAGTTGAAGGGGATCCAACCACCGGACGGAGAAGAGAAGAGTTCGAGTAAAGAGCTTCAAGGATTGCACGGGTGATTGAGGATTCGAAGACTTCAAGAAGCACCAATTTCAAAGGGTATTTGAAGATTGTGGAGTGATTGCATAGGAATTGAAGAGCTAGGGTGGTTTGAGGGAATTCTTGTAATCATACATTCAATTTTAGTGGAAGTCCTTGGTGGAGACGTTTTCCATCAAGAAGAGTTATTGTACCCCAAAATGAGGACGAAAGGAGAAACTACTATAAATCTCGGTGTCGTTTTCTCTTCCCTTTCCTCTTTAATTTCGTTTAATTTGGTATATGTTTGTTTGATAATTGTTAGTGTTGAATTGAATGTGATCTTGTTTCAATTTGTTAAAGTTGACTTAATTCATTGAATTAGGTTTTCTCTTAGTTCACATTGATAACATATTCAATCCATTGTCAATTCATCAAACACATATACCTGGTGTTCATTAGTATAGTTGATTTAATTGCTCTTAGGTTTGGTTTGAGATTTGTCTAGTTTTGTACGTTGTATGAGAATTATTAATCTTTAATTGTATTAAGATTTGGCTTTGAATCTCTCAATTCAATAATAAATCTTATTGTGCATTACATTGACTTTATCCTTTTGTCATTGTTATTGTTTCAAGCATAAATCCAATAAGTCAATTTTGTTTTCAAAATTGCTTTCGCTAAAAACTAGATAAACTTTTATGTTGAGTCTTTTGGTGTTGGCTACATTGTTTGGCAAAACCAAAGTATGGAATAGAAGCATTTCCTTATGTTGAACATTTCTTCAGTTACAAGTTTTCTCATTTGAAGCCATTCAGAAGCTCAAAATCACATCAGAAGTTGAATGCCTCATCAGAAGCACTGTAGCTGTTCAGAAGCTGAATTCAGGTTCTGATGGTCGCGTTGACTTTTGTTGACTTCATCAGAAGTTGATGTTTTTCAAGTTATTTTTATGCGAATCTTAGCAACATTTCGCAAGGATTTGTTCCAGGATTATTGCTTCTAGATTGCTGTTGAATTGGAGAAGATTTAATGAAGATTTGGTATTAAATTATGAAGATCGTATTATTTCTGCAGAATCTTTAAAAGATACATTCCTGGTTTATTTGTTTCCTTATTGGATTATTCATAATTCAGAAACAAATCCAATTCAGAAGATTGGTTACATAATTAAGAGACTTGTTGGAGCTTATAAAAGGAGGAGTGCTGATGCTTTCAAGACATACGCATAATTGAAGAAATTCAGAGAAAAGAGTCTTAGAGTTTTAAGCTGTTAGTTTTTTTTTTTGTGCACCACTCTGATAGAGTTGGTTTAGGTTTGTTTTGAGTTGTAATCACTCTAAGCCTGTAGGTATGAGTGCTGTCTTTGTGTGTTGAAGTTGTCTTCAAAAACAGGGGAGTTTTTGTGTTCAGAACTGGGTTAAGTTCAAAGGGTAGTTCAAGTAGCTGGGTTGCAGTTGCTTGAATAGGAAGTTAGAGGTTTTCTAATACTCAACGTGTTGGGTAGAATTCAAGACTAGGTGGAGATTAATTGCTTGGGATAGGAACTGGGAGTCAGTGTCTGAGTCTTAAGGATTAATTCCAATAGTGGAATTCCTTCCTGGATTGGTATCCCCCAGAGTAGGAGGTGTTTACTCCGAACTGGGTTAACAAACCTCTGTGCTTTTAGCTTTCCAGCACTTTATATTCCTGCTGATTATTTGCTTTTATATTGTGCTAAGTTCTGTTCAGAACCTGTTAGGTTCAGAACCAGTTTTAATCAGAACCTGTTAGTATCTCTTAAGTATTGCCTGGCCAGAATTTCATTTTAAAATGCTATTCACCCCCCCTCTATCTTGCCACACTATTTTATTCATTCAGATAGCTAGCGGTACAAGGCAAGGGTCAACCATCAAGAGCTTCAAGGCAGAGGATCTCCTTCCTCCGCAACCAACCAACCAACAACAACCAAAGAAATATTTTGAAGATGTCCTAGCCTAATATATGAAGACCACTAAAAGTCAAATTGATGCCCTCTCGAAAAATCATGAAGAATCTCAAAGAAATATTGAGGTTTCAATTAAGAACTGAGAGACACAAATTGGGAAGATTTCTCCAAAACTCACTCACATTGAAGAAACAAGAAGAGGGATTTGTAAGATGATTGTGAAAGGTAATCATAATCTAGAAAAGATGGAGAAGGCAGCCGATGGTAAAGAAGTGCATAAAGAAGAAACTCAAGCTCCTTTTGTTTCGCAAGCTAAGACGCCAAAAAGGAAGTTTGGAAATGAGGAGAAAGTACAAGCACTCCTAGGGCAGATGCAAAATATGAACGTTGTTCTTCTCGTTGTTGCTACACTTGAACATAATCCTAGTTATATTAAGTTTATGAACAAATTTTTTTCTAAACAATGTGAACTTCGAAAGATTGAAGAAGCACGAAGGATGGTAAAACACATCATAGTTCCAAAGAAAAAGGAGCAGTGGATGTGGAAGAAAAGAATCGAGAGTAAGGGAAAAAGTAAAAGAGAAGAAGATGAGAGCAAGGAGGAAGGAATAGAAGAGGTGTCAACTGAAAGTACAAGTAAGGAAGTGACTCTAGAAAAGGTTTTTGTGATGACTTATGAGAAATAAAAAGTATCTAGAATGGAAGTTAAAGCCATGAAAGGGAAGAAGAAACTTGCAAAGAAAAAGAAGAAGAACCAAGGGTTTAAAGAAAAGAAGAATGTTGAAACACTGGAAACTATGGTTGGAAAAGTGGTGCAACATAACCTTGAAGAATACAAGAGTCTCGAAAAGGAAGTTGAAACCGGGAAGGATGAAGAAAATGAAAATTTTCAAGAGATCCTAAAAGGCGTAGAGAGGTTTAAGGTCAAAATGCCAATTTGGTAGATGTTCAAAGAAAGCCCTTGCTGCATTCAATTTCTTCAATACATCCTGAAACTAGAGAAAATGCTATTAGATGAAGAGTTTATTACTCGAACAAAAATTTGTTGTTTAGTTTATTAAATGTAGATTTTGAAGAAAGAAGAAAATCCATGATGTTTCAATGTACATGTGAAGGTATGAAATGTCTATGTAGGTGAAGCTTTATGTGATCTAGGAGCTGTCAGCAACCTCAGGCCATACACATCCTTCAAGAAAATTGGAGGATTAGAGCAAAGGGCATGTTTCATGGATGTTGGTCTAGCAGTTGGTACTACATCAAAGCCTTTAGGCATGGTGAGAGATAAGATGGTAAACATTATGGGTTTGAATTTGAGATAGATCGATGTTATAGTCTCAAAGGACAACAGAGCACAAGACTGCCCATTGATTCTAGGAAGATCATTCATGTAAACTATTAAGTCTTTGGTAGACCTGGAGCTAAAGGAGGTGTTCATAAGGTCCAATGGTTATTATCAATACTACAACGTAACTCCACTACCTGAAGAACACAACTTCGCTAAGAAAGTTATTGACGATTGGGAAGCATTTAAGGCACTAATAGAAGGACCGTCTAATGGGTAATAACCTGAATAAGAGTACTTATATGAAGAAGGATAGACAGATTCAGAAGAAGACAATGAACCTGAAGGTTTGGGGCTCCAAAGACCACCTTAGAAAAATGCGTCAAGCTCGAGACGCTAAACAAGCGTTGAATAGGAGGCAACCCATAAGTTTATTTTCAGTCATTTCAATTTCAGTCATTTTTTGTACAAGGCTATTCCATCTAACAATTTCTTTCTTTTGATGTTGCTAACATGTGACTAGGCTAGTTGTTTTTAAATGAGTTGCATAACCTTTCCTTTTCAAAAAAATTCAAAAACTTTGTTTTAGTCTCTGAGAATTGTTCCAACCTTTAACAAAATAGGGCTACCTTACTTTCAAAGTTCAAGAGCACGATAACTTTTGGGGTTTTCTACGGAAGATACTCAGAAATAGTCACCATTACAATTCTGTATAGCATAACTAGTGAGATTTTGAGCCAAATATATATTCCTTTCATTCTACTACTTCGACATTATTTTATTCTTTTAAAAAGCTAGCTACAAGGCAAGTGTCAAGCATTAGGAGCTTCAAGGAAGAGGATCTCCATCCTCCTATTGTTTTATATGGGGCTATGCTTTTCTATTGTTTTGTAATGAAGTTTGTTGTCATGTGTAGCTAAACCTCTTTGATTAGGGTTCCATGATGAACCCTTTCTTATTTGTTGGATTCTATTAATAAAGTTTATTCAGTTTATAATCTAAAGTACGATTTAATTCGTACATGTCTGTTTTTATACAGTATCTTATATGAAGCTGGTAGGATTGACAACCTGAATTCCATTGGAGCAAGGCAGTAGTGAATTTATTAGTTTATAAAGTAATTGAATCTAAGTATGAATTTAGGGATATAACTCATCTTAAGGGAACCGCGCAATTATAACTGGGTGAATTGCAGGGATATTAAAAAAAAACTTGCACTGATTCATAACGGGGTTATGTTCTACTATCTTAAATCCAATCATAAGGCAAGTTATAAACTAATGATTACTCGATTTAATTTCCAACAAAGACGAAGGGGAGATTCAAGGATTCCCTAATCTCCGTTACACTTCTTAATCACAAAAACCTAATCTCACATTGGGTAGGACAATTAAAACCCTGCAACCACTATCAATGTTTTCTTTTATTTGCTTTCTAATAAATTCCACTAATTACTGAGTTGAACAACAACCCATATGGAGACGATAACTTACTACTTTATTCCTTGATATAATTTGGTACACTTTCCTAAATTATACCATCAATAAGCTTCTATTGAGTCACCTGATGGATATTCCTGCTTTTTACGTGTGCTGATACTGATCGTGTAAGCCCTAGAATAGCTAGTTCATTTAAATTGAACATTAAGCATGAGTTAATTGTGAGACACCATTAAACACATGGACATTATTCAAACATTTGCAGTCAAGCTTTAGTGTGAAGTGGGATAACATTAAAGCATAGAGAATATAAGGTGGGTAGACTAATGATCACATCTCACGGATCATGGATAAGGAGTTATCAAGTCTTCATATAGATATAAATGTTAGGAGTAATATTTATATTGGATTGACCCGCCATTAGAATTCTACATAGAACGTTATGTAAAAATCATAAGTTATTGTCATAGTGATAAGTGGTGTATGCCATCCTTCAATCTGAAACCACTATGTACCCTATATGTAGGAGTTGAATACTTTGTTATCGTACAAATATTGTCTGTAACAGGATGACTATAAAGTCGGTTAATGGATACTCTATAAATCATGTTGAAAGACATGAGTGACCTAGATGGAATTTTCCCCTGCTACATAACAGGAGAAATGTCTAAGGGCCCAATATTGAATTGGACAATGGTGACACGTTATGCCTTGTGTGCAATATAGACATGAGGGCAAAATGGTAATTATACTCAAGATCATTAGCAAGAAAATGTTTCGTCAGATCACATGACATTCCTGTCACTTGAGTAGCAGTGATGTGTTGCTAGATACCTCTTATTGTTTATAATATTAAATATAATATTTAATGTTATTGCCAATGTGACATTAAATATATGGTCACACACAAAAGAACAGTGTAATGAGAGATATAGGTGAGGCTTATAACTTGGGGTGCAATTAGCATATGAAGCAAATTAGTTAGAAAAGTGCAGCAAATGGGTTATTGGACTTACATAAATCCCATTAGGGATTGCTTGAATTGCAGAGCACACATGTGTTTCTATTAATAGAACCCTTGTGTTGAAGCAAGAGTAACTTTTAACATATTTCCATAAGTCAGAAACCCTAGATATTTGAGCCCGAGATGACAGAAGAAACAACTTTAGTTGCACCAGAAGGCGAACCAGTAGAGAATCTAATGACCTTGCTACTGTCATACCACAACCTCACCAAGCTCAAGATGAAACTCAAGCTGTAAGTGATGGAAGAGACTTATGACTGGTGAAGAAAGACTAGTAAGACTGGAAGAAAGGGAAGGGCAGATGAGGAAGGATATATCATTACTGAAGGAATCACAGGAAACAATGAATGCAAAGATGGAGACTCTAACTCAAGCTCAGATAAAGGTGGAAGCAACTTTAGAAGAGACTAGTTTCATGTTTTGTAATTTTTTTATATAGTTTGGGCTATACTATTTACTTTGCACTTTTATGATACCTTGTTCTGTTTTACTATGTTTAATGCATGTTTTTCTCCTTCCATAACTGCCTAACTTGCATATTTTTGTTGATGACAAAAGGGGGAGAAGAACAGGTTTGAACAACAGAGCCTTATGCATGTTTAGTCTTAGTTTATTTTGTTTATGTTGGAATAGGTTTGAACAACTGAGCCTTATGCATGTTTAGTCTTAGTTTATTTTGTTTATGTTAGACTAGGTTTCAACAACTGAGCCTTCTATATGTTTAGTCTTAGTTTATTTTGTTTACGTTATTAAAAATATGAAAAATGAAAAAATATTGAGCTTAAATGTTAATCTTATCAGAACTGATGGGATATTAGACTGGTCTTAATCGGAGCTGGCAAACCTCTGTGTGATCAAAGTCTGATTCTCGATGGATATCCAGATTGGACTTGATCAGAGCTTACAAACCTCTGTGTGATCAATCTGATATCCTGTTGATTTTCTGATATGCTTTATGATTATTTTGTTCTGATGCGCTCAAGAGTGACTAAGAATGAATTTAATTAACTGGGAATAGAACTTAGGGGGAGCTTCCAAATGTCACCTTAATGGACCTATCACAGACTTAGGGGGAGCTTGCAAACCTCAACCTATGACTGTCAGACTCAGGGGGAGCTTGCAAACCTCATACCCTCAAGTCTAACTGTTTATTACATTAACAACAATTGTTCAAAATACTTGTGTTTGTCATCATCAAAAAGGGGGAGATTATTGGAACAAGAAGTGTCTTGGACAATTCCTCTAAGGTTTTGATGATAACAAAGTATTGAAGAACAATTAGAAGACTATGGTAGAAGACCAAAGGCATGTCAAACAGAAGTCAACGTCCTTAGAAGTCGGGCACCACATAAATTTTGGAGAGGGAACTCAACAGATTCTGTGTTGGTCATCAGACTCAGAGGCAGACACTGCACACTTGGATCACCCTCAGACTTAAGTAAGTTATGAGGGACCCAGAATCCATGTAGGCTCTGTCAAACTCTGTGAACTGTCACTATCAAGGTTCTGATAGGTGCAGTTATTTTGTCGTCTTCTGTCTACGTGCATAATCAGACAAAGGAAATCAAGAACAAAGCAAGCAGCAGATAATTCCTCTTTAAGCAAAGGAGAATTCAAAGTTCATTTTAACGGGATTATCCATATCGGGCAAAGGACCAACATTTTTAATCATAGCTTCTCAATGACTCTATTTGTGCTGGCACTCTTCTCCTACATCTCTCATAACCATGCCTATAAAAGGAGCTGAAGACCACGAAGAAGATTAACAAGACTCTGCTAATTCAAAGTGCCTACACTCTGTCAAATTCAAAAGAGCAAAGAACTTAGGATTTTTGCTTTCTATTTTATAACTTAGAAATCCTAGAGTTGTAGATAGTCTGTTCATTTGTTCACAAACACCAAACATTGTTGAATCAGGTGTTGAACAAATTAGAAGTCTTTAGGTGCAAAGCTAAATCGTATAAGCCTCATGGTGAAACTCTGAGCAACTAGAAGTCTCTTAGGTGTGTCCTTAGAGCATTGGAAGTCTCTTGTCTGTGTGCTTGAGCACTTGTAAGTTTCTTGGAATAGTCCTTGAGCAGGGAAGTCTTTGTGAGAGTCCTAGAGCAGGAAGTCTTAAGTTGTGTTCTTAAGCAAGGAAGTCTTAGGCAGGTGTGCTTAAACATGAAGTCTTTAGGAAGAGTCCTAGAGCAGGAAGTCTTGAGCTGGTGTGTTTGAGCATAGGAAAGTCTCTTAGAGTTGTCCATTAGCAATTGTAATCCAGAGTGATTATAGTGAAATCCCTTGGAAGTGCAAGGGGACTGGACTACTCCTGGATTGTAGGAGGAACCAATATAAAATTGCTTTGTGTCTGCTTTCTCTCTCTGTCTTTATCTTTATCTTTATGTTCTGTGCTACATCTACTGCATTCAGACTCTGTATCAGAATCTGTATATCACAGATTCTGAACAGCTTTTGAACACCAAGAAAAAGAAACCAGAAAAAGCCAACACAATTGAACCCCCTCCTTCTTGTGTTTTTCTCACCTTCAGAAAGGTCAACCAGAAGTAAACAACTTGGATCAGAAGAAAAGATGCTACTCAGAAGCTAAAGATCCTCATCAGACTCTGAAGACCATCAGACTCGAAAGACCTCTAGACTCAGAAGTGAAGAAGATCTTGAGGGACCCAGACTCCATGTCAGATTTGTCGTCTTATGTAGCTGTCTCTATCAAAGTCTGATAGTATAATTTGTCTTCTTCTGACCACATGTAGAAACAAACAAAGAACTTCAAGGACAAAGAGAATGAAAGGATAATTTCAGTTTCTGCAAAGGAATTTCAAATGTCTAATCAACGGAATTATCCATATCAAGCAAAGGGCCAACGTTCTTGATTTGAAATTTCTCAACGACTCTTAATGCGCTGGCATTCTTCTCCAACGTCTCTCAAATCCTTGAATATATAAGGAGCTGAAGACTTGAAGAACAACAACAAGACACTTCTATTTTTACTATGCCATTACTCTGCGAAAACCAAATAGCTCATAAGAACACTTAAGAATTTCTTATCAAAGTTTGTATCTTAGAAATTCTAAGTCTTAAGAGTCTGTTATGTGTTGTATTGTTTACACCTTTGATTGTATATCAAGTGTAATAACAAATTTGTTTATTTGTAAAACTTTAAAGTTTCTTGCCTGCGTGCTTAAGCAGTGAAAGTCTCTTTCAGTTGTGATTTAGCATTGTAAGTCTCTTGCTTGTGTGCTTGAGCATTTGGAAGTCTCTTTGAAGTGTTCTTGAGCAATTGTAATCTGGTGAGATTATATTGAAATCCCTTGGAAGTGCAAGGGGACTAGACTACTCCTGGTTTGTAGGAGGAACCAGTATATATTGCTTTGTGTCTGCTCTTTCTTTCTCTCTCTCTCTCTCTCTCTCTCTCTCTCTCTCTCTCTCTCTCTCTCTTATCTTTGTGTTTGTTTTATCCGCTACAAACAGACTGTAATTCAGACTCTAACCAGTTTTGTAACACTTAGAAAAGTTTTGAAAAAGCCAACAAAATTCAACCCCTCCCCTTTCTTGTGTTTTTCTCACCTTCAAGAGATAGGGGTTTCTCATATTTAGGGGGAGTCCTAGATATAAATACACGGGTAGTATTAGGCGAAGAGGCATTGAACAAGGTTTGTTCATATAAGACTAGGACTAATACTATTGAGAGATTATTTCCTTTCTTTGGTGACAACCCCCCAGAGTAGGTGACGTTGCACCGAACTGAGTTACCAATTCTATGTGTTCTACTTTATTGCTTTACGTTTATTTACTGTTATTCGTTATTTTATTATCAGTATGGTATACACGTTGTCCCAAACAATGTGTCTAACATCTGTTCTACGTGAACGAGAGTTTCAAATATGATTTAGCCAAGATAATCAGATGTGATAATCGAGGGATAAAGGTATCTAGGCTGGGTGAAAAGGGTTGTTATGTTTCTTCAATCTTAGATATGTTATTAGCAAGCAAGAGAACCTTTGGAAAACTGATAATCGACATCCTATTTACAAAGTGTTCTTTATGGTTGTGCTTGGATGTTTGTAAACTAGAGACTCAGGTGTTGACAACATTAACTGGTACCATAAGCACATCATTTACTACCTGATCAGTAGGATAAAGATCAATATGCCCTATCTGATTTTTGCTCACTTGAAGAATGTGTTTAGAAGTCCAAAAGAGGAGAAAGGAAATTTATCCCATATGCAAAAGTACTCTCTGAACACTTCTATTAGAGCAGGCTAATTCAGAATCTGCTTGACTTTAAAGCAAATGATAAGGTGGACATAGAGTATGGAAAAACTTTATCTATCTTCAACCTCTAGAAGAGGAGTCTGGTTTTGAAGGAATATCTAAAGCAAAGGAAGATCCCTTTTTCTATCAAAAAACAAGCACCAGCTCTGATAGTAGATTATCATCATATCACTCTTGAAGACAACAAGACGGTTATCCAAGAATGGATAAAGGAGCACATGAATGAAGGAATCCATTTGACCATGGCTGACATTCCTGTTAAGGCTCCTGATGTGCATCAGAGTAGGAAGAGGAAATCAGATTCTAAGGCTCAACCAAAAGCCAAAGAAAGTTATCCCTCCTAGGAAGTTTACCACTAGAAGTGGAGCAATTTTGCACCTTCATCGGAAATTCCTCCTCTTTCCAAGAAACAAAAAGTTCGAAAGATGGTTCTTCAACCTAATTAAAAAAATGAAATTTAAGAGGATATTCCTTTGGTAAGGAAACCTATGAAGGAGTTAACGATGAAGTCTTAAGAAGATAAGGTTGTTGGATTTGCTTCAGATGGTGTTGGATTAGTGTTTGACAAAGAAGTTGTTGAAGCTACTTTGAGCTTGGTGCTTGAGACTTTAAAGAAGAAGTCTGAGACTTTAGAATCTAGTGCTACTATTGTTGCTATGAAAGGTATAGTCTCTAAACCGTTTGCATCTACTTTAGTACATTCCTCGTCACTAATACACACTGAACTATAAATTAAACCACCCCAATCATTCATATACCCACCCTCACCACAAACTCACAATAAACCTCTGAAAACATCATAACCCCTATCTACCGCTTTTGAAACTCAAACAACTTCCACCCATAGCCCCCAGAAAGAGCCAATTTCTTCTAACCCGACACATTCTTCACCTACCACATCTAGACAAACATTTGAACCTCCCATAGTTGTAGAACTCATCCAATCTATTGATTTATTGGGTAAAATAACTATTGTACTCTCTGACTTGTCCTCGTCATCATGTTCTGGATCATAATCTAGCTTAGATTCTGATGCTGAAACAAAATCTGAAGAGATTGTGGACAAGCAACAGGCAGAAGTCAGGCTGACTAAATTAGCTTTGGGTTATGTCTAAGTGAAACAACAAACTATCTACCAACAACAAAAATAGCCTTTACCTAATGTATCGCCACCCATCTTTTATGAAAGCATAGAAGAAGTTGAACCCAACCCTTTGGGCTTAACCCTGTTGGTCAAGTGATTCACATTCCCTCCCCCAAACTTAACCCTGCTACTATCTCAGAGATTGGTCTTAACACATCATCTGATTCTCAACCACTAAAGATAGATTCTGAGCATAATCAAACCCTTCTTGAACTACACCATAAACAAATACTGCTCGAATAGGCTCTAATGACATGCCCCTCAACCTCTAACTAGAACATCTCCTTACCCGTACATTTCTACACTTTCACCGAGAACCTATCTGAAACTCCACCATATATCCACCTTGAACTTGAGAGTTTAGTTCTATTGTCTATACTAGGGTTTAGAGCTTATTTGATGTAATGAGCCAGATTTCCAACTTTGAGGAGCATGCTGCCAGATGGGATGAGCTAAGGATGAAGATATATGAATGCCTCTCAAAAATTAAAAAATTTGGTAGGATATGTGATGAGGCCAACAAATAGGCTCTCAAGGCTTGGTTGACTGAGTTGCTCTATTAGATTGATCTAGCAGACCTCAGAAGAAACCCCTTGAGGCAGCTTCCCAGCATAAGGCCAAATATATATGAGTTTCCTCTGATGAATGAAGAAGTTCCTATTGTTCCCTTGAAGCTAGAAGATCTTATCATAGCTGCCTCTTCTCTGCAACCTCCTCCTGCAAATGTTGTATTTACTAATGGGTTTGAAAGGTTCAAGAAGGAAATTAGAGGTGGACTTGCTTCTCAAAGAGCAAAGATTGATGCTCGATCTGCAAAGCAAGCAGTAATGGATGCAAAGCTGGACTTACTAATCAGACTAGCCACTAAGGATATTTGTAACCCTTAGGAACACTTTTGTAATTTTATTGCACTTGTCTTGTAATCAATTTCAACATTGTAATTTGTATCATAAATTTTTTCTCAATATTTTATATACAAGTCATGTCTTTTTGTTGATGACAAAAGGGGGAGTAGAAGAAAAATTTAATGTATCTACTAATAATTGTTTAATTCTGCAGAATTTAAATTGTATTGCTTCTTATATTTACACCTTAATTAACCAAACTCAGACACAGGGGGAGCTTATAAGCCTCGCCTTCTGATGAGTTAACTTAATTATCTTAGACAATTATTCTTAATATATGTAAGTTTGTCATCATTAGAAAGGGGGATACTGTTTAACCAAAGTGGGTTTTTGGACAATGTCTCCAAAGTTTTGATGATAACAATGTATGAAAGAACAATTGAATACTCTACTATGTGTTCAAGTGTGCAAGACCATATAATTAAATTCTGACTTCAAAGTAAAGTTTTGGTTCTGATACATCAAGTTTTGAATGCAAAGGAAAACATTTATGTACTGAAGATAAGTTAAGAAAACTATTAAAGACTCAAAAGATGATCTCAAGAGAGGTCAACAAAAAGTCAAAACTTTGATTAGAAGTTGCATCAACACTTGAAGACTCTGATGAGATCAAGATCTGATGGAACAAGTTATGATGGACATGTTAGTAGTAAACATTATGGAGAGATTCTAACCAGTTTTGTCTTCTTTTGAAGGAAAGTTGCTTTCAAGTTCTAATCGTACTATTTGCCTTTTTCTGACCACATGCAGAAACAAACAAAGAACTTTAATGACAAAGATATAGTAATGGATCATTCCCAAATGAAATTCTGGCACAATAGATTCCAGATGATGAACGTAATGATTCAACACAGGAACACGATGTAAAACAGAGTAAAACACGAAACAAGATATTTGTTAACCCAGTTCGGTGACAAACACACCTACGTCTGGAGGCTACCAAGCCAGGAAGGAAATATGATAGTCCTAGTTCTAAGTTCTCAGCAAACTCCCAGTTTATAACTTATCACCTAGCAACTACCAGTATTGACTTCAACCTAGGAACTCCTAGACCTGAGATCCCATCTCACTTCCCCTCAAAAAATCACTGCCCCAGTGATCTTAAACTCAAATAACAAATAAAGTAGGAGACACACTCCAAAACTCACAAACGTCACTCTTGCTTAAAAGCTTATGAGTGATTCACAATTACAACTCAACTAAACACAGTCCTAAGCTTGCATCAAGGTGACACAAGAAAGGCTTACAATTAACAGACTAGAAACCTAAGAAATCTCTTTCAATGATAGCTTTAGTTTCAGTGATTTTCTTCAATAGAGGCGTCCTCTATTTATAACTTTCAGCAGCAACATATTTGTGAATCAAATATTCTTTTCAGAAATATATTGACACAAATATTCTTCAGAAATATATTTTCCAAAGATCTCTTTGAAAATATATTCACAAATAAAACAATCCAATCTTGAAAAATATATCACACGCAAATATCTTCCTTCTAGAACCACACGCAGCATGAAAGAATTCTTCAATCAAATCTTCAACATATCAGGTGAGAAAATAAACACTCCAAGGCGCGAAAACAAGAGAACAGCAAAAAGCTTCTGAAGGTACTTCTGAAGAAGTGCTTCTGAAGGTTCAGCGTCTGAAGTTCAGCTTCTGATGGTTCAGCGTCTGAAGGTACTGTACAGCTTCTGAAGACCCAGCTTCTAAAGTACTGTTCAGCTTCTAAAGACCCAGCTTCTGAGGATCAGCTTCTGAAGACACACATCTTGCTTGTATATTTCATTTTAACAAAAATGAAGCCAACATCCAAATATCCAACAATCTCCCCCTTTGGAAAATTTTTGGCTAAAATCAAACTGAGAATAGAGAGATACACAAGGCAAATTCTTCACTCATCAAAATTTCGCAACCCACCATGAAGAACATAAACGTAGCAACCAAATAGCAACAAAGTCAGCAGCGGCAAATAAACAAAAACTGACTACGTTTCCACACAAACACTCCCCCTGAAATCTGTCGTTCAAGAACAAATGAAGCAACTCCTCCTGATACAGAGACTCCCCCTGAAACAGAAATATTGTTCTGAACTAAACACTTCAGCTCCTCTGTATTGCTTCTGAACTTCTGAACACTTATACTTATCTCCCCCTTTTTAGCCAAACAATTTTGACAAAAACAACCATGCATAAACTAGCACATCACAGCAAGTACATCACAACAGAGACATTCACAGAAGAACAAACACTTCATAGCAAACCACTCAGACACACATAGCAATAGTAACCACATCTGAACATAATACCTCTGAACATTAACATATTTGCACCTCAAAATTTCAACCCACATCAGGTTGATCAGGTTGAGGATTCTCAGGAAACTCAACCATATCAGAATCAGTTTGAGGAATCTCAGAACTGGTTTCAACAACAGAGTATTTTCAGCAGTCTTCAAAATGCCAATGATTTCCCTGTTTTCTCATGCAACTCTAGTTATAGTAAATAGAAAGAATTTGTTTGCACGTTTCAACACCTGTAATTGCTATAGATTCTCATATAAGCAACTACTTGCCCAGTCTGCATCACAACACCATTGATCAATATCAACACCATTATCCTCTTTGATTATCTTCAATTCTTCACAAATGTTGTCTTCATTAATCTTAAGTTTGGGTAATCCTCTGATGGCTTCTACAGACATGACTTTCTTCATACCCCTCAAGTTTGAGTGCCCAAGTTTCTGGTCCCAGAGTCTGACTTCTTCTTCTGTACTTCTAAGACATGTGGATAGGCTTGCTTCTACTTGAGGCATCCATAAGTAACAATTGTCCTTTGATCTACTGCCCCTCATTAGCACTTCACTTTTCCCATTAGTTACCAGACATTCAGTCTTGTTGAAGTTCACTTCCATCCCTTGATCACACAGCTGGCTTATGCTAATCAAATTTGAAGTTAGCCCTTTTACTAATAGCACATTGTCTAATTTTGGTAATCCATTACTGATCAAGTCTCCAATTCCAAGAATTTCTCCTCTAGCTTCATCACCAAAAGTCACATAGCTACTGGAGTATGGTTTTAAATTAACTAAGTACTACTTGACACCGGTCATGTGTCTGGAGCATCCACTATCAAAATACCAATCTTCCCTGGAGGAGGCTCTTAAAGATGTATGAGTTGTGAGGCCAACATTATCACATTTGGGTCTCCATTCCTTCTTGACATTGACTTTGTTTACAATGGGTTCCATTTTTCTTTGTTGAAAGTGCTTGGGGTATCCATACAGTTTGTAACAGAATGGCTTTATGTGCCCCTTTCTACCACAGTAATGACATATCCAAGGATGAGATGCCCTCCTGCTCTTAGATCCCTGAGGTTTATTCTGATGTTCCAACTTAGGTTTGCCCATTATTGGATCATATGTTCCAACAGCTGCAATGAACCTTTTAGCTGGATTTTGCTGTTTGTTGTTCAAGGTCCTATCATCAAACCCTATTCATTTTGGTTTCCCTTGGTTCTGACTCTCCAAAATTTCTTCTAGCATATTAGTACCAGTGTTCATCATTCTGACCTGCTTCTTTAAGTGTTCAAGTTGAGAGTTCAGTTGGGTTACCTCATCTTTGAGATCATAAATTTGCCCTAAGTGGTCACTTCTTTCAGCATGCAGTTGACTGATAGTCTTCTTCTGATTTACTAATAACTTGCAAACTTCTTCAAAACTGACGTATAGTTCTTTGTAAGAGGCAAGTAGTTCTTCAAAAGTTAATTCTCCTTCGGAATCCATTCTGCAAGAAAATAACTTCCCTGGAGCTCACTCTAAAACAGGCAGGGTGCCTGCTCTGATGCCAATTAAAATTCTGGCACAATAGATTCCAGATGCTGAACGTAATGATTCAACACAGGAACACGATGTAAAACAGAGTAAAACACGAAACAATAAAAGGATATTTGTTAACCCAGTTCAGTGACAAACACACCTACGTCTGGAAGCTACCAAGCCAGGAAGGAAATCCACTATGATAGTCCTAGTTCTAAGTTCTCAGGAAACTCCTAGTTTACAACTTATCACCTAGCAACTACCCGTATTGACTTCAACCTGGGAACTCCTAAACCTGAGATCCCATCTCACTTCCCCTCAAGCAATCACCGCCTCAGTGATCTTAAACTCAAATAACAAATAAAGTAGGAGACACACTCCAAAACACACAAACGTCACTCTTGCTTAAAAGCTTATGAGTGAGTCATAATTACAACTCAACTAAACACAGTCCTAAGCTTGCATCAAGGTGACACAAGAAAGGCTCACAATTAACAGACTAGAAACCTAAGAAAACTGTTTCAATGATAGCTTCAGTTTCAGTGATTTTCTTCAATAGAGGCGTCCTCTATTTATAGCTTTCAGCAGCAACATATTTGTGAATCAAATATTCTTTTCAGAAATATATTGACACAAATATTCTTCAGAAATATATTTTCCAAATATCTCTTTGAAAATATATTCACAAATAAAACAATCCAATCTTGAAAAATATATCACACGCAAATATCTTCCTTCTAGAATAACACGCAACATGAAAGAATTCTTCAATCAAATCTTCAACAGATCAGGTGAGAAAATAAACACTCCAAGTCGCAAAAACAAGAGAACAACAAAAAGCTTCTGAAGGTACTTCTGAAGAAGTGCTTCTGAAGGTTCAGCGTCTGAAGTTCAACTTTTGATGGTTCAGCGTCTGAAGGTACTGTACAGCTTCTGAAGACCCAGCTTCTGAAGTACTGTTCAGCTTCTAAAGATCCAGCTTCTGAAGTACTGTTCAACTTCTAAATACCCAGCTTCGGAGGTACTGTTCAGCTTCTGAGGTACTGTTCAGCTTCTAAAGACGCACATCTTGCTTGTATATTTGATTTTAACAAAAATGAAGCCAACAACCAAATATCCAACACCAAAGAAGCAAAGGATTTCTCTAGTACTATTCAATGGCATTATTCATTGGAGGCAAAGTTTTCAAAACTGATCAAAGCTTCACAAAGACATTTTTTATGTCCTGGCACTCCTCAAACAACGACTCTCTCATTCTCCCCTATATAAGGACCTGAGAAGTTTGAAGAACTTAAGAGACTTCAAGTATTTTACTAGTGAAATAACTCTGTTAAGTTCAAAAGCGCAGAAACACTTAGAAAATTCTTACAAACTTTATATCTTATAATCTCTTAGTGTCAGAAGTTACTTGAGCCTTAATTTAGTTTACCACTCTCTGATTACAAAGTGTACATACAATCAAACTTATTTGATAAACTCTGATTGTAGAAGTCCTCTTGTGTAAGGCAATGAAATATTAGACTTGTGTGTCTAAGTAATTGTAATCTTGTGTGATTATAGTGTGAAATCCCTTGGTAGGGCAAGGGGACTGAACTAACCTCAGATTGTGGAGTGAATGATGATGAAATTGGCAAGTGCACCAACTCATACACAAATAAAAAAGTAGTAAGTTATCGTCTTTACAGGGATTGTTGTTCAACTTGGTGATTACCGGAATTTCTAAGAAATACCAAAATTAAAAAGAGATGAAACGGTTTGCAGGATTTTAATTTTCATGATTAGTTTATGACTTGTCTTTTGATTCAAGAAAGTAGAATATGACCCTGTGATGTATCAGTGGAAGTTTTATTTTAATATCGTTGCAATTCAACAAGTTACAATTGTGGTGTTCCCTTAAGATGAGTCTAAACCCTAAATTCACACTTAGATTAGATTAAAAGAATTTAATTGACTGTTTCGGACGGAATTAGGGTTGTCAATCCTAATATTCTCCATCTATAGATTTGCAATAGAAACAGACATATACAAGTTAAATCAGACAATCGAATCATAAAATGAATAAAAAACTTTATTATTTTAATCCAACAAATAAGAAGAGGTTCATCTTGGAACCCTAATCGAAAAGGTTTAGTTTCACATGGCAACTGATATCATTACAAAACAATAGAAAAACCTACCCAAGAGAGAACAATAGGATGATGGGGATCCTCTGCCTTGAAGCTGTGATGCTTGACCCTTGCCTTGTACCGCTAGCTTTCTCAATGAATAAAAGAGTGTGCAATGGCCTCTATTTATACACTACAAGAAAATAGCGTTTTAGCGTCGGCCGAAAACCCACTCTAACAGAGGAAAAACCGACGCTAACACTCAATTAGCGTCGGGGTCGGAGGCAGGCTAAAAAAATCGAAGCTACTGGGTAGAGTGGGCTATCTGCACTCCGACTCTAAAATAGCGTCGGTTTAGCCGAGTTTAAAACCGACTCTTCGCAAAGCCGAGGCTATTAAACTCAAAGTCAAAAAGTCAACAAATTAATTTAGAGTTTGCCAGGCCGACGCTAACTTTAAAATGTAGAGTCGGCTACACTAACGCTAAAGTCAACTTCGAAACCAGTCAACTAAATCTTTTAGAGTCAGCCAACCAACTCTACAGTCAATCAAGTCAACTCAATCTTAGAGTCGGCCAACCAACTCTAAAGTCAAACAAGTTAACTCAATCTTAGAGTCGGTACGGCGGACGCTAGATTTTTTTTTTTGTTGCTAATTTTTACTGTAAACCTTGTTTTAGAAAAATGAACCAGAAATCTACAAACCATTTCGTATCATACCCTATTTTGCAAACCAATACCACAAATCTGCTAAATATTTCACTTTATATCATGTTTGCCCGTAATGTCAATAAACTAGTCAACACATCGAATAAGCTACAAAAAGTAATATTATGCTAACATAAGAAACACATTCAGTTTAACTGCTATTGTGATACTACAAAATATTCCAAAACTACAAAATACCAACGTTACACTACAGTAGCATGCTCATGTCATAATAGATTACCAACAAAATAAGCACGTCCAAAAAATGTCGTTCTAGTACTAAAAACTAGTCTGAAACAACTAAGGTCAGGTGTCGCTATGCAATGATTGGTCGTCCAAGTTATCATCATAATGAGGATGTGAAAGAGGCTGGGTGGCACTACATGATCCGTTGCCTGAACGATGCTCACGCTCCATAAATATTTTTTTTAATTCAACCATTTGCATCATCAATTCCTTGTTTAGGTCTATAGCCACTTGAGATTGAGCCAATGCATTATCAACCTTCTCCTCAGCTCTAACAGCCTTTTACTCAGCTCTAACTCTTGCTGCCCTCTCCACCTCCAAAGATATCTCATACATGGAACCATGATGTTTTGAGATTTTTGAGTAAGTGACGTGCACCCACGCCGAAGGTTGACAGACAAGTCAGTTGTACCATAAACTCGACCACGAGTACGACTCCCTGGAGACTCAGTCCACAACTTAAGTATTGTTCCTCCATCAACCTCTTGCACACCATCTCCAGTTGTTTCATCAATATGGGCTTGTACTATACTCAATTTCTTTTTAAATGACTCCTGCTCAATAGAGAAATAAAATATAAATATTTCATGGTATTCATTAACAATAAAACATGTCATGAGGCATTATTTATAGGTAATTCACATGTTATTCATTAAGAGAAAAACATGTCATGAGATTGTCCCACTTGAAAACAAACCAACAACAAAAAGATATCCCAATTTGTCAGCAAATAGAGTCAAACGGACTATGCAAAAATACTCGCAGAACATCTCTAACAAATGGGTGGCTATATTGTTGGTGTCTAATTAATCATGGAAAATAGAAATTAAACATGTTGGTAATTAAATCATATAGAGCCCATAATAGGTTAATTAGCTACATGAAGAGCTTGAAGCAAGTAAAATATATTGAACATTTTGAAGCTGAAATCTAAATAATCAGCAAGAAAAAAAAAGGAAATGACAGCCAGCAGTAGTCAAATGAATGTCAAAAAATATATACAGTCAATAACTTACATATGTCGACTCTGATCTACTATCAACCCATTCACCAGTCTTCCTCTTATGAGTTTGTAGAAATAATTCATCGGGGCGTAAATCCCTTTGAAGATTATTGGACTACAAATCATAAAAGATTGAAATAATCAGTATAGAAATAATTAGTATAAACGATTCAAGAGTCGGTTTTCGTTAATAAAAGTGCAATAGGTTTTATTAACATCAATATACAACTTAGATACAAGACTTCAAATTCAGAGTGTCATTTTCACTTACGAGCTCAAGTGCGACATCAATATGAGCCTTGCGGCCTGAGGTGTGGATTGCTCCACCTCTTGTTGAAGCTCGATTTGTCTTGTTTTGATTGGAGGATTTCAAGAAATCAGGATTTGTTTTCCAGTAGGTTTCAAGACCAGTCCAAGCATCTACACTTATTCATCCAGGCCGACCTATCTTCTTTGCCTTTGTAAGCATGTCTGTTAGTCGTTTAGCTCCTTTTTGTTCAAACACGCGATAGACAAAATCTTGATCACGAGGATCCCAAGATACCTTCTCCTGCAAATATCATTGCTTAAGTAGTTGTTCATGTCTTGTACAAAATAACAAGGTATACCTTGCTAAGTAGTTAATTGTAGTGATCGTATGTGATTCACTATTTAGTTAATTGCTTCAACTTCCACATTAAAATGAAAAATGAAAAAAGCTTTTGAATGTGATTCAACTGTAAAAAATACTCTTTTAACAATGACAATATTTAGTTGAATGCCTAAGTTATAATTAATTATGGAATTCTTCAACTCTAAGAACATAGGCTTCATCTAGAGTCACTCCTAACTAATGACAGATCCAACTATCCTGAAACAGGCAGGTTTCAATTACCTCAAGCACATCAATGTCTACTAGAATTCTATATTCAGAATACCCAAAAAAATCACACTAAACAAGTCAATTGACATTCCATGTAGAAACTGAAACTATTAAACAGGACACTTAAAATCTTCCTTGCTTAGTTCAGACTAGTAAAACTCTGCATCTGTTACTGATTTGATGATCTAATCAATAAGCTAGAAAATATCTGTTGTTGTTGTTGTTTCTGTGTTGCTGCTAGGACAGTAAACTCTGCATCTATTACACACTTGCCTTATCATAGAACTAGCTTAAAGTGTATACATCTTTCTGTTTTTCTCTTCTATAAGACATATATTTTACAAAAGATGGTTCAACTTACAAATTAAAATGAAAAAGCTTCTGAATATGCTGGCAACTGCAACTGTAAAAATACTCTTTTAATAATGAAAATATTTACTGGAATGCATTAGTTGGAATTAATTATGGAATTCTTCAACTGTAAGAAAGGTTTCAATTACCTCAAGCACATCAATGTCTACTAGAATTGTATAATCAAAATAAACCATAAAATTACATCAATTCACGTTCTACGTAGAAACTGAGTTGACTTGATTAACAGTGCTCAAATCATATTTAGTATTAACACCTCATATCTATCTCAACCATTAACCATAAATTATTGTGTAGCACTAATATCTGTGAGAAAGTTGATCCCGGATTGAAAGTTTCAGTGACTGAAATCAATATAAGTAACAAAGAAGTTATTGATCCAAGCTTAAGAAAGTAAATTCTCATGAGCAATGCTGATAAAATTGTTGATCCAAAGAACACTATAGATGACTATTTAACATTCATACTGTTATACCTCAACATAAACTAAACCAATTCTATTTGGTAAATACTTACTCCAAATCGTGCAAACCATTCTGCTTTAACTGTGTTATAAGCCGGATCAGCGGTGAGTTGACCCCAACAATGGATAGGTTTATAAAACTGTTTTCGAATGGCATAGCCAATGGCTTTTGAAACATGATAGGAAGGAACGAGTATGCAAAATATCAAAAGACTCATCTGAAGTTACCGATCGATCATAAATAATTAGAAAAATGCAAATAACAATGTCACATGCAGAAACACTAAATATCTAAACTAACAAATGATGGGATTTTAAACTATTTCATATATGTAACTTACCCTTTATCAAAAGGTCGTATAATGATCCTCCCCTTATCATCTCTCCTTGGAAATTGATGAGGAACATTCCCTTGACCCACCTACAACTCCTCCTCCTCAGCCTCCTCATCCTCATCCCCATCCTCATCCACATCCTCATCCTCATCATCACCCACATCATGGTACGTTTGTTGCACATCCTCATTTGTTGAAGCCTCACGTGAGGCATGTTGTGAATCGTTAACCATTGATTGAAGGCCTAAACCTGGAGTCGGCATAAACTTGAGTACTTCAGGGGTAGAGGAATGAATAGGTGATGGTGTTGGTCCTACATTCTGAGCTGGTGTTGTAGTCTTAGCCGGTGCTAAAGTCTTATCTGAAGCCACAGACTTAGACTCGGTAGAACATGCCAGTTAGACATAATTGATAGAAGTTTGACAGATATGGATAACTTAGACTCAGTAGCCCCCTCATAGATGGGCTTGTTGAAGGATATCAACTTGTCATAAAACTGTTTAGCATTTATATTAGGCAACTCACCCTCGGTCATTATCTCATTTCCCATGTTAGCATTCGCATGAGGGGCATCTTCATAAAGCCTAAAAGCATCATACAACATCTGATTCATTACATCAAATTGGTCGTCATGCACATCCCTGTTACTATCCAAACTACCACTCTCATCAACACCGGGTTTCACTTCTCCATGTTCAGTCCAAATCCAATATTCTAGTTGAAATCCATTTTGGTACACTTGCATTTTATACACGGACACCTTATCCCTCCCTCACATATACAAATCGGTTGTTTCAAAGCCCTCTTCACAAATTTTTGAACACCACGGACATACTTTTTTTTCAATCCGTGCCTATTAGCATGTACCCTGTTGTACATCCAAGAACGATCCATTTTCTATAAGGCAAACAATTAACTTGTCAGCCACTAAATAAGTTAGTTAAAAGTACAAATCACTAAAAAAAGTGATTGTCTTTGTGGGTTCATTTTTAGTCACTAAGTTATTAGATAGTATAACATAATATTTAAAAAAAAAACCACAAATTAAAATACATTTTTATCTTTTAGTTTTTTACTAGAGCAGCTGAGTTTGGTTTGCTATTTAATTTACATCAGGTTGCTTGTGATAGAAATTGTGTTTTTAGAGACTTTTTTTATGCAATTTCTATCACTAGCAACCTTACGCCAATCCAATTGCAATCCAAACTCAGCTGCTCTGATATAAAACTAAAAGGTAGAAAAGATAATTAAGCAATCATGGTTACAAGATCACTAGCTTATGCAGTGTTAAGAATTTTGGTTTATGCAGTGTTAAGAATACAAGTTCACTAGCTAATTTTAAATTTTGTTGCACATGTTTATAGTTTATTTGGAATTAAGAGCCAATCCTAAGAGAAAAATACTACATGTGGTGTACATGTCCATTGCTTTAACATGCCAAAAGTAACACAAAACTCTCAACCCACATTTCAAACTACTATGAAGCTGAAATGATACCATAGTAACACGGGAAAATAGATGAAGATTACCTTAGTTAAAGAGCTCGACGAAGGACATGATGACAATTGAAGATCGGGTGTTGCAGAGCGAGAGTTGCGAGCGAGAGCTGAAACAACAGGCAAACGGACATGATTCAGATTTGAGAGTCATTTTTCCCAATCAAAATCACTAAATAATTGTACGAAACATAACTTCTCATTCGAAAAACTTCATTATTCATTATATAAACATTTGAGTTGTGCTTATTTTAAACGATGTGAGACTAAAAGATTGTTTCTGTTGTGTGGTAGTAATACACTAATACTTGCTTATACAAATGCTTCTGACTCTTAACAACTGGTATAGTCATAGATGAATTAAGCAAGAATATTTCTTTTGTCCTTATTAGTTTTTTATTCAGAAACAGGAATACACAATTCAGACTCTGAAACTGGTTCAGACTCTGAATCTGGTTCAGACTCTGAAACTGGTTCTAAAACTGGTTTAGACTCTGAAACTGGTTCAGACTCTGAAACTGGTTCTGAAACTGATACCTGATCGTAATCATGAAATTAACATCTCATAAGCAACAAGTCAAGCTGTCAAGAGTCATCACACGGAGAAGAACATTGAAAAATGCAAAGAAAAGGAAAAAGAGCTCATGCAAATTCTTTTCATACTACAAATTTGTGCTTTAGTCAGTCTAAGAAAACTATAACAAGCAAATGGGAAATCATAAGAAAACTATCATAAATTTGTTATAAAATAAGAACTAATCATATTGTTGATATTCCAAAGACTACAATGATGTTTACAAGTTAACAAAAACCATAGCCATAACCATGTTCAGCTAAAAAGTAAAATCTTGAATGAATTCATAATGAATACAAAAGTAAATCAAATAAGCACTCAGGTGAATCCAATTACTCAAGATTGAATCCAAACGGTAAAAACAAATAACATATAAACAAAAAAAAATATCTACTAAATCCATATCAAAGATCACTCTAAACATGAATTGCAACACATATTAAGAAAAACTTGATGTTTGCGAAATAAAAATGACTGGCAGTCCAAAATTGAATTGCATAAATCAATTATTTCTAAAATCATGCAAGAACATTTAAGTTACTTTCTTTCCGATTAGGCCATGGTGCAATTTCTTTCCAATTATTGGGACAATCCATATAACAGCTAGTTGTAGGCCATGGTGCAATTAATATTTGAAACTCTATACATAGTAGTTGTTCAGTTTTTATGCTAGAAAGCTATATAATCTTATCACTTTGTTATAAATTTTCACGTGACTATAAGAGTGACTAAATGGTACTACTACTATTTTTCTGGTGAAACTAAATTGCACTACTAGTAAATTAGACTGAATCAAATTTCTTTTAAATTACGCGTCAATATATGCATGATTAGTATAAATGAGTGTTATTAAAACAGAGACTCAAGAAAAGCCACAAGATAGGCACAAACACACTGCAATAGCAGCAGAAATAACAGCAGAAAAAGAAACACAAAAGTGCAGCCCACAGAACAGCAGCAGCGCTAAAACACACTGCATGCAGCCACCAGAACGGAAAAAAAAAACCCCACCAGAACAGCAACACTGCTAAAACACACAACGCTAAACAACCGTGTGCTCCTACCATTCCCCAATATAAAAACATTGTTTGAAAAGTTTTTAATACAATCTCATTAAGGTTTTCTTTCTTTTATTTTTAGTGAATACAATAAGGTTTTCATCACATTATTATAAGTGTAATATACAAATATATATAATGGTAGTAGCTTTCAATTTTCCCTAGCTAGTATCCTGGTTCTGATTCTATATGTTTCCTTTTTTGTGTCTAGGTAACATTGTGTCGTTCATGGTGTTCCTAGCACCATTGTAAGTCCTCTCTCAAACAAATTAAATAATATATGATTTTTCTATATATGAATATATTACTTATACCACTCCAATACCGCTTATTCATCTTCACCTTCTATGGAATATTGTTCCAAATGCCATTTCATGTCCTTGCTCTTGCCCGTAGTCAACTACGCTACTAAGATTAACAGCACTGTAAGCAAGTTTACGGAAGAGAGAACGAGGGAAAAATGCTAGAAATCTCTTATATTTTTGTAATAAAAACAAACTCTATGTTACTCTCTCTCTCTTGTAGGCCAACCTTCTATTCGATTTACAAGAAAAAATCATCTGAAGGGTATCATATGAAGTTTTGTGTAATTCAAAAACTTCACAGAAAATCTAATTTAAAGCAACCCTAAATCCCAAAATCACACATTGGCAAATCAAATTTGAAGGAGCACATAAATCAAATTCCCCAAATTAGAAACCCTAAAATTTAAAATGACAAATTAGAAACATACAAATCAATATACAAACCAAAGGCAAGGCAAGGCATGACAATTTGATTAAACCTTAATTCCAAAATGATAGAACAAATTGATGTATGGAAAAAGAAAAATACCTTCGTGAGGGAAGATGGAGGAGCGATGAGAGTGACAGAGGGAGAGAGTGGGAGCGTTGGAACAGAGTGAGAAGTGGAATTTCTGGAGGGATGAGAGTGAGCGATGAGAGTGATGGAGGGGGATAAGTTTTGGAGTTACGGCAGCGATGAGAGTGAACGGAGAGAGTTACGGCAGCGATGAAAGTGAGAGTGACGAGGTTCTGGAGCGATGAGAGGTTCTGGATGGAGAGTTCGGCAGCGATGAGAGGTTATGGAGCGACGAGAGTGAGGGATGAGAGTTTTGCAGATGGAGATGAGAGTGAGGGAGAGTGAGATGAGAGTTATGTTTTTAATGTTTTTTTATGGAAAAAAAATAAAAGAGGGGGAAATGAAAAAATATACGCGGGCCACACGTGAAATATGCTCTAAACTTAAATTTTTATCAATAAAAATAGTAGAGTCGGACAGACCGACTCTAAATATACTCTAAAAAGTCATATGTGGGTCCCCTAACATTTAGCCTCGGCTGGGCCGACTCTAAATTTTTTTAAAAAAAAGGGAAATTAGAAATTGTTGTAGAGTGCGTTAGTCCGACTCTAAGTGGACGCTATTAGCGTCGGTGTCGGTGGCCGACGCTAAATTTTGAGGCTAAAATCATGTTTTCTTGTAGTGATAGTGCATCATTACTTAGGGTTTAAGAGAAGAAAGTCGGGCTTTTCCACCGATCCAGCTTGAAAAACAAGCAAACATCACATTCTGCCCGCAGTACATGCGGAGGGCGTATGGTATGAGGCGAAAGGGTGCATGAGGCAGTATACATGGATTCCTCATGCACAGGGGCGCATGATCCAGTAGCTCATGTGCGAATTTTGCAGTTTTCGTCCCTTTTTCGAGCGTTCTTCCCTCTTGAAATGCCTTGGAACTTTAAATGAATTTTCTTCACTTTGTATTGTCTTCAAATACTGTTGATCAGACAAAAGTAAGTATTTTTATATCATATCCACAGAGACTAGTGCGATATCGTAAGTCGTTCAACAACTGGTATCGTTTTAAGTTAGGGTTTATAAATTGTTTCATATAACCTATTTGGACTCTAAAGCGGTAATAAAAACGACAAGTAATAGAACGTAAAAGCGTTTGGATCGGAGTTCGTCAATTTAACCTCGGATATATTCTAATGATCATGCATATGGATTCTAGCTTTTTAGCGAAATTATCACGTATCACTCGACAACATCATTCGTGTCCAAATGACGTCGTGAGATCGATCGTATCGTTTAATCGACGATTTCCCAATCTATTAAACGATCCGAAAGCTTTATGTTCCGACACTTTCTGTGATTATCAAAACCCAATTCCATGTCTAGAATTTCTTATTTTGATAGAAGATTATTCTAAACCTAGATTCAAAAGTAATTGTAAATACCAATTAAATCAAGCATAAGAATGAATAGCAAGAATAACTTGGAAGGTTAGTTGGTCATTGTCATGACAACAATACAAAAGTGGAAAGAAAGATGAAGATCCAAAGCTAAGTCTTGATTTCCCAAAGAATCTTAGTTAATCCACACTCCCTTCACTCTTGCTCCATGAAGATCACCTCTTTTAGCCCTATTTTCTATCTAAAAATATCTTAACTAAATATTACAACTCTCCTCCAAAAAGTGAGCTGAATGGCTATAAATATAATCTGGTTTTTTCATAGCTCGCTGTAGCGACGGGCTGGTCGCTGTAGCGATCGAAGCTTTCTTGGCCATTGGGTTTGCTCCACGTCAGCAAACAGGGTTCAAACCGCCCTTGGTCGCTATAGCGACCAGATTCCTCGCTGAAGCAACGAAAGCTTAATTTCTCCCTGCCTAGGTGCGCTATAGCGACCAATCCTACGCTGTAGTGAGCAAGCCTTAACCTTTATTCATGTTTCCTTGCTCAATTTCATGTCCTAGCTTGTTATTTCCTGCACAAATGGATGGGGTAAGAGATAGGACCAATATTTTTGCATTCGATCAATAATTCTTAGCTTTTCCTATGATAACTTGCAAAACAAGTAACTAAAGTGCTTAAATTATATATGCATTTTAACTAATTTATGGCACTTATCACTCTCCCCAACTTAAATCTTTGTTTGTCCTCAAACAAAGGACTCAAAAAAGGAAATGTTTACAAACCTTGGACTAAAGTACAATACAAGCAAAGAAATGAAAAGTTTTCAGATCACATAATTCAAATGTGGATTACGCGGGCAAGTATGAAGTTTCTCATTAATCCAGATATATACTGTGAATGTGACATAAGTCCTAAACACAAAATTCATATCACACAATGCAAGTCAATAACATAATTAACAATGAACCACACCTAACACACTTCTTTGAAAGTAAATGAAACAAATTGAAATCATGTTGTGAGGGTTTTGAACACACATCCGGTAATTCTGCTAACATTCTGGCGAAGTTATGTGTCCATCCAAATATCATCTCAAAAAGCACAAAAGCATAGATCAAAAGGTCATTGAGGGTTGTAATTTGGCTTGGTTTCAAAAGAAATGTCATATGTGGGAAAATTAAATTCAATTGGCCAAGCATAGAGGAACATTCTTTCTATTTACACAAAACAAATAGCGAACTCCCTTCCTCCGAATTCTCTTTATCAACCTGTGGTGGTATACAAGTAGTACTTTGATCTTGACAACCTTTTCTCATTATTATATTTTTCTCTTTTTCTTTTCTTTTTCATTTTTTTTCTTTTCTTTTTTCTTTTTCTTTTCTGAGTTTTTCTTGTTGTCAAGATCAATTTTCAAATTTCACCATTACTTGACATAAATGTAATACCTCCCTTTTCTCCCCAACTTATTCAAAATAAAACCCTAATTGAATGTTCCCTTATCATCAGGCAAGGGACTTATATACATGATGGTTTAGGGTTCAGAATAAAGGTGAAAATATCAGAATCCAATAGTGATTTAACTATGAACTGGATTTTTAAAGACTTGGGCAAATTCATAAAGCATTGTGCTTATGAATATTGACAGTTCATAGTTGAGGATTCTGATTCATTAGGCTCAAATGGGGTTATCAAATACTCACTCTCTCACTGGGTAGGCTTTCTGTGGTCAAGTGTTTTCTTCTTAATTTCAAAAAGAATGCCTTGATCATTTCTGTGCTTTCATACAGTTAAAACAATTATCAGATTTAATATAAAAAAACTGAGTTAGACAATAAATACCGGTCTCCTGCATATATGTATAGTACTTGAGAATTCCTCACATTTAGGCTAGTTCTAAGTGGTTCATGCATAAGCATGTTATCATGTCAAACTAAATGAGATAAATTTTGTGCAAAGTACTCATTTCAAATTCAAATACACACCTAGAAAAACAAGAAACGAGTACTTTAGCTTTGCGCATATCAAACAATTTCTATCATTATCATGCATCTAATGGTGATTCACTAATCTTTGGCTCATTCAACATTATTGAACATAAATTATAATGCATAATTAAACATAAGTTCATCACAATAAGTTAATGGGAGTTAGTGGCATTGAAATCTGTAACAGAGAAGTTGTTCTGTCATCCCTAAAGCGGACTCCCCATCAATATAGCGAGCGTAGGCAGGACAAAATGTTCAAATTTTTGAAACTTGTCGCTGCAGCGACCAAGTTCTCGCTGTAGCGAGCATGACAGAATACAGAATTTTCAAAAAAAAATTGAAATGTACCACATTCCCTTCATGTGAAAATGTATTATGAGGATTATAATGCAATTAATAAAGCATAAATACTTACAAAATTAGGTTGCCTCCCAACAAGCGATTGTTTTACGTCATTAGCTCGACGCCTATTTCGTTAACGTGGCCAATGTGAGACGGACAACACATCCTCCTTTGTATTCCTTTTTGGGAGGAATTCCATGAACTTGAAGTAGAGCTGATATGGAGTCCATATTCTCCCTAACTTTTGTTTCCTGAACAAGGAACATATGTGGTCTATTACACATTCAATTTCTGCCTTGCTCACTTTCATCCCCTTCTTTTCATATAATTCTTCCTTGTTAAGTAACCGTTCCTTTTTCTCTGAATCCATCACTTCTTCATTATCAAAAGTTTCGGCCTCTTCAGTATATGACCTTTCGTGTGTTATCTCTCTGTATTCATGAGTGGATTGCACTACTAGAAAAATCAGTTTTAGTGAGGGTATAAATCCCTCACTAAACTGTTATAATTCCCTCACTAACAAATTTAGTGACGGATTTTGTGACGGCCAGTAATCCGTTCCGAATTTTGGCCTTGCTAAATATTAGTGAGGGATTTTGGATTCCGTCACTAATTGATACGGATAAAATCCGTCGCTAATCATGTGAATCCGTCACTAAATATGAGGCAAAAATGTCCTAAAAATGGGACAATTCCCTCACTAATTAGTGAGGGATTTGTGTTCCCTCTCTAACAGCGAGGGACCATTTCTTCCTTATCCACCAATATTTCCGTCACTAATTAGTGAGGGATTTGTGTTCCCTCTCTAATAGCGAGGGACAATTTCTTTCTTAATCACCAATATTGCCGTCACTAATTAGTGAGGGATTTGCGTTCCCTCTCTAATAGCGAGGGACAATTTCTTTCTTAATCACCAATATTTCCGTCACTAATTAGTGAGGGATTTCTGTTCCCTCTCTAATAGCGAGGGACCATTTCTTCCTTATTCACCAATATTTCCGTCACTAATTAGTGAGGGATTGGTTTTCCCTTTCAAATTGTGAGGGTATATTTCTTTTTTATTAGTGACGAAACTGGAATTCCCTCATAAACTAGTGAGTAAATTCAAACCATTATTGATTTAATGTTCAATTTCCTGCCGGATTTCATTAATTATATTAATATGGCAACTACATTTATTATATTAAACCATATGAAACTTGTTGGAAATTATAAATACACAATAAAAAATTCATATCCATCACATACATTCATCATCATAAAACATAAAATTCATAAGGAAACTTATAAGTTTACAACCATAGTTCCAACACTCTCAAAATACATAAGAGTACTCATAAGAAAACTCTCAAAATAAGTTTCATAAGAAATATGTCAACATTTTTAATGGTACTAGATGTAGCACATTGTTCTTGAAACTAAGTTTGCAACCAAGCTATCAAAATAACCATATACTATACATATTATATATCTATATATCAAGTAGATGGAGGTGGAGGTGGATGTAGATGACCTTGAGAAAACATTTCCATCAATTTACTCATTTGCTCCCTAAGCAAATGTGAATCTTCTTGCGATGCACGAATTAACTCATCATGAGCCTTCAATTGATCTTTAAGTGATGCACAAATATTTCTCATTTCCATAGGCGATGTTCATGGGCCACATAATTTGATGGACTAATTATACAACCTCCATGTGTGCACCTGAAGCAAGTCTTATGGTAAGATTCTCCATCAACAGCTACCTGAAAAAGAACAATCCCAATGAATATATGGTTAGATCTAGGATATTTAATTGTTATGTTCCTATCATATCTCAGAAGGATTTGAACCATATATTGGACAATTTGTGTTGGTATGAGCTGTGGCATTTTGAACCTGTTACTTAGATTTAATATGGGCTCTTAATTTCAATTTTTTATTTACTGACTTCAAAAATTTGCAGATGCCTAATGGCAAATCTTAATTAATCACTGTTTCCAGCTCATTTTATGTATATTTCAATTTATAGTTCTGCTTCTATGTTTAGTAACATTAATGTAATAAATGAATCATAGTGTATCTTCACATGTATAACGGTCTAAAATATTAAGTAAAAAATACTCCTACATGGATAAGAGAGATTCTCAGTTGTGGCTTAATCTAATCTAAATAGTATGTCAGAAAAAAAAAAGATGGATTTAATAACAATAAAGATGACAAGGATAAGGTTCTTTAAAGTGAGGAATAAGAATATATTCACCATTAATTTCATTTAAAGTGTACCATGATGTTAACATTTAAGGATAGATTCACTCTTACTCATTTTAGAGGCAAAATTATTTTTAAAGGGACATTTCCCTATTAGTAAAGTATACTAAAGAATATAGTTAAGTTATATAATATACCTTTTCAATTGGGTACACTGTTTTCTTGCAACCAACACATTTTTCTTGAGTTCCAGCAAAAAACCTTGAAACTTTGTTATATGCTTGGACCTGTTACATTATTAGTTAGTTACTAGAGACAATTTACTACATGCAGGGGAAATTAAAAACCTATCATGTGTATTAAGAATGGGAGAAAACCTGATCAGTAGATCTTTCAACTCTATAAACTCTTGCTATACCTACAAGCAATAGATATAAAACAGATGAAAGGAGAAAATAAAAGAAATATTTATTAGAACTTAAAAAAAAAGTGCTTATGCTTAAGAAATAACTATGTAGTAGCAGCTATTCACCTTCAAAACTTTTGTCCAAACTGCCAGTCATCTTAAAGAGTTGATCAAAATGAGGCTTACAATATAGAACACCCTCAAAAGAACAATAGTTACTCAGCTGCACCAAGCATAAGGAAAAGAGGATTAAGGATATTAGCATACATAACATGTTAATTTGTTTTAGAGTTCTGTAATAAGCAACAGAAAGTTGTCACATAATTTTAATTTTTCATTTTTATATGACTGGCTTACAAATTCATTGCTGAAAAAAATTAAATCTAAATTTACCGAGGAAGAAACATTAAAGTTGACCAAAAGTATGAAAATACACAAGTGATAAAATAATTGTGAAAGTAAGTGCATCAACTATTTGTGTTCAAGTAGCTATTTATGCCAATTTCATGTGACAATCTTTTGAAAATTTTGAAAATTAGCGATTTACACTGCCAAAATAGTGGTTACAAGTGGGGAGTAACATTCACTCATATATGGGTTAGCTTTCAGGATATTGTTGACTGAATTTCAAAATTTTAGAAGATTTCATCATAGCCATGCCTAAAGAGTAAAGATGTGCAAATGCTGTAGAGAACAAGAAAATGCATGGTCAAAAAAGTAGCTAAACACATTGTTGAAAACGACATCTAGAGGTGTGTTGTTAAGCATTCTTTGCATGATGGTAACAATATTTTATAAAGAGGATAGGAGATGGAATCATTGAGATCTTCGACTCATGGTTCAATCGGTCAATCATAGTTGAATCAAATAACAAAGAAATAAATAAATAAAAAGGTATTTAAATGTAAAAAGAATACATACAAAATTAAAATTGATTGAACCAACTACAGAACTGCAACCCTAGTTCAATTAGACTGCAATGTAACTAGGATCAAATCAACCGATAAACTGACAGGTTTTCGATTCATCCGATTGAACCATTCAATTCGATTCGATTTTTAAAGCATTGCATACTAATACACATAGAAACTAATTGACCTAAAAAATCACATTGTATGAATGATATTGGAAACAGAACTTTTTTTAAACCATGCACCGAAGCAAGTAAAGAACCAAGTGAATAATAATCTAAAAGGGTAACCATATTTATAAAGGTTTCTGAATATCATACATGTAAAGATGAAATAAGCCTTATTGAAGCATTCATCGAAACAGAGAAAACCAAGAATATAAATGCTTGGTCTTATACCTTGAGTGTGCCCTTGCAATGGTGGCATCTGAAGCAGGACTTGTGGTACACTTTGTTATCAGCAGTTAGCTGTTCCACCCAGTAGACTTTCTTTTCACATATATTACACTTCTGTGTAGTGCCTGCAAATGATGCCATCTCAAATTCTCACTTGGAGGTTTGAATAAACCAATGAGTCTCTTGCTTGCTTCTTGTCTTTTTTCTTTTCTTTCAAATTTTGTGTAGGGGAACCTCACAGCTCAAGTATATCACAAATTATTGTTATTATTAGTAGTAATCATGTTGGCCTACATTAATTTCAGACTGAAATAATAATGGCAATAACAATTATCAATACATGCACATTTTGAGTCAAAAGAAATACATGCAAATACTATATCTTTCAATAATACATTGTTTTTTGGTCAAAAATAATAACAAACCCTTGTTTTTTTAACTTGTTTCTCTAGAAAGCTCTTAAAAAAATCCAATATTACTATAATCATAATGACTTTATCTTTTTTTTATTTTTCTAAAAATGCTTAGCCGAAAGGTCTATGATTTGGATTATATAAAAATAGTCAAAAAAGCTGGATGCATTGAACAATTTACTAATTCAAAGCCAGTAAGTGTATTTTGACCCAAAAAGGCAAATAAGAAAGGGAAACGATGAATTTATAGCAAAAAATAAGAAAAGCAATTCGTATTTGCTTTAAAATTTCCTTGTGATGATTACTGACTCTAAAATATTTCTCTTTAAACTTTTAGAATACTTCCGGCCCGATATGTCAAATGCATTGAACTTTTAGATTACTGACAACTCTTAAAGCTACAATTGTAAGTGTTATGTATTTTTACTGGTTTGCAGGTCACACATCTCTCTTTTTTATCGTAAGTGTTATGTATTTTTACCTATGATTTTGAAACATCATTACACCAATTGGACGCAGTCCTTCAGGTCATTTGGTGAATACTAGCTGGATTTGTCCATTTGGAGAGTACAACAACAAAATAGCTTCTCAAGGGGAGTGAAACCGAAACTACTCTTAAAGGTCTGTCAGAATTTCTTACAAAGAAGAGAGTAAGTCAGGAACTTGAGGCTAAAAAGAGAGACCAAAAGGAGCAGCATAGGGATCAGCTGGTAGATGACGGTGATTTTGAAGGAGAGAATGTTTGGCATTTCAGTCCTCAGAATTGTAATCGTGGAGCAATTTAGTTTCTCAAATTTACAAAATAGTAAATTAGTCCGTTAAACTAAAAAACGTCCATCAATTAGTCACTCTATCAAAATATTTTTATGGTGAACATGCATCAAAACTAATATAAGACTTACATATCGACTTGAATAGTCTTTTGCTGCTTCGTGACAAACAACACTAGATTGATTGATGTTGTTCAATCTAAAGGACTAAATTGCTATTTTGATAAATTTAAGAAAAGTGTACTAACTCAAAGTGATCTACAACTTCAGCTACACTCTTTCACAACAAACATATATTCCTATTTCCTATACCCAAAAATTAACTCAAATGTGGTAAAGCTACGATTGTAATATTGAAAAGAGGAAGCATACTACCAATCTTCAACAAAATCAAAGTCTCAACATAATAGGCAACATCACAACATATAAGTCTCAACATAATAGGCAACATCACAACATTCAAAAATCTAATCTAAAACAAGTCTCATACTACCAATCTTCAACAAAATCAAAGTTATATAATCCCAGTTTAAACATCAATCATCAAAATACAAAATTAAACAACAATAAGTTCCCTATCTAAGTTCAATCAACAGAAAACAAGAAACTTTCACCATTGTAAAACTTATGATCAAGAACATTAAGATTATTCAACAAAAAATTACTAAAAAAACAGAATTTAAAGGAATTGAAGAAAATTACATACCTAATGAGATTTTTGGAAGTGATCCTGGGAACCTTAATAGCAGCACAGTGAGTTCCTGGACCCCTACCACAACAACATCACAACATATTAGTTCCTCTTTTAACTCTCTTTTAACTATATGCTAGTACACATTCCATTGTGTAAGTGTAAGCCGCTGAAAATACCACGACAGGGTAGAATTGTCTCAACATTAAGGTATAAGCTTGTCAAAATAATGATTTAGGAGTGAGGATCTAAAATAATGAAGGCTAAAAAACTGACTCATATTGTGATTCTTTCTTTAACCTAATTTATAAGAAAATTAATCCCTGTCTTACTAAATTTGACACACAAAACATTCTCTTTTTTGTTTCTTTTGAAATCCAAGATGTGAAAAAACAGACTATACAAGGAGGGTGATTCAATTTGACCAATAACAAACAAAAATAAGTATAACTATCATATCAGATGGACAATAAGAATTACCTTGTCATGCTTATACTTTCACATCTGGACATGTGCTGATTCGTAGGCAAGGACGGTGGTTGTACAAGGCTTCCAACACAAATCACGGCTTCTTCCCAATCAGGAATTCCTGTAACACCACTAACATTTTCGCTCATGAGATCATACCAAAACAGCCTCTTATAATCTACTCTCAACAGAACCTTTTTTCCATCACTGGAATAACCTAAAGGTCTTAAATATCTCAAATGTTGAATGAAACACGAATAATCCATCAAAGAAAAAAGTTTACACCAATCTCTGGATTCATATTCCTTCATGACCCAAAAAATAATAAATAAATTACTAAATTCTGAGATTGAGAGAGAGAGAGATTACCGTGAGTTTTGAGAAAATGAAAGATTTGAGGGAACGATTTTGGAAGAAGGAAGGAGATTCGATTCTGGGAGTGAGGTTCGATTTTGGTACTGGTATTCGATTTCAGTGAAGATTTGAGGTTCGATTTTGGTATGAATTGAGGATTTGAGAGAGATTCAGTAAAGATTTTGGTTTGATTTGAGGATTTGAGAGAGATTCAGTGAATACGTTTGTTTGTTTGCTGTGCTGCTACTGTTCACATGAGGTTGAGACTTCGGTAGGAGAAGAAGAGTTCACATGCTGAAGCTTTGGAGAAAAATTGGGGGAATGTTTTATTTTAGGGATGTTTGTTAGAGTTTGGAGAAAAATTTTGGGGGAAAATTTTATTTTAGGGTTTGTGAAAAAAAAGAGGGGGAATGTTTTAGTATAATAGGAGGGAAAGCCAAAAGGTGAAACAATTGGGAGAAAAATTCAGTTTTCTCATTAATTGTTTGTGAGGGATTAATTTCCTCACTAACTATGTAGTTGACATTAGTGAGGGATTTAGTGAGGGAAACATTAGTGAGGGATCACTTCCGTGTCTAACTCCGCAACAAAAGTTTAACTCATCAATTTTGTGAGGGATTTAGTGACGGAATTTTTGTGAGGGAATATTTGTGAGGGATAATTAATCTTTTCCGTCACTAATGTTTGTCCACTCGATTTTTGTGGCGAATATGAAAATCCGTCACTAAAACCGTCACAGTTAGTGAGGGATTTTTTTCCCTCCCTAAAATCCGTCTCTAATTTGCGTTTTTCTAGTAGTGTTGATTGTTGGTTTGAACATCCATGATTCTTGGTGGAAAATCTAATTGAACTTGCAAAATCTCCAAATGGCTTGATAAATTCTTCAATCTTTGGTTGGTATTTTGCATGTTTATCATGGATTGTTGTATGAACATATTCAAAATATTTTCCATTGTTGACATTGGTTCATCTTCAGAAGGATGTTGTTGATGAAGGTGATAAAAACACAAGAAGGGGGGTTGAATTGTGTTGGTTTTTTCTTTTCTTTCTCAAAAAACTTAATGATAGTTCAGAATCTGTTATTGATCAGATTCTGATGTTGTGTTTCAAAGTGATGTGCAGCGGATATAAAGTAAATAAGAGAGAGAGAGAGACAATCAATTATCCTGGTTCCTTCCACAACCCGGAAGTAGTCCAGTCCCCTTGTTACTAACAAGAGATTTTTCACTATAATCACAAAGATTACAATTTCTCAAGCACACAGCTATGAGACTTCCTTGCTCACACACACAGTATGAGACTTCCTTGCTCAAACACACAGTATGAGACTTCCTTGCTCACACACACAATATGAGACTTCCTTGCTCAAACACACAGTATGATACTTCCTTGCTCAAACACAAAGTATGAGACTTCCTTGCTCAAACACAAAGTATGAGACTTCTAGTTGCTCAAGCACACAAGCAAGAAACTTTATAATCAAACAGAATTACAAAGAATATGTTTGAGTTGAACACCTGATATACTGTCAGTGGTGTTCACAAAATACAACACAGATTAAGACTCTTTCTAATTTGGCAGAATTGCGTTTCAGAAAACAGAGTATTGCGTTTTCAGTCTTATGAGTCTTATTCTTCTTCTTCAAAACTTCAATCCTTTATAGAGGAATTAAGAGATGTTGAGAAGAGCCAGTTTATTCAAAAGAACCGTTGCAATTAGAAGCTATATCCAGCATTAATTCCTTCCTGACATTGTGTGCGTAACAGAGGAACAGTGGAATGGAATTTTGAATTGTTTCCTTGAAACAGGGATAATGTTTCGACCAAGGAGACAACTGTTGCAAAGATTTGTTCTGACCGTACAGTACTTTACTGTTGACAGTTGCAATTGTTGGCTTCTGCGTTTCTTTAAAACTCAGACTTCAGAAGCTGGTTATCAGATAATGTTCATCAGACGCACTTCTTCAGAAGCAGACTTCAGACGCACTGTTCATCAGACGCACCCTTCAGAAGCTGGTCTTCAGACACACCTTCAGATGCACTGTTCATCAGACGCAACCTTCAGAAGCTGGTCTTCAGACGCAGTCTTCAGAACTTGCAACAGAAGCTTCAACATTTCTTCTTCTGCTCTTAACTTGATCTTTCAGAACCACCATTTTATACAACAATTAGTTATATGGTCCTGCACACTTAGAACAAGCATTAGCATATCCAATTTTCTTTTTAACACTTTGTTATCATCAAAACTCAAAAGAGACTTGTTCATACATTTTGTTCCAACAGTTGATACTGTTGATAGGATTCATACTCTAATGGAGTATAAAAGTTGATATAATCATGATCAACCATGATTTCGTTTATGTGGAGAATCTGAAACGAGTATAACTAACAAGAAATTTTTCTTTGTATAACAAAAAGGGTTAATGCAAACAAAATTTACAATGTACAAAAGAAACGAAAAATATTAACAAGATATATATACAGATGCTCAAAACAATACAAATTGTTGTGATGCTTAAAATATCTAAACACCAGTCCCCGGCAGCGGCGCCTTTTTGTTGATCAGACAAAAGTAAGTATTTTTATATCGTATCCACAGAGACTAGTGCGATATCGTAAGCCGTTCAACAACTGGTATCGTTTTAAGTTAGGGTTTATAAATTGTTTCATATAAACTATTTGGACTCTAAAGTGGTAATAAAAACGACAAGTAATAGGACGTAAAAGCGTTGGGATCGGAGTTCGTCAATTTAGCCTCGGATATATTCTAATGATCATGCATATGGATTCTAGCTTTTTAGCGAAATTATCACGTATCACTCGACAACATCATTCGTGTCCAAATGACGTCGTAAGATCGATCGTATCGTTTAATCGACGATTTCCCAATCTATTAAACGATCCGACGACACTTTCTGTGATTATCAAAACCCAATTCCATGTCTAGAATTTCTTATTTTGATAGAAGATTATTCTAAACCTAGATTCAAATGTATTTGTCAATAACAATTAAATCAAGCATAAGAATGAATAGCAAGAATAACTTCAATATCACATAAGGTGCTACAATCATTTAATTGAAAGATCAAAAGATTACATCTAAGCTATATTAAGTACCTCCAATCCCAACAAAGGAAGGTTAGTTGGTCATTGTCATGACAACAATACAAAAGTGAAAGAAAAATGAAGATCCAAAGCTAAGTCTTAATTTCCCAAGAATCTTAGTTAATCCACACTCCCTTCACTCTTGCTCCATAAAGACCACCTTTTTTAGCCCTATTTTCTATCTAAAAATATCTTAACTAAATATTACAACTCTCCTCAAAAAGTGATCTGAATGGCTATAAATATAATCTGGTTTTTTCATTTCTCGCCGTAGCAACGGGCTGGTCGCTGTAGCGATCGAATCTTTCTTAGCCATTGGGTTTGCTCCACGTCAGCAAACGGGGTTCAAACCGCCCTTGGTCGCTATAGCAACCAGATTCCTCGCTGAAGCGACGAAAGCTTGATTTCTCCCTGCCTAGGCGCGCTATAGCGACCAATCCTCCGCTGTAGCGAGCAAGCCTTAACCTTTCTTCATGTTTCCTTGCTCCATTTCATGCCCTAGCTTGTTATTTCCTGCATAAATGGATGGGGTAAGACATAGGATCAATATTTTGCCATTCGATCAATAATTCTGAGCTTTTCCTATGATAACTTGCAAAACAAGTAACTAAAGTGCTTAAGTTATATATGCATTTTAACTATTTTATGGCACTTATCACTCTCCATAACTTAAATCTTTGTTTGTCCTCAAACAAAGCACTCAAAAAAGGAAATGTTTACAAACCTTGGACTAAAGTACAATACAAGCAAAGAAATGAAAAGTTTTCAGATCGCATAATTCAAATGTGGATTTCGCGGGCAAGTATGAAGTTTCTCAGTAATCCAGATATATATTGTGAATGTGACATAAGTCCTAAACACAAAATTCATATCACACAATGCAAGTCAATAACATAATTAACAATGAACCACACCTAACACACTTCTTTGAAAGTAAATGAAACAAATTGAAATCATGTTGTGAGGGTTTTGAACACACATCCGGTAATTCTGCTAACATCCTGGCGAAGTTATGTGTCCATCCAAATATCATCTCAAAAAGCACAAAAACATAGATCAAAAGGTCTTTGAGGGTTGTAATTTGGCTTGGTTTCAAAAGAAATGTCATATGTGAGAAAATTAAATTCAATTGGCCAAGCATAGAGGAACATTCTTTCTATTTACACAAAACAAATAGCGAACTCCCTTCCTCCGAATTCTCTTTATCAACCCTTGGTGGTATACAAGTAGTGCTTTGATCTTGACAACTCTTTCTCAATATTATATTTTTCTATTTTTCTTTTCTTTTTCTTTTTTTTTCTTTTTCTTTTTTTAGTTTTTCTTGTTGTCAAGATCAATTTTCAAATTTCACCATTACTTGACATAAATGTAATACCTCCCTTTTCTCCCCAACTTATTCAAAATAAAACCCTAATTGAATGTTCCCTTATCACCAGGCAAGAGACTTATATACATGATGGTTTAAGGTTCAGAATAAAGGTGAAAATATCATAATCCAATAGTGATTTAACTATGAACTGGATTTTGAAAGACTTGGCCAAATTCATTAAGCATTGTGCTTATGAATATTGACAGTTCATAGTTGAGGATTCTGATTCATTAGGCTCAAATGGGGTTATCAAATACTCACTCTCTCACTGGGTAGGCTTTCTGTGGTCAAGTGTTTTCTTCTCAATATCAAAAAGAATGTCTTGATCATTTCTGTGCTTTCATACAGTTAAAACAATTATCAGATTTAACATAAAACAACCGAGTTAGACAATAAATACCAGCCTCCTGCATATATGTATAGTACTTGAGGATTCCTCACATTTAGGCTAGTTCTAAGTGGTTCATGCATAAGCATGTTAATGCGTCAAACTAAATGAGATAAATTTTGTGCAAAGTACTCATTTCAAATTCAAATACACACCTAGAAAAACAAGAAACAAGTACCTTAGCTTTGCGCATATCAAACAATTTCTATCATTATCATGCATCTGTTTGTGATCCACTAATCTTTGGCTCATTCAACATTATTGAACATAAATAATAGTGCATAATTAAACATAAATTCATCACAATAAGTTAACGGGAGTTAGTGGCATTGAAATCTGTAACAGACAAGTTGTTTTGTCATCGCTAAAGCGGACTCCCCATCGCTATAGCGAGCGTAGGCAGGACGAAATGTTCAAATTTTTGAAACTTGTCGCTGCAGCGACCAAGTTCTCACTGTAGCGAGCATGACAGAATACAGAATTTTCAATAAAAATTGAAATGTACCACATTCCCTTCATGTGAAAATGTATTATGAGGATTATAATGAAATTAATAAAGCATAAATACTTACAAAACTGGGTTGCCTCCCAACAAGCGCTTGTTTTACGTTGTTAACTCGACGCCTATTTCGTTAAGGTGGCCAAAATGAGACGGACAACACATCCTCCTTTGTATTCCTTTGCTTTGGGAGGAATTCCATGAACTTAAAGTAGAGCTGATGTGGAGTCCATATTCTCCCTAACTTTTGTTTGCTGAACAAGGAACATATGTGGTCTATTACACATTCAATTTCTGCCTTGCTCACTTTCATCCCCTTCTTTTCATATAATTCTTCCTTGTTAAGTAACCGTTCCTTTTTCTCTGAATCCATCACTTCATCATTATCAACAGTTTCGGCCTCTTCAGTATATGACCTTTCTTGAGGAAGTTCTACTTCGTGTGGTATCTCTATTTCTTCCACTATTTTCATTATACCACATCCTTCAAAAATTATCTCTTCCTCAGTTTCATCAACATCTTCTTCAACAATCTCTCTGAATTCAAGAGTGGATTGATTGTTGGTTTGAACATCCATGATTCTTGGTGGAAAGTCTAATTGAACTTGCAAAGTCTCCAAATGGCTTGATAAATTCTTCAATCTTTGGTTGGTATTTTGCGTGTTTATCATGAATTGTTGTATGAACATATTCAAAATATTTTCCATTGTTGACATTGTTCATCTTCAGAAGGATGTTGTTGATACTGTTGATAGGATTCATACTCGAATGGAGTATAGAAGTTGATATAATCATGATCAGCCATGATTTCGTTTATGTGGAGAATCTGAAACGAGTATAACTAACAAGAAATTTTTCTTTGTATACCAAAGAGGGTTAATGCAAACAAAATTTTGCAATGTACAAAAGAAACGAAGAATATTAACAAGATATATATACAGATGCTCAAAACAATACAAATTATTGTGATGCTTAAAATATCTAAACACCAGTCCCCGGCAGCGGCGCCGTTTTGTTGATCAGACAAAAGTAAGTATTTTTATATCGTATCCACAGAGACTAGTGCGATATCATAAGCCATTCAGTAACTGGTATCGTTTTAAGTTAGGGTTTATAAATTGTTTCATATAAACTATTTGGACTCTAAAGTGGTAATAAAAACGACAAGTAATAGGACGTAAAAGCGTTGGGATCGGAGTTCGTCAATTTAGCCTCGGATATATTCTGTTGGAACAAAATGTGAAACAACTCTCTTCTGAATATAGGGGGAGATTGTTGGAACAATTTGTATGAACATCTCTCTTTATGGTTTTGATGATAACAAAAGTGTTAAATAGAAAATTGGTTATTTGCTAATGCTTTGTTCAAGTGATTTCAGAACCATGTGCTCAATGTTCAGTATTTGAAATTGACTATGGAAGAACAAGCTTAGAGCAAGAAAGGAAAGCATAGAAGCAATGTTGCAAAGCTGGAAGAAAACTAGGTCTGAAGAGTGCTTCTGAAGGGGAGTCTGAAGCTTACGTCTGAAGACAGCTTCTGAAGTCTGAGTCTGAAGGAAGTCAACAAAAGTCAACGTCTGAAGACCTGCTTCTAAAGTCTGAGTCTGAAGAAGTGCTTCTGAAGTACTGTTCACGCAGAAGCTTCTGAAGGCTGATGTGGCAAGGAAAGCAACTGTTACTGTGCGCATTTAATGCCTGGATATGTCAGAACAACTCAGTGGAACAGTTGTCTCCCTGACTCAAACATTCCCCAACTTTTAAGGAAAGCAAATTCAAAAATGGCTGCTGCACTCTGTTTTCTGCAAAAGTTCATCACACAATTGCAGCTATCCTAGCTCTCAATTTGCAACGGCTCTTTGCTTAATTTCTGCAAGTCTTCAACAGCTCTAATTTCCTCTATAAAAGGAAGAAGAATTGAAGAAGAATTTGTCTAAGACTCTTGAAACAAAACTGCTGAACCTGTGCTCTGTTTTTGCTCATAAGTTCACAAATCTCTTAGAAATTCTTTTAGTCTTTGTAACTTAGAATTTCTTAAGGTTAAGAGTCTTAACCTGTGTTGTATTAAGAGAACACCTCTGATATTTTATCAAGTGTTCAATCCAAACTTGCCTTCTTTGTAATTCAGTTTGGTCCTTAAGTCTCAGTCTGAATACTGAGCAATTGTAACCTCATTGCTTCGTGGTCTGAGCTGTTAGTCACATTCCTGTGAGGTCTGTGCAGGGAGTCTTATTCCTTGGTGGTCTAAGCGAGGTTGGTTCATTCCTTAGTGGTCTGAACATTAGTAGTCTTATTCCTTTATGGTCTATATAAGTGAGAAAAACACACACACAAGAAGGGGGGGTTGAATTGTGTGACTCAAAAACTTATTATCTTTTCTTTTCAAACTTAAGGTTAAGTTCAGAAGCTGATATGAATCAGTTCTGAACTGTTATCAAGAGTTATGCAGCGGATCAAATAAAGAAAAGAGAAAGGGTAAGAGAGAGACACAGAACTTATACTGGTTCCTTCTCAATGTGAGAAGTAGTCCAGTCCCCTTGTTTTCCAACAAGAGAGTTTCACTATAATCTGAAGATTACACTTGCTCAATCACTTAAGAAAGAGACTTCCAGTTGCTCAACCACCAAGGAAGAGGCTTCTAGTGCTCAACCACAAAGGAAGAGGCTTCCACTGCTCAATCACTAAGAAAGAGGCTTCCAATGCTCAAGACACTTAGTCAAGAGACTTCTCAATGCTCAAGACACTAAGTCAAGAGGCTTCTGACTCAGACCCCAAAGGAATGAGGTTACAAATGCTCAGTATACAGACTGAGACTTTGAGGACCAAACTGGTTTACAAATGAAATAGTTTGGGATGGACACTTGATCAAATATCAGAGGTGTTCTCTAAATACAACACAGGTTAAGACTCTTAACCTTAAGAAATTCTAAGTTACAAAAGACTATGAGATTTTCTAAGAGTTTTGAACTTGACAGTTTTACACAGAAAACAGAGCACAGGTTCAGCAATATGTTTCAAGAGTCTTAGACAATTTCTTCTTCAAATCTTCTTCCTTTTATAGATGAAATATAGTTGTTGAAGATTTGCTTGATTTAAGGAAAGAGCCATTGCAAGCTAAGCTAGAATTTTTGCAAATGTGTGCTGCACTTTTTCAAACAAAACAGAGCAGCAGCCATTTTTGAAATAGCCTACCTTAAAAGCTGGAGAATGTTTGGGTCAGGGAGACAACTGTTCCTTTGAGTTGTTCTGACATATCCAGGCATTAAATGCGCACAGTACTGGTGACTTTCCATGCGACATCAGCTTCAGAAGCTTCTCTGTGAACAGTGCATCAGAAGCTGCTGCATCAGAAGCTGCCTTGTACGGATCAGAAGCTGGCTTCAGGAGTTGACTCTGCGTTGACTTCTTTAGAAGCACCCAGACTTCAGAAGCTACCTTCAGACTCAGAAGCTGCACTTCAGGAGCAACACCAGAAGCTCTACTTCAGAAGCACTTCTTCAGGACCACTTCAGAAGCTCTTACTTCAGGAGCACTTCTTCAGGAGTACTTCTTCAGACCCAGTTTCCTTCTAGCTTTGCAACCTTGCTTCTTAGCTTTCCTTCCTTGCTCTTAGCTTGTTTTTTCATAACCATTCTTAATAATCAATCATGAAACACATGGTTCTGAAATCACTTGAACAAAGCTTTAGCAAATAACCAATTTTCTATTTAACACTTTGTTATCATCAAAACCATAAAGAGAGATATGTTTACACATAAATGTTTCAACAATCCCCCTTACTTTATAAGAGAATTTGTTAAACACATTTTGTTCCAACAATCTCCCCCTTTTTGATGATGACAAACATAAGTATTTAAAACAGAAAATTGTTGTTAACTTAATTAACAAGTTGACTGCAGGGTGTGAGGTTTGTAAGCTCCCCCCTGAGTCTGATCCAAGTTAATTAAGTTCAGTTAAAAACACAAATGTGAAAATTTCAGAATTGTTGTTAAGTTTAATTAACAATCTGACTTCAGGAGAGGTTCGTAAGCTCCCCCTAGGTCTGACAGTCCTCAAGGTTAGGTTTGTAAGCTTCCCTTGATTCTTATCCATGTTAATTAAGCTTAACTTAAAACAATATGGTGAAATTTACACTCAGAATTCAAAATGACTTGTTGACTTCAGGTTCCGAGGTTTGTAAGTTGTCCCCCTAAGTCTGATAATCCACAGGATGAGTTTTGTAAGCTCCCTGAGTCTTATCCAAGGTATTTTAAATTCAATTTACTCACTAAGAGTAATGTATCTCACAGAAATGTATCAGAGATTGAATTTCACTTCAGAGGCTAAGAGTTAAAATCTGTTCTCATAAGTTAAGTTCAGTCAGAATTGTATCAGAGCTTAACTTATGTAAGGGAGGTTGAATTGTTCAATAGTTCACACAAGAACCTTAGGCTTTAATACCTTTTACTCCCCTTTCATAAGTTAATATACTGACAGAATTTTAACTTATATTTGAGCTCAGGTGCTTTAATACTTGTTTTACTTTCTCCCCCTTTTGTCATCAACAAAAAGTTTTACTTACTCCCCAACACAGAAAATTTCTCCCCCTTTGTCAAGAGAGTTTGAAAATATATCTGTATCAGAGCAGAAAAGGATTTTAAAAGAGTTTGAAAGCATGTATCAAAGCAGTTCAGTCTCCCCCTTTTTTAAAGAGTTTGAAAACATTTCAAAAGGATTCAGAGTGAGGGGGGGTTGAACAAAAAATTTGTGAGATATTTATGCAATCATATGGATAACCAAGCAGCAAGGATAATCATCAGATCCTACTTGATTTTCAATGAGTATATGACTTGCATTAAAAATAGAATGCTGTTCAGAAGCAGAAAAAGTTTGGAGCTTCTGACCAGGTCATTCTGTGTTCAGACATGACTTGTTCAGTACAAAAGGTTCAGTATCAGAGCAAAACAACCAAATAGTGTTCAGTATCAGAGCCAAAACATGCAAGAAGGTATCAGAGCAAATCTTGCAAGAGGGTATCAGAGCAAATCTGAGCTGGTTTAAAGAAAATAGTTCAGATCAGAGCAGGTCTAACTCATTTTTAAAGTAAAATTTTTCAGATTAAAGACCAACTGAAAAGATATCTCAGAGCTTGATACCAATTTAGGATTTTATTTCAGAGTCTGATACCAAAATACAGTTTTAGGACTGCTGAACTTGTATCAGAACCTGATTTCAAAACATGAAGGTTTATTTCAGAGTCTGATACCAAATTGACATTTTAGTGCTGATACCAAGATAAAATAAGTTCTTAAGACTGAACATGTCTGAAACACTTTGAGCATTAGAAAAATGTGTCTGTGCTTAAACAGTTTGAAAACAAACTGATACCAACAGAAAATAGTTTATCAAACAATTTTAACATTGAATATTAGAGCAGAAAATCACATTTTTAAGTTGATGACTTTGGGAGGATTAGAGTATAACTTTCAAAGCTTTAATCATCATTTCCCATAGTTATACTTATCAGATTCTGACCAACATTAGATTTTTATCAGATTCAGAAGTCAGAAAATCCAGGTTCTGATCCTTCAGACTCTGAAGTTTTTCAGGCTTAACTTTCTTCAAACTCTCAGAAGGTGAGTGTTTGATAAGTTTTAGCTTATGAAAGACTCAGAATCAAGGATTTCATTCAGATTCAAGCACATTTTCAAGAGATAAAGTGCATGTTCAGATTCTTTTTAATAAAATTGAATCTTTCTTCTGTTAGGGGTTTTGTGAATATGTCAGCCCATTGATGATCTGTATCAATGAACTGAATATCTAAAACACCCTTCTGAACATAATCTCTTATAAAATGATGTTTTATTTCTATGTGCTTGGCTCTAGAATGCAGAATTGGATTTTTAGACAGACATATAGCAACAGTATTATCACAATAAATAGGAATATTGTCTGCATGAATCTGATAATCCTCTAATTGATATTTCATCCAGAGCAGTTGTGTGCTACAACTTGCAGCTGAGATGTATTCTGCTTCTGCTGTTGACAAAGCAATGGTTGCTTGTCTCTTGCTGGCCCAGGATATCAGATTCTCACCAAGAAATTGACAGTTTCCACTGGTGGATTTTCTTTCAATCCTGTCCCCAGCATAGTCAGCATCACAGAAACCAACTAGCTTATAATTTAGAGATTTCTTATACAGAAGTCCCAAATTAGTTGTTCCTTTTAGATACCTGAAGATTCTCTTGACAGCAGTCATATGAGATTCTCTAGGATCTGATTGGAATCTGGCACACAGACATACACTAAATAAAATATCTGGCCTAGAAGCAGTTAAGTATAGGAGAGAACCTATCATACCTCTGTACAGCTTCTGATCTACTTTAGAGCCATTGTCCTCTTTGCTTAATGTGCAGGTAGGATGCATTGGTGTTGTCATCAGCTTGCAATCATCCAACTGGAACTTCTTCAGAAGCTCCTTGGTGTATTTTGACTGATGAACATAAACACCATCTTTGCATTGGTTGATTTGAATTCCCAAGAAGAATTTCAGCTCACCCATCGTGCTCATTTCAAATTCATCCTGCATTATCTTAGAAAATTCCTTGCAAAGAGAGGCATTAGTAGAACCAAATATGATATCATCAACATAGATTTGCACAATTAAGATTTCTTTCTTAACAGTTTTCCTAAAAAGTGTATTATCAACTTGACCTCTTACAAAACTATTTTTAATTAAGAAGTTGCTTAGCCTTTCATACCAAGCTCTGGGAGCTTGTTTCAGACCATACAAAGACTTCTTAAGTTTAAAAACATGATTTGGATATTTAACATCTTCAAAACCAGGAGGTTGTTTTACATACACTTCTTCAGAAATTACACCATTTAAGAAGGCACTCTTAACATCCATTTGATATAAGATGATATCATGATTAATAGCATAAGAAAGAAGTAACCTGATTGCTTCCAGTCTTGCTACTGGAGCAAAAGTTTCAGTGTAGTCTATTCCTTCTTGCTGGCTGTACCCTTGAGCTACTAATCTTGCCTTGTTTCTGATCACTTCTCCTTGTTCATTGAGCTTGTTCCTGAACACCCATTTTGTTCCAATGATGTTCTTCTGATCAGGTTTTGCAACAAGATCCCATACATCATTTCTTTGAAATTGGTTCAGCTCTTCTTGCATTGCTACAATCCAACCATCACCAGCAAGTGCTTCATCAGCAGTTGTAGGCTCAATCATGGATAGCAGGCCAAGCATGGACTCATTCTGAGTGAATGCTGATCTTGTCTTTCTTGGACTGTTCTTGTTTCCAATGATCAACTCCTCAGGATGTGAAGACTTGTACTTGAATGAGGTTCTGGGAGGATTAGCTTCTGAAGAACCATCAGGGATTTGTTCAGAACCATGCTGGTCTTGATTAGCATCAGGAGTAGTGTCATTGCTGGAGAGTTTCTCAGATTCTTCATTGTTTTCAGCTTTTGAACCTTCATCAGAACCTGAACTGGGTTCAGCTTCTGAAGGCTCTTCTGAGATTCTGACATATGCAAAACTCTCAACCAGCTCTGGTATTTCATTACCAGGCTTCTTATCATCAAACCTAATATGTATAGCTTCTTCAACAACATGTGTTTCAGAATTATACACTCTGTATGCCTTAGATCTCTCTGAGTATCCTAAAAAGGTACCCTTTTGAGCCTTGGCATCAAATTTCTTTAGGTAGATTTTATTGTTTAGTATGTAACATGTACAACCAAACTGATGAAAATAAGAAATGCTTGGTTTTATTCCTTTAAATAATTCATATGCTGTTTTATTCAGAATGGGTCTGATATAAATCCTGTTCTGAATATAACATGTTGTGTTTACAGCTTCTGCCCAAAAGTACTTAGCAATTTTAGATTCATGGATCATGGTTCTGGCCATTTCTTGTAAAGACCTGTTCTTTCTCTCTACAACTCCATTTTGTTGTGGAGTTCTAGGAGATGAGAACTCATGGAGAATTCCATGGTCTTCACAAAAGTTTTCAAATGGTTCATTTTCAAATTCACCACCACGATCACTCTGATTTTCAAAATTTTCAAATCAGTTTCAGTTTGTACTTGTTTGCAGAATTTGAAAAACACATCATATGTTTCATTTTTGGTTTTGAGGAATTTAACCCAAGTCCACCTACTATAATCATCAACAATTACAAGTCCATACTTCTTCCCATTGATTGAAGCTGTTCCAACAGGACCAAACAAATCAATGTGAAGGAGTTCTAGAGGTTTAGAGGTGGAAACAATGTTCTTTGATTTAAAAGAGGTTTTAGACAATTTTCCAATTTGGCATGCTGAACACAGAGCATCTGAGTGATAATCAATCTGGGGTAAGCCTCTGACCAGCTGTAACTTGCTAAGCTTAGAGATGAGTCTCCAGTTAGCATGTCCCAGCCTTTTGTGCCAGACCCACTTCTCATCACTCACAGACAGAAGGCAAACTACCTTCTGCTGAACCAATTCAGAAAAATTAATTTTGTAAACATTGTTTTTCCTGCTGCCTCTGAACACTACAGACTTGTCTTTGCTACTGATTACAGTACATGTGTTCTTATTGAACATGACTTCATAATTACTATCACATAATTGACTTATGCTAAGTAAATTATGTCTAAGTCCATCTACCAGCCAAACATTATCAATGTACAGGGAAGAATTACCTATCTTACCAGTACCAATGATCTTTCCTTTCTGACTTCCTCCAAATCCCACAGTTCCTCCCTCTTTCAGAGTTAGGGTTTGGAACATAGACTTGTCCCCTGTCATATGATGCGAGCATCCACTGTCCAGGTACCAGGACCTTTCCTTTTCTTTGGATGTTAAGCATATCTTCAATTGAAATGATCTCAGACTTAGGTACCCAGATTTTCATGGGTCCTTTGGGGTTAGTCCTGAAAGGTTTTGGCTTTTTAAACTTGTGTCTGAAGTTATGATGTTCAGACTTGTTCTGATATTTAGGATATGAATCCTTATATCTTGAATAAGTCTGAGTTTCAGAACCTGAATACTTCAGAACCTGAGTTCTCAAAGGTTTGAACTTAGAATTCTTCAGAACCTGAGACTTGAAGATCTTTGGTTCTGAATCCTTTAGAGTTTGAGCCTTTGAGCACTTTTGTTCTGATCTCTTCAGAATTCTCACTTTGTTTACTTCAGGCACAAGGCAAGCTTCAGTTTTGCCTTTCTTAAAACAATCAGAAGCATAAAACTGATTGGTTTGCTTTTGCTTGCTTTGCCTAACATTCTGAGATTGAAAATGATTTGTATTGACTGGTTTAATAGATTTTGAAGCTTTAATAAACCCAGTCTTTGAAAAGTTTGAATCAGATTTATTCAGCTTCTGAGACTTACTAGTTTCAGGTTCTGAACACTTCAGATTCTGAACAGGTTCAGGTTCAGAGTCTGATTTCCTCTTACTATTAGGCTTAGGACCTTTTGGCTTAGATTTGGGCAGGGTTTTAACATCTGCCTTCATCTTACCCTTAGGTTCAGAAGCTTCAGAGTCTGAGTTGTTCAGAACTTCAGACTTAGTCTCAGATTCTGATATTTTCAACTTCTCAGAGTTATCAGAAGCAGGCACAAAGCATACACCATTGCCTTTTAAAATATCTTTAGAACATGAAGGTGAGTTTAATTCATTTGAAGGTTTAAATGAATCATAGCCAATGCCTTCACCTTTATTTTTAATCATATTATACATCATGGAGGCAATTTTTGTTCTATTGAATCCAATTAACATGAAATCCTAAAGAGTTATTTCCTGTTCATTAGGAACCTCTTCAGATTTCTTATGAGCCTCTTTTCTGAGTTCTTCAACTTATTCATCATATTCAAAAATTTGATTCTGAAGTTTAAGATTTTCCTCAGACAGCAAGTTATTTTGATTTTTCAAAGATTTGATTTCTTTTAACTTGCTTTTAAGATGACTCATAAGATCATTAACTGTTTCAATTAATTCAGATCTAGAGAGTTCAGAGTATACCTCATCTTCTTCATCAGAATCTGAGCATGATTCAGCATCAGAAGATGCAGTTGCCATCAGGGCCAGGTTTGCTTCTTCCTCATCAGATTCTGACTCATTGTCCAGATCATCTCATGTAGCCATGAGACTCTTCTTAAGCTTATTTCTGAAACTGCTGGACTTTGAGCTGGACTTCTTTGCTTTTTCCTTTGATTTTTCCTTCTGAAGATCAGGACAAGCAGCAATGAAATGCCCAGGCTTCTTGCAGTTGTAACAGCTTTCCTTCTGAATATCCCTCTTTGAACCAGAACTAGATCCTCTAAAGTTACTGCTTCTTTTAGAGAACTTTTTCTTTCTATTCATCAGATACTGAAGTCTTTTAGAAAGCATTGCAAGCTCATCAGCATCTGAATCTTCATCAGAATTTCCCTCAGGAAATTCTTCTTCAGATTCTATAGCTTTCAAAGCTTTAGCAGGCTTTCTTTTAGACTTCAGAGCTAATGTTTTTGGTTCTCTAAAAGACTCATCCTCATTGAGTCCCAGTTCATGCACTTTGAGGGAGCTTATAAGATCCTCAATACTTAGAGTATTCAGATCCTTAGCTTCCTCAATAGCAGTCACTTTTGGTCTCCATTTGGATGGCAGACTTCTTAAGAGTTTATTCACATGATCAGCTGTGGTATAACTTTTCTTCAGAATCTGAAGTCCAGAAACCAGAGTCTGAAATCTTGAGAACATAGTCTCAATATTTTCATCCTCTTTCATTCTGAACAGTTCATATTGCTGAACAAGAATGTTTGCCTTAGCTTCTCTAACTTTCTTATTACCTTCATAGTTAGAGAAGAGGGATGTGAATATGGCTTTTGCTGTGGACTTGTCACTCAGCTTCTGATACTCAGTGTGAGGTAATGAGTCCACAATGATACCTCTGACATGGTGATGCTTCCTATAGATTTTTCTTTCTGCATCACTTAGAGCTCTTCTGTTGACAGCAACACCTTCTTCATCAACTGGTATTGAGATTCCATCTTCTATGATGTCCCATAGTGAATCATCAACCCCAATAATATGACTATACATTTTACTCTTCCACCAAGAGAATTTTTCTGGGTCACCAGTAAACATAGGAGGTTTATTGTGTGACCTAGACATCTTTTCTTCAGTACCATAGTCATATTGTACATTTCTTTGATTTCTGGGAGATGGTGGATTTCTGGGAGAGGGTGGAGGTGAACCACTAGTTGAGGTCATGTTTTTCTCAGGATCCTACTGACACACTGTTAAGTGTTAATATCAGAACCGGAGCTCTGATACCAACTGAAGGTGAGAAAAACACACACAAGAAGGGGGGGTTGAATTGTGTGACTCAAAAACTTATTATCTTTTCTTTTCAAACTTAAGGTTAAGTTCAGAAGCTGATATGAATCAGTTCTGAACTGTTATCAAGAGTTATGCAGCGGATCAAATAAAGAAAAGAGAAAGGGAAAGAGAGACACACATAATTTATACTGGTTCCTTCTCAATGTGAGAAGTAGTCCAGTCCCCTTGTTTTCCAACAAGAGAGTTTCACTATAATCTGAAGATTACACTTGCTCAATCACTTAAGAAAGAGACTTCCAGTTGCTCAACCACCAAGGAAGAGGCTTCTAGTGCTCAACCACAAAGGAAGAGGCTTCCACTGCTCAATCACTAAGAAAGAGGCTTCCAATGCTAAAGACACTTAGTCAAGAGACTTCTCAATGCTCAAGACACTAAGTCAAGAGGCTTCTGACTCAGACCACAAAGGAATGAGGTTACAAATGCTCAGTATACAGACTGAGACCTTGAGGACCAAACTGGTTTACAAATGAAATAGTTTGGGATGGACACTTGATCAAATATCAGAGGTGTTCTCTAAATACAACACAGGTTAAGACTCTTAACCTTAAGAAATTCTAAGTTACAAAAGACTATAAGATTTTCTAAGAGTTTTGAACTTGACAGTTTTACACAGAAAACATAGCACAGGTTCAGCAATACGTTTCAAGAGTCTTAGACAATTTCTTCTTCAAATCTTCTTCCTTTTATAGATGAAATATAGTTGTTGAAGATTTGCTTGATTTAAGGAAAGAGCCGTTGCAAGCTAAGCTAGAATTTCTGCAAATGTGTGCTGCACTTTTTCAAACAAAACAGAGCAGCAGCTATTTTTGAAATAGCCTACCTTAAAAGCTGGAGAATGTTTGGGTCAGGGAGACAACTGTTCCATTGAGTTGTTCTGACATATCCAGACATTAAATGCGCACAGTACTGGTCACTTTCCATGCCACACCAGCTTCAGAAGCTTCTCTGTGAACAGTGCATCAGAAGCTGCTGCATCAGAAGCTGCCTTGTACGGATCAGAAGCTGGCTTCAGGAGTTGACTCTGCGTTGACTTCTTCAGAAGCACCCAGACTTCAGAAGCTGCCTTCAGACTCAGAAGCTGCACTTCAGGACTACTTCAGAAGCTCTACTTCAGGAGCACTTCTTCAGGACCACTTCAGAAGCTCTTACTTCAGGAGCACTTCTTCAGGAGTACTTCTTCAGACCCAGTTTCCTTCTAGCTTTGCAACCTTGCTTCTTAGCTTTCCTTCCTTGCTCTTAGCTTTTTCTTTTATAACCATTCTTAATAATCAATCATGAAACACATGGTTCTGAAATCACTTGAACAAAGCATTAGCAAATAACCAATTTTCTATTTAACACTTTGTTATCATCAAAACCATAAAGAGAGATATGTTTACACATAAATGTTTCAACAATCCCCCTTACTTTATAAGAGAATTTGTTAAACACATTTTGTTTCGACAGTCTAAGCAACTGGAAATCTCATTCCTTTGTGGTATGAGTAATTGTAATCAGGCTGATTATAGTTGATATCTCTTGTTGGAAAACAAGGGTACTGGACTACTTCCAACATTTGGAAGGAACCAGTATAAATCTTTGTGTGTCTCTCTTTTCTCTCTCTTTTCATTTTGAATCCGCTGCAATACTCTTTAATAATAGTTCAGAACTTGTTTTTGAACTAGTCTTAAGTTTTGAAAAGAAAGTAAACCTGTTTTTGAGTACACACAATTCAACCCCTCCGGTTCTGATATTAACACTTAACAGTGTGTCAGTAGGATCCTGAGAAAAACATGTCATCTGATAATGAAGGTTCACCTCCACCCCAACCCAGAAATCAAAGAGGAACTGGAACATCTTTCTCATATGATTATGGCACTGATGAAAGAAAATCCAGGTCACACAATAAACCTCCAATGTTTACTGGTGATCCTGAGAAGTTCTCATGCTGGAAGAGTAAAATGTACAGCCATATCATTGGTATAGATGATTCACTATGGGATATTATAGAAGATGGAATCACAATCCCAGTTGATGAAGAAGGTGTTGCTGTGAACAGAAGAGGACTCAGTGATGCTGAGAGGAAGATATATAAAAAAGCACCACAATGTTAGAGGCATCATTGTGGATTCATTACCTCACAATGAATATCAGAAGCTGAGTGACAAGTCAACAGCCAAAGCCATATTCACATCCCTCTGCTCTAACTATGAAGGTAATAAAAAGGTTAGAGAAGCTAAGGCTAACATTCTTGTTCAGCAATATGAACTGTTCAGAATGAAAGAGGATGAAAATATTGAGACAATGTTCTCAAGATTTCAGACTCTGGTTTCTGGACTTCAGATTCTGAAGAAGAGTTATACCACAGCTGATCATGTGAACAAAATCCTTAGAAGTCTGCCATCTAAATGGAGACCTAAAGTGACTGCTATTGAGGAAGCTAAGGATCTGAATACTTTAAGTATTGAGGATCTTATAAGCTCCGTCAAGGTGCATGAACTGGGACTCAATGAGGATGAGTCTGTTAGAGAACCAAAATCAATAGCTCTGAAATCTAAAAGGAAGCCTGTCAAAGCTTTGAAAGCTATTGAATCTGATGAAGAATTTCCTGAGGGAAATTCTGATGAAGATTCAGATGCAGATGAGCTTGCAATGCTTTCCAAAAGAATTCAGTATCTAATGAATAGAAAGAAAAAATTCTCTAACAGAAGCAGTAACTTTAGAGGATCTGGTTCAAAGAGGGAAAACCAGAAGGAATGCTACAACTGCAAGAAACCTGGCCACTTCATTGCTGAATGTCCTGATCTTCAGAAGGACAAATCAAAGGAAAAAGCAAAGAAGTCCAGCTCAAAGTCCAACAGTTTCTGAAACAAGCTTAAAAAGAGTCTCATGGCAACATGGGATGATCTGGACAATGAGTCTAAATCTGATGAAGAAGAAGCAAACCTGACCTTGATGGCAACTGCATTTTCTGATGCAAAATCCTGCTCAGATTTAGATGATGAAGATGAGGTATATTCTGAACTCACTAGATCTGAATTGATTGAAACAGTTAAAGATCTTATGAGTCACCTCAAAAGCAAGTTAGGAGAAATAAAATCCTTGAAAAATAAAACTAACTTGCTGTCTGAGGAAAATCTTAAACTTCATAATCAAATAATTGAGTTTGATGAAGAAGTTGAAGAACTCAGAAATGAGGCTCATAAGAAATCTGAAGAGATCCCTAATGAACATGAAATAGCTCTTCAGGATTTCATTTTAACTGGAATCAATAGAACTAAAATTGCCTCTATGCTTTATAATATGGTCAGAAACAAAGGTGAAGGCATTGGCTATGATTCATTCAAATCTTCAAATGAATCAAACTCACCTTCCTGTTCTGGAAATATTTTAAAAGGCAATGGTATATGCTTTGTGCCTGGTTCTGATAACTCTGAGAAATTGAAAATGTCAGAAACTGAGACTGAGTCTGAAGTTCTGAACAGCTCAGACTCTAAAGCTTCTGAACCTAAGGGTAAGATAAAGGCAGATATTAAAACCTTGCCTAAATCTAAGCCAAAAGGTCCTAAGCCTAAGAGTAAGAGAAAATCAGACTCTAAACCTGAATATGTTCAGAGTCTGAAGAGTTCAGAACCTGAAACTAGTAAGTCTCAGAGTCTGAAGAATTCACACTCAAAATTTTCTAAGACTGAGTTTATTAAAACTTCAAAATCTATTAAACCAGTCAATACAAAACATTTTCAATCTCAGAATGTTAAGCACAGCAAGCAAAAGCAAACCAATCAATTTTCTGCTTCTAATTGTTTTAAGAAAGGCAAAACTGAAGCTTGCCTTGTGTCTGAAGCTAACAAAGTTAGAATTCTGAGGAAATCAGATCCAAAGCACTCAAAGGGGCAGACTCTAAACAAATCAGAACCAAAGACCTTCAAGTCTCAGGTTCTGAAGAAATCTGAGTCCAAACTCATGAGAACTCAGGTTCTAAAGAACTCAGGTTCTAAAACTCAGACTTATTCAAGATACAAGGATTCATATCCAAAGTATTAGAACAAGTCTGAATATCATAACTTCAGACACAAGATGAAAAAGCCAAAACCTTTCAGGACTAACCCCAAAGGACCCATGAAAATCTGGGTACCTAAGTCTGAGATCATTTCTATTGCAGATATGCTTGTCATCCAGAGAAAAGGAAAAGTCCTGGTACCTGGACAATGGATGCTCGCATCATATGACAGGAGACAAGTCTATGTTCCAAACCCTGACTCTGAAAGAGGGAGGAACTGTGGGGTTTGGAGGAAGTCAGAAAGGAAAGATCATTGGTACTGGTAAGATAGGTAATTCTTCCCTGTACATTGATGATGTTTGGCTGGTAGATGGACTTAGACATAATCTACTTAGCATAAGTCAATTATGTGATAGTAATTATGAAGTCTTGTTCAATAAGAACACTTGTACTGTAATTAACATCAAGGATAAGTATGTAGTGTTCAAAGGGAACAGGAAAAACAATGTTTATAAAATCAATTTTTCTGAATTGGTTCAGCAGAAGGTAGTTTGCCTTTTGTCTGTGAGTGATGAGAAATGGGTTTAGCACAAAAGGCTGGGACATGCTAACTGGAGACTCATCTCTAAACTTAGCAAGTTACAACTGGTCAGAGGCCTACCCAAAATTGACTATCACTCAGATGCACTGTGCAGTGCATGCCAAATTGGAAAGTTTTCAAAAACTTCTTTTAAGTCTAAAAACATTGTTTCCACCTCTAAACCTTTAGAACTCCTTCACATTGATTTGTTTGGTCCTGTTGGAACAACTTCAATCAATGGGAAGAAGTATGGACTTGCGATTGTTGATGATTATAGTAGGTGGACTTGGGTTAAATTCCTTAGAACCAAAAATGAAACATATGATGTGTTTTACAAATTCTGCAAACAAGTACAAACTGAAACTGACTTAAAGATTTTAAAAGTCAGAAGTGATCATGGTGGGGAATTTGAAAATGAACCATTTGAAAAATTTTGTGAAGATCATGGAATTATCCATGAGTTCTCATCTCCTAGAACTCCACAACAAAATGGAGAGAAAGAACAGATCTTTACAGGAAATGGCCAGAACCATGATCCATGAATCCAAAATTGCTAAGTACTTTTGGGCAGAAGCTGTAAACACAGCATGTTATATTCAGAACATGATCTATATCAGACCCATTCTGAATAAAACAACATATGAACTGTTTAAAGCAAGAAAACCAAGTATTTCTTATTTTCATCAGTTTGGTTGTACATGCTACATACTGAACAATAAAATCTACCTAAAGAAATTTGATGCCAAGGCTCAAAAGGGTACCTTTTTAGGATACTCAGAGAGATCTAAGGCATACAGGGTGTATAATTCTGAAACACATGTTGTTGAAGAAGCTATACATATTAGGTTTGATGATAAGAAGCCTGGTAATGAAATACCAGAGCTGGTTGAGAGTTTTACAGATGTCAGAATCTCAGAAGAACCTTCAGAAGCTGAACCCAGTTCAGAGTCTGATGAAGGTCCAGAAGCTGAAAACAATGAAGAATCTGAGAAACTCTCTGATAAAGACACTACTTCTGAAGCAAATCAAGACCAGCATGGTTCTGAACACATCCCTGATGGTTCTTCAGAAGCTAATCCACCCAGAACCTCATTCAAATACAAGTCTTCACATCCTAAGGAGTTGATCATTGGAAACAAGAACAGTCCAAGGAAGACAAGATCAGCATTCAGTCAGAATGAGTCTATGCTTGGCCTGCTATCCATGATTGAGCCCACAACTGCTGATGAAGCACTTGCTGATGATGGTTGGATTGTAGCAATGCAAGAAGAACTGAACCAGTTTCAAAGGAATGATGTCTGGGATCTTGTTGCAAAACCTGATCATAAGAACATCATTGGAACAAAATGGGTGTTCAGGAACAAGCTCAATGAACAAGGAGAAGTGATCAGAAAAAAGGCTAGATTAGTAGCTCAAGGGTACAGCCAGCAAGAAGGAATTGATTACACTGAGACTTTTGCTCCAGTTGCAAGACTGGAAGCAATCAGGTTACTTCTTTCTTATGCTGTTAATCATGATATCATCTTGTATCAAATGGATGTTAAGAGTGCTTTCTTAAATGGTGTAATTTCTGAAGAAGTGTATGTAAAACAACCTCCTGGTTTTGAAGATGTTAAAAATCCAGACTTTGTTTTTAAACTTAAGAAATCTTTGTATGGTCTGAAACAAGCTCCCAGAGCTTGGTATGAAAGACTAAGCAATTTCTTGATTAAAAATGATTTTGTAAGAGGTCAAGTTGACAATACACTTTTTAGAAAAACTGTTAAGAAAGAAATCTTAATTGTGCAAATATATGTTGATGATATCATATTTGGTTCTACTAATGCCTCCCTTTGCAAAGAGTTTTCAAAGTTAATGCAGGATGAATTTGAAATGAGTATGATGGGTGAGCTGAAATTCTTTTTGGGAATTCAAATCAACCAATGCAAAGATGGTGTCTATGTTCATCAGTCAAAATACACTAAGGAGCTTCTGAAGAAGTTCCAGCTGGATGATTGCAAGCTGATGACAACACCAATGCATCCTACCTGCACCTTAAGCAAAGAGGACAATGGCTCTAAAGTAGATCAGAAGCTGTACAGAGGTATGATAGGTTCTCTTTTATACTTAACTGCTTCTAGGCCAGATATTTTGTTTAGTGTCTGTCTGTGTGCTAGATTCCAGTCAGATCCTAGAGAATCTCATATGACTGCTGTCAAGAGAATCTTTAGGTATCTGAAAGGAACAACTAATTTGGGACTTCTGTATAAGAAATCCCTGAATTATAAGCTAGTTGGATTCTGTGATGCTGACTATGCTGGAGACAGGATTGAAAGAAAGTCCACCAGTGGAAACTGTCAGTTTCTGGGTGAAAATCTGATATCCTGGGCCAGCAAGAGACAAGCAACCATTGCTTTGTCAACAGCAGAAGCAGAATACATCTCAGCTGCAAGTTGTAGCACACAACTGCTCTGGATGAAACATCAATTAGAGGATTATCAGATTCATGCAGATAACATTCCAATTTATTGTGATAACACTGCTGCAATATGTCTGTCTAAAAATCCACTTCTGCATTCTAGAGCCAAGCACATAGAAATAAAACATCATTTTATAAGAGATTATGTTCAGAAGGGTGTTTTAGATATTCAGTTCATTGATACTGATCATCAATGGGCTGAATATTCACAAAACCCCTAACAGAAGAAAGATTCAATTTTATTAAAAAGAATCTGAACATGCACTTTATCTCTTGAGAAATATGCTTGAATCTGAATGAAAACCTTGATTCTAAGTTCATCAGAAGCTAAGACTTATAAGACATTCATTTTTGAAAGTCTGAATAAAGTTAAGCCCTGAAAAACTTTAGAGTCTGAAGGTTCAGAACCTGGATTTTCTGACTTCTGAATCTGATAGGAATCTAATGTTTGGTCAGAATCTGATAAGTATAACCCTGGGCAATGATGATTAAAGCTTTGAAAGTTTATACTTTATCCCTCCCAAAGTCATCAATATAAAAATGTGATTTTCTGTTTTGATATCAAATGCTAAAATTGCTTAACAAACAATTTCAGTTGGTATCAGTCAGTTTTTAAACTGTTTTAACACAGACACATTTTTCAAATGCTCAATTGGTATCAGACATGTTCAGCTTTTAGAACTTATTTTAAAAATTGGTATCAGTTGTTCTGAAAGCATTCAGTAGCACTTGAACTTTTATGTCCACACTGAACCAAATACTATATCTTGGTATCAGCATATTTAGGTATCAGGTTCTGATATAAGTTCAGCAGTATTAAAACCTTCAGTTGGTTTCAGTAGATATATGATCTGAACCATTTTGTTTAAAATAGCTCAGGCTTGCTCAGATACTGAACAAAATACTGAACAACTATGTCTGAACAAAGAATGCTCTGATCAGAAGCTCTGAACTATCTTTTTCTGCTTCTGAACAACATTCTTATGCAATGTCATATACTCATGTAAAATCTATATGATTATATATATATGATTGCATGGTTATCTCACATGTTTTTTCAAACTCTCTCAATATTCTGAAACTTTTTGAAAGGGGGAGAAATGTTTTTCAAACTCTCTTAAAAAGGGGAGAAATTTTTTCTGAAATTTTTCCAAAACTTTTTGTTGATAACAAAAGGGAGAGAGGTGTAAAACAAGTATTAAGCTCCTGAGCTCAAAATATAAGTTAAATTCTGTCAGTAATTAACTTATGAAAGGGGAGTAAAAGGTATTAAGACCTGAGGCTCTGAAAAAAGTTAAGTTCTGAATGAAATTAACTTATGAGAACTGTTTTTAACTCTTAGCCTCTGAATTGAAATTCTGTGAGATACATAACTCTTAGTGAGTTAAAATGAATTTAAAATAACTTGGATAAGACTCAGGGAGCTTACAAAACTCATCCTGTGGATTATCAGACTTAGGGGGAGAGCTTACAAACCTCAGAACCTGAAGTCAGCAAGTTATTTATAATTCTGAGTGATAATTTCACTTGATTGTTTTGATTTGAGTTTAATTAACTTGGATAAAAATCAAGGGGAGCTTACAAACCTAACCTTGAGGACTGCCAGACCTAGGGGGAGCTTACAAACCTCTCCTGAAGTCAGCTTGTTAATTAAACTTAACAACAATTCTGAAATTTCCACATTTGTGATTTAAATTGAACTTAATTAACTTGGATCAGACTTAGGGGGAGCTTACAAACCTCACACCCTGCAGTTAACTTGTTAATTAAGTTAACAACAATTTTCTGATTTAATACTTGTGTTTGTCATCATCAAAAAGGGGGAGATTGTTGGAACAAAATGTGAAACAACTTTCTTCTGAATATAGGGGGAGATTGTTGGAACAATTTGTATGAACATCTCTCTTTATGGTTTTGATGATAACAAAAGTGTTAAATAGAAAATTGGTTATTTGCTAATGCTTTGTTCAAGTGATTTCAGAACCATGTGCTCAATGGTCAGTATTTGAAATTGACTATGGAAGAACAAGCTTAGAGCAAGAAAGGAAAGCTTAGAAGCAATGTTGCAAAGCTGGAAGAAAACTGGGTCTGAAGAGTGCTTCTGAAGGGGAGTCTGAAGCTTGCGTCTGAAGACAACTTCTGAAGTCTGAGTCTGAAGGAAGTCAACGTCTGAAGACCTGCTTCTGAAGTCTGAGTCTGAAGAAGTGCTTCTGAAGTACTGTTCACGCAGAAGCTTCTGAAGGCTGATGTGGCAAGGAGAGCAACTGTTACTGTGCGCATTTAATGTCTGGATATGTCAGAACAACTCAATGGAACAGTTGTCTCCCTGACTCAAACATTCCCCAGCTTTTAAGGAAAGCAAATTCAAAAATGGCTGCTGCACTCTGTTTTCTGCAAAAGTCCAGCACACAATTGCAGCTATCCTAGCTCTCAATTTGCAACGGCTCTTTGCTTAATTTCTGCAAGTCTTCAACAGCTCTAATTTCCTTTATAATAATCATGCATATGGATTCTAGCTTTTTAGCGAAATTATCATGTATCACTCGACAACATCATTCGTGTCCAAATGACGTCGTGAGATCGATCGTATCGTTTAATCGACGATTTCCCAATCTATTAAACGATTCGAAAGCTTTATGTTCCGACACTTTCTGTGATTATCAAAACCCAATTCCATGTCTAGAATTTCTTATTTTGATAGAAGATTATTCTAAACCTAGATTCAAAAGTATTTGTAAATACCAATTATATCAAGCATAAGAATGAATAGCAAGAATAACTTGGAAGGTTAGTTGGTCATTGTCATGACAACAATACAAAAGTGGAAAGAAAGATGAAGATCCAAAGCTAAGTCTTGATTTCCCAAAGAATCTTAGTTAATCCACACTCCCTTCACTGAATGGCTATAAATATAATCTGGTTTTTTCATAGCTCGCTGTAGCGACGGGCTGGTCGCTGTAGCGATCGAAGCTTTCTTGGCCATTGGGTTTGCTCCACGTCAGCAAACGGGGTTCAAACCGCCCTTGGTCGCTATAGCGACCAGATTCCTCGCTGAAGCGACGAAAGCTTGATTTCTCCCTGCCTAGGTGCGCTATAGCGACCAATCCTCTGCTGTAGTGAGCAAGCCTTAACCTTTATTCATGTTTCCTTGCTCAATTTCATGTCCTAGCTTGTTATTTCCTGCACAAATGGATGAGGTAAGAGATAGGACCAATATTTTGGCATTCGATCAATAATTCTGAGCTTTTCCTATGATAACTTGCAAAACAAGTAACTAAAGTGCTTAAATTATATATGCATTTTAACTAATTTATGGCACTTATCAAATACCTTCTAAGAAACATTGATCTTCAATCTTTGTATCTTTGATCCTTCACGTGATGCCTTGTTTTACCGATTTACATGATATCTCACTAAAAAGTCTCAAAACACCTATGAAATTGCATGATTTGAGATATAAGTGAATTACAACGACTCGAATGAAACCAATACAAAATGTTCCTCAAACCATTGACAACTCCTCTAAATGGTCTATTATTTGCCTTCAAATGCAAAGAAAATAACTAAAAACATAGCAAATAATATCATATGATGTACCATCATCAGTGAACAAGGATAATTTACTTATGTTGTCTCTTCTCTCTCTCTCTCTCTCTCTCTCTCTCTCTCTATCTCTCTCTCTCTCTCTAATTATATTGTTGCTTTGTTTTGTTCAAACACTAAAAAAAGATTTTCATTAAAAGCCAACACAATTCAACCTCCCTTCTTGTGTTTTTCTCACTTTCAAATGTTGTGTGGCAAAAATAAGAAACTCTTTTGGATTACTAGCACTTAAAAGGACAAAAACCTTGCATAAGAAAGAACCAGGTGAAGAAATAGAAGACATATAGGAATATTGGGCAAGGGTTAATGGATCCTTTGAAGAAGATCAAGATTTTGAAGTTGGATTGCAAGTAATGTTGAAGTCACCAAACATGTTTTATCGTCGTAATCAACCAAGGAAAGAACAACAAAGTGCATCCGTAAAATTGGATAGATAGTAATTTAGGAAGATTTGAGATGGTACACTACGATTGACAAGTCTGATCTTAAAATGATAGAGTATAATGTTGAGGAAGAATAAACTGAAGAAGATGAATTGCTTTGAAAAGGTTCAAGGGCACAACGTAGACTTATCAATCAGGTTTTAGATATAAAACATGTGTTGTATAGGAGACAACTCATTAGTTTATTTTCTCTGTTATTTCCCTTTCCAATACTATTAGATTCCTGTCAAAACAATAACTTTCCTGAATTATTGCTAATTCTCATAACGCTATTTATTTTAAATTTTGCATAAATTACATAACATTTCCATTTTAAAAATTTCAAATTGTTGTTTCAGACCATTAAAGCACAAGGCTAGCTTACCCCCCAAAGTTCAAGAGCACGATAACTAGTGGGACTTGTTGTGGAAGATACTCATCAAAATCACCATCTCTTTTCTGTATAGCAGAACCGGTGAGACTTTGAACCAAATGTATTCCATTCTTCTACTATAATTCTTTCTATATGTATGTTCCATGTTTGAATATCGTTTTTGCTCGGACTTGCAGCCGTTCTCTAGACTATCGATCATATTATTTTACACACGAGGCACTTGTTTGGTATCTTAAGCCTTTTCAAGCCACCCTTATTATTATTATCCTTTGCTAAATTCCTTTGAGCATCCATGCAATATTGCTTTTGTTGTGCCCAAAATGTCATATATTTGATTTCTTTGGAGTTAGATATATAGAATATTTTTAAGAACTTGGTATGATTTGAAACCAAGTTTGGGGTTGCTCTTTGGAATTAACAACATTTTAAGTTTGGGGTGGGATGCCATTAAAACTTAGCTATCAAAAAGAAAAAGAATGAAAAATGTTGATAAACCATAAAAATGGGTCTAAAAAAATAAAAATAGAAAATCAAGAGCTAAAAATGGGTCTCTTAAAAAAAAATAGAAAAAGAAAAAATGAGCAGTTTTGCTAATACCCATCTTCTTTTGGTACAAGGAAAAAAATGGGTAATACTTCATTGTTTAGAGATACGTAGGTTAAAATCTAGCTCCATGTTATTTTGTTAGCCTACTTTCCCAAATATATCCCACCTTAACCTAAACCACGTTACAACCCTGAAATGCCACTAAAGTGTATAAAAAGTATGATCTTGAATGACTGTTTAGAGCAGTTTCAAGTTTATAACAAATTGCATTCACATGACGACTGCAGTGGACAAATGCAGTACCAGACCTACTGGCTTTAGGAGGTACATACATGTATCTTGGAAAAGAGTGTGGCTGAGAGCATTAACTATCTTCTCTAAGCATGTCCCGCTCGCATGAAAGTGGTAAGCTAGTCAAGTCTAGAAATGAAATGGATGATGATCTGAACAACCTCTTTGGAAAGGTATGTTTTCAGAAAAACCTGAGCAAATTTAAAATTTAAATTATTCTTATTACTTGAACACAAGCAACAATTTAAGTTTGAGGTCATGATGACAAGTCATCTTACGTTATTTTCAGCATATTCTTCAGTCATTTTAGTGGTGATTTGAGTCAATAAACAAAAATTTAGAGAAGTTTCTCATAATTTAAGGGACATTTTGTAATGTTTTGTAATTCTAGTTCTTCCCAAAGCCAAGCAATACTAAAAAAAATCATGTAATTCAGCAAAGTAAAGACACCTCATGAAGAATTGAGAAGACATGGAATGAAGATTCAATTGGTCTCTGAAGACATTACAAGTTGGGGAAATTCTATCCCAAGTACCAAGACAAGTTTGGAGGAAGAAAACACTCAAAAAGACAAAGAAAAAGGTAAAAACACGCTAAAAGCTAAAACCATGCATCATGGGTGTCCTTCCATGCGCCCCCAAGTGTGTGAAACAATGTACAAAACACTTTTTCTGGCACTCACGTGTAGCGCACGTTTCCCCAAGCATGGGGTGCATGCGAGGCCAAGAAAAAACAACTAAATATTGTTTTTTCTTTACGTGTTTGGGAAAAAAAGTCCAGTTTTTCAACTCAAACCTAGCTGGAAACTTGCCTATAAATACAAGAGTACTCATTCACAATTTCTTATTCAGAACTTGGCGGTTCAAGAGGAAGGCAAGCACTAGGAGCATCAACGAAGGAGTCTCACCTCAACCTTTGTTCTTAGAGTATGTTTTATTTTTTTTGCAGTTTGTCTTTAGTTACCCATGAGTAGCTAAACAACTATTGATTAGGGGTCTAAGATGAACCTCTATTTTATTATGGGATCAAATTAATTCAAGTCTTTTATTGAATTATGTTTTGAGATCTAATTAATTTTTATATGCAAAAGTCTTAATGCTCTCATGAATTCTAGGGGGCGTGACATACTTAGAAATTCTGACTAAATATAGAAATAGGCTATAGAGGTTATTATGGTATACTTTTTGAACGTTGCATATAAATTTTATTTTTCCCCTTAGTAAGATAGGGTTAGGCCTATCCATTTAATCTAATAGGGATAAGTAAGGGTATGTGGTTAAATTGTAAAATTCCTATGTAAAAGTGGTTCCTTTAGATGAAAATTTATGAATTTCTATTATGCCTATGTTTCAATTACATGTGAGAAAGTAAGTCCCGACCTGAATAACTATCCGACCGCATACGGATCCTTATAGGCTTGACGATCCTATACCTTGTATAGCACGTATGACCAGGGTGATTGAGGAGCGCTTGACATCTGGAGGGACATTAGATCCCACCGAACTAGCCACTTAATTAGAACCATTATCTCATAACTAATAATTGTTTGAATTAATCCAACAAGGAAACAGATGCTGCTAATTAAAATCTACAATCAAACTCTTTAATTTTCTACAATCAACTCAAAGAATTTGCCCAATCAAACCAAACTTGCAAACTCCCTCATTTAATTGCTTTTATTTACTGTTTTAATAAGTTTAGCTAGTAGAGACGATTTTACTTACCACTTTATTATATTACTTGAAATTTTAGTACCCTTGCCAAATATAGTTATCAATTTTTTTGCACCGTTGCCGGAAATTGTTGATTTTCAACGAGGTAATTTGCTATAGACCTCTAAAATATTGTTAAAGGAATTGACTCTTGCTATTTTAATTTAAGTAAAAAAATTAGTAAAATTCTACATTCCTTTCCATTTTTTCATTATTATAGAATTCATTGCTATTACTAAAAATGATAACCGCTCACCCTTGAGACTTTTTTGGGACTGTCATTCTTCATCTAATTGCAAGTGGTCTCATAAGTCTTCTACAACATTGTTCAATGTCGGTACTATGCATGTCTTCACATCTCATCAATCGATAATCTTGTGAAACGAAATAGGAACATCTAAGTTTATGATTGGACCACTTACTATAAATTAAAATATTAAAATTAAGAAGATAAAATATAAAAGAGGCATGAATATTTATTGAGAAAATAGAAAAAGTGGGTATATACTACTATAGAGTTTGTAGAAATGGATGTGAATGGATCCAAAAATAAGTGAAAGGGAGGTGGTACTTTGAGAAGGCAAAGGCAGTCTTGTGGCGATTGTCAGGCAATTCACTCTGAGATGGATCAGACCCAATTGTCCATCCATAGATGTAATGTAAGAGTCCCCACTTTTCCTTCCCCTCTATGTTTTATAGGTCCCACCACACCTTCTCCATTCATCTTCCTCTTTCACCACACATACACACCCTTCTCTTCTCTTCTTCACTTCAAAATTCACACTCACACACACACACACACTCACTTTCTCTCTTCTACTCTCCACAACTTCAACACACACTTCACTCTCAAAATTATTCTCTTCATGGACAAAAAAATCATTGAAAGAGAAACACATGACTTAATGAACGTTGAGTCATTCTCTCAACTTCCCTTCATCCGCCCTCCTCCAACCAACAAAGAGAAAGGCATCCGCCTCTTCGGTATCGAATTCGGAGGCTGCGCCACCACCGAAGACGACTCCTCCGAGTCTCCGGAAACAACCAACAACAACAACAACAACAACAACATTAACACTTTCGAGGTTGACAACAACACCAACAAAGACAACAACAACAACAATAACGAAAACAACAGAAGATTTGAATGTCATTACTGTTGTAGAAACTTTCCAACTTCACAAGCCTTAGGTGGTCATCAAAACGCACACAAAAGAGAACGTCAAAACGCAAAACGACAACACCTTCAATCAACTATGGTACATGCTACTACTTTCTCTGATCCACATCTCTACCATCATCACCATCAACAACACCATCCTCTCTATAGATTCACATCATCATCACCTTCTTATCCAACATGGAACACAAACTCAACTACTGCAAGGTTCTATAACCATCCAACAACTTCTTCTTACTCTCAACAACAACCTATTAATGGTAGTCCTTTAGCTTTTTGGCGTATCCCAAACGGCACAGTTCTGAGTAACCCTAGTTTCAACCATGAACGTCCTTTACCTTTGCTTGCTTCTGAGGAAAGATCAAATTTGTGGCACAGTGGACAAGGAGTACCTTCTTCTTCTGCTTCTTCTGCTTCACATAATCGTTACGTTTATGACTCTAAACGTAACGACCATGTTAGTTTGGATCTTCATCTCTAAATAACCAATTTTGGTTGAAGAGTCTATTTATTATAAATTAAGCTTCGTAATAACATGTCAATTTTTCATACATGATATAGTATTAGTGTCACTCAGCAAAATAACTTCTTATGATTTATTCAACTAAGCTACTTTGAGCAGCTTGGGTGTAATATATATAAAATAATATTTGAGTCGGAATCCATTTACACCAGGTATTAAATTTATTATACTTGCACCTTCCTTTTAGAATTTGTTTCAATGATCCTTCTAAATTTTTTTTCACCATGAAACATTTGTTTCTAAACTCAAAGATTTGTTATATATTCCATTTATTTATCTATTATAAGAAAAAACCATAGAGTGAAATATGGAAGAATTTCACACTTCTAAAAAATTTCAGTCGTTTTTGTTCTCAGATCCGCTCAAGAGCATTGGATTTGAATCTTTATTATTTCATTTTTAAGCGAAATGTTAGTAACTTAACGATCATATTAGTTGTCAGGGTTTGAATTCTGAACCTCCTTCTTAAAACTCGTTTGATGACCTTTAGTAGCATCAGATCAGTATTAGTTCTTTGCAACAAATTAAACATGAAATTCAAGCATCTATGTATGAGTACTCTAGTACTATGTGGTGTTTAATTCTAACACAAGTTTGTATAGTTAGGTTGTTAGCTGGAAAAAAATAAACTGCTCACACGTGAGGGATAATGTAAAAGGTATGAATTGAATAGAGTTAGGTCATGGGTGCGCATGAACAATTTGTCGAATCACACGTGTGGCTAAGTCCATGATATTGTCTAAGCAGGTGGGGTATTGAGAGAAGTGATTTTTGCTAATTTTAATGGCACAATGTAATGTCATGATAAGGTTTGATGATGGTCTGCTCAAATATTGCAGAAACGAAAGTGATATTTCTATGTCTACTAGCAGGCATCAAAAATGTAATTCATTGATTTCAAAATTACATGTGTACATGCTCCTTTTGTTTTTCACTCACAATAGTGCAAAAAATGTTTGATAGAGTGTGACAGCTACATGAAAATTAGCTTAATATTATGTCTTTTTTGTCATATAAAGATTCAAGAAGCTTTTTAAGGTTACCCTTAGTCCATAAGATTTATAGCTAGGGCAAATATAAAGGGTAGTAATAAATGAGAGAAAGGAACATGTTCGTCAAGAGCACGTTCATTGTTCAAGAACATGTTGGTGCTTTTCATTCCTCATTGTAGTTTAGGTTGACCCGTTGTTGAAACAATTGATTGTAGATAATGAACAAAAGTGGTCCTAGAGCATGTTAGAAATTTTTAAAGTGTTTTCAAACCAATATCAGTTAAGTTAGTGGTTTTGTTAATTTTCAGGATTTGAGTCCTGAAACTCAAAACTCTTTCAGTGTCCCTTGCTCACTAACGGAGTTATTATTTATTTAGGATTTTAAATTTTTTCCTATGGAAGATTTATATATATAAAAGTAGAATTGGGATTTGATACATGCAATGAGTGATGTGTTTGGTAATCATTCATAAATTGAAGTTGAAAATGGTGAATAATTACTACTAAGTTGATAAGTACTTCTGACCCACAAGTAGGGAAGGCATATGGGTCAGTTCTTTATTATGCATTGTTTACAAAACACAAATTATCATCATCATTCAAGAAAATGTTTCCCATTAAAGGGTTTTCTTGGGTTTAAAATGTCAAAACCAACCTTCAGAAAAGGATGTCTTGTATCTTTCTTCCTTTTCTCTTGAACAGCTTTAAGGAACATGGTAGTTACCGTGCCATCTTTATTTTCCCCATCTTATGTACCGTTGCTTTTATATCATATACACAAGCATCGCAATTGGGCGGGGTTGAGACGGGTTTTACCTTCCTTGTCCTCGTCCCCAAATCACATATTCTTACCTGTTACCTTACCCGATCTTCGACGGGGTTAGAAATTGAACTTCATCCCCAACACCGACGGATTTGGGTATCCTCACGATAAAATGATTTTTTAATGGAAAAAATCATTTTTTTTCCGGCCTCAAACACGCACCCAAAATTTTCCCAAACCCAAACCTACAACCAGAAATTCATTCCCACAATTTTCTATTGATCTAATCCATTTTTGGGTAGAAAAACACTCATCGCCATATGTATTTATCGATTGCAAACTAGAAAAGGTAACCTTATAACATGTTTACAGTGATTAAAAATTCAAAAATATCTCAAGAGTATGGATGACATTTAGAGGCTTGCATGTTGCATATCAACATATAGCCAAAATATCAATGATTTAAATTAACTAATAATCTAAATTATCATAACAACAAACAACATTGCCAAGTACAAAGCACATCATTGTTCATTGAAAACTTAAAATTGCTAAAACTAGTAGCCACATCAACATTATCTTCTTCTCTAAAACAAGTGAGAGACCGAGACGGAGAGAAAAGTGAGAGAGTCGTAAGTGAGTTTTTAGTTTAGGGTTTACTTGAGATGTTTAGGTTTCTATTTATATAAAAGGGTTAATAAAGTAATATTCTACATTTAAAACGGGTTCAGGGACGAGTTTAGGGTGGGCACTTATATCTCTGGTAAACGCCTCATATCCGTATTTTAAAATCAAATAAAACCTAAAATCATACTCAAATCTAGTCAAAACGGGGAAACTCCATCAATTTCTGGTGGATTCAAGCGGATACTCGCGGATACGGATTTTGTTGTCATGTATATACACAAGCGCGGAAAGTGGCATACTTACGTGTTCCTCTATCCTCTTTTATAAGCCATTGTTTAAAAAAAAAAAAATCTTTCTCCCATCTGATCTATTTTATTTTCATCTCCATATACTACGGTATGACTAGCATCCTAATGTCATGGACGTTACTTTTTTTTTTTAATGATAAAGTACATAAATATATCGAGAGTACAAGGTGTACTCGAAGTCTTGCAAGAAAACAACCGTCTAAAAAATAACCGAACTGAAACATACAACAAACAGCCACGAAAAAAAATAACCGAACTGGCCCAAAATCAGCACCTAACAAAAGCAGGAAACCTAAGAAGAAACCACCACCAAACGGCTCAACCACGATGGTACAATAGAGATTTGAGGTCTTACCCAGAAATCAAAGTGATAAATACAGTTACAATTTTTCGTTACAATTTAAAAAAATATATATATGAGTGAAGATTCAAAATGGTCCCGATCAAAAACTCAAGTACCCAAGTCGATCCCTTGCAAAAGAAAAGAAAAAGTAAAAAAGTAGTGTTTTAACAAAAATAAACTAAAAACTTAAGTTTTAAAGTGGACTATTATCTACAGTTCAAGTTCTTTTTTATTGAATTGAAACTTGGGTCTCATATTTATAGTCAAAGATAGTTACAAATTTTATGTGATTATTTAAAATATATAAGTTATTTAATAATTAACTCAAGAAAATGACAAAGTTGTACACAAGTCTTAACTCATCAAAATGTTGAAATTGTTAGGTCGACATTGAGACTGGGGTTCAAACCCCAACTCTTTACTTGTATGTGATTTTCAATGATTATTGTTTATTCGCCAATCTATCGAAAAACTTACAAAGTTTCAAATAAGATAGGTTAAACAACTAGTAAAATTGGAAGAAAAAATTACACTAATATAATATTTGATTTTCTTTTTAATTGCAAAAAAGAGATATGTAGAGAGAGAGAGAAAGAGATATCTTAAGTGTGTTAGTTTTGTGGTGAGTTGGAGATTCCTTCTCTATGGAAAGAGAGAGGGCATGTTCTATCCTTAACAATAATAGACTGATAGTTATAGTACTGATGCTTCTGCCTACTTTAATCATCTATTATTTTGGCAGCACAAAAGGTCAGAGATTTTATTTTGCTACGATGGACACTACCTATAAAACTCAGATAAAATGGCAATCAATCATATACACATGTTCAAGGTCTATTTTCCTCAAAGTTGTTTGGGACATATATACAATTTTGACCGACATGAAGACAACAATTTTAATCCCCTCTACATTTTTAATAGAAGCCACATTAGTGCAAAATAATTGTTCCCCTCCTCCCCTTCTTTTCATTAAACAATACTAATAATAAACTACATCAAAAAAGAAATTTTTTCAATTCATAAGTCCTAGTCCAACCGATAAGAATGTAAAAATTGCTAGGTCAGACGTCATAACCGCAATTCAAACTCTAACTCCTCCATATATAATATGTATGAATTTTTAATAGCTATTATAATTTCGCCTCATTAAATTTAAATAGTATTTCATTACTCTTTTTCCTAAAATGCTTATAAGGTCAGAGGAGGGAGTAACATTATAACTATCATAATTAAATCCCTAAAAAAAAACTATCATGATTAAATGTTTGTTCTTTTTACTAAAAATATGAATTTTAAGATAATAGAAAAAGGAAACAAAATTTAAATGTTTTATTAAAATTTACTAAAAGTGGTAAGATCCATTTTAGATATTGAAACATGGATATTTTGATAAATGGAAATTTTTGTTTACCCATCAATAAAAGGTGGGTAATATTATCCATGTTGAGTTGGCCCAATCAAAACAATGTATTTATATAACATTAAAAATAATAGAAAATAAACAAATAACTTTGATTTGTGCCAACTCAGCATGGGTTGTGTTACCCACCTTTTATTCATAGGTACCCAAGTTATCACCTTGATAAATCCTTAAAATGCTTATAACTATTCTCTTAATTATCTTTAAAAAGATATTTCTCTAATAATAATAATATCTAAAAAAGAATCAAACAACATCGCGATCACCCTCCTTTGAACGCATTAAATTACATTAGATTTGATTAAGATGAGATTCGGATGGTTAAAAAATTATTCAACTCTAACCGTACATTACAGCTCTAGTTAGTGATCATGGCTCAAGTACTTGCTTGCCCTTTGTCCCATTTCTTACACATTCAATTCACGAGAAAAACCCGACAATCTTATTGGTTGGTAAATACTATTAATTTAACTTGTCTACGTCATCTGCAACTCCAACAGTAATATTCTTGAAAACAGTCAACATTTCTGAGTTGCACATAGCCAGAAGCCCATACCTATACCACGATTTATTAAAATTTAATGTACGTCATATAGTAAGTAGTTATTCATTACAATATAGATAACTCGAGACATCTAGCTAATTAAACTAAAAAATCATTTAAGCATTTTTTTTTCAACTCATTTAAGCATTCATGGATGAATGTCTTTGAAAAAAAAAACATTCTTTGATGAATAGAAGTCTTTTTGTTTTTCTGAAACGGCTAAAAAATGGATTTAGATCGTCTAATGTATAAAGTGAAAAAACAATGATTGTTATTTAAATAAATTTAAGGCTAATACTGCTTTTGGTCCCTGTAATATGAGTGAATTCCGATTTTAGTCTCTCTAAAAAAAATAGATTTTGTCCCTATCATTTCATATTCTTTCACAGTTTGTCTCTCACTTAAACTTTTCAGCAGAATTTGTTGACGTGTCCAACTGACTGTGTAATTTTTTTATTTTTTTATTTTTTGTTAATTATAATTAGATGCCACCTGGATTAAAAATGTATTTGATTTTAAAATTAACTAAAAACAAAATATTTAAAAATAAATAAATCCAATTAAAATCAATTCTTCTTCTCTCCATCTTCTTCTTCTCCATCGTGCTCCTTTTTCTCAATACTCCTCCAGGTTCTTCTTCTTCCATTCAAACCCAAATGCCATTTTTCTTCTTACACTTGATTCGTCTTCTTCGAAAAATCGAAATAAATTGAACACTATCATCATCCTCGTCTTCATCAACCCATTCAGAAGTCCAGAAGCATCCTCTTCTTCTTCCAAAATTTGAAATTCAACAACAACAACTCAAACATGAACAACACAAACTTAAAAATTCATTAAGAAAAAAAACCTAAACACAACAACACAACTGATCCAAAAAAGAGAGAAGTTTCTAAAAGAAATTGAAATAAAAAACCAGAAACTTTGTTTACAAATCAAATAAAATACGACCCCTTTCCAGTGAACCGAATCGAACGGAGACGACGGAGGTTCTGACGACGGTGGTGTGTTATACCGCTCTGCTCTTAATTCTGGGTTGTGATTTCAATCAGATTTCACAATCTGTTTTCAAGATATTGTTCGTTTAAGAACGAGATGATGATGAACAAAGAAGTGTTTATGCGAGGGTGGTGATGGGGTTTTATGAATCAAGAAAGAAAGAAGAGGATTAAGAACCCAGAACTAAAATTGATGTTGTTGTTTGTGATTTTAAGTATTTGGAGAACACATATTTTTAAATATTAATCCGTTGATATTATTATAAGATAATATTAGTATTATTATTGGATATTGTTAGTATTACTGTTATTATAATGTATTAATTGCTAGATATTTTTAAATTAAATTAGACGGGTTATAGATGTTATGAATAATGAGGAAGTAGGGGAGTTAACCGGTTGGTTAAACGATGGGGGGGGGAGGTTAGGAAGAATACAATGTTTTAACAAGGATGAGGAAGGGGTGCAGGTAGTAAGTGCGTAGCGTTTATTGGTGTGGATGGAAGGTGGTGTAAACAGCAAGGTTGTATATAGTTACAGAAGGAATAAATAACCAAACTAGCGGTGCGGATAGCAAATCTGTCTAAGATTATGTGAGGAAGGCAAAGCCCAAGTGGTGACTATATAAAGAGGAGAACATAGGAGAATTAGGGTTACAGAGAACTTTTGCTGAATGGAGAAAAGAAGAGAGGAGAGGAGGAAACCCTAGCTAAGGAGAAGAGAGCCAAGTGCTGCGTTTTCGGAGAATTCGAGGTAAGGGGGAGAATTCTTTCACTTTAGGGTATTTTAAACTATGATGGGGTTGTTTAATTCTTAAGATGTGATTGTTGTTATGATGAAGAATTCCAATGAAGAATTATGATGAATGAATGCAAAGTTGTTGTTGAAAGATGAAAACTAATGGAACATGGTTTAGAGATTATAGTTAAGAATTTGACCATGAAAGAGTGTATAATTAGATAGGTTAAGAGGGGATTAACGTCCAAACAGTAGGGTAACCCTAAAGTGATGATTTGGGATGATTTGGGAATGTTGAGATAGAATTAAATGATTTAAAAGTGATTATTGGGCGAAAACACACTTTTAAAACTGATTTTGTTGGCTGCCTATCAGCCAAAATCGGGCCACGATTTTGGCCTATAAAAGGATGTTTTGACTCGACAAAAATCAACCTTGGAAAATCGACCTTTTTCACCATTTTACGTTCTCAATTGGGTTTTGGTGTAGACATGAAAGTTTTAGATATGGATGTTAGCTTCCATTTGGCTTTGGAGTGACCTCATTTAGACATCCACAACTTGAGTTATGATCAAAATACTACACATGGGTCAACACGGTCGTGCACTCTTTCCAGGCTTAGGAAAACAAACTTTTATTACCCTTTCTATTTCGAATTGAGTTTAGTTGTCTTCATGAGAGTTGTAGCTAGGGATGTCAACTTTCATTTTTCTTTGATTTGACTCCATTTAGACATCTACAACTTGAATTATGATTAAAATACTGTATCTGGGTCATGCTGCGATCTTCATGAAAATTCAGCACAATCCTTTCAGAGAACTCTAAAACACCATTGAAACAATAATGAGCTTAAGGAAGTTGTTAGATAAAAAAGTATGAGTAATGGTCCAAAAATAATATACCTAAATGAGGAAGAGTGTTTAAGCATAATCAGACGTGATTACCTAAAAATAATAGCGAGTCTAACACATGAACTAGTGGAAAATGTATAAGTGTGGTAAAGAGAGATATAGAAGGGTAGTTCATGAATAACCGATGAAGATAGCAATAATACCTAGAGTTAAGGATAATTTTAATGCTAAAACTAATTTGAAGAGTGAAAACTAGAGTAAACCAAGAATACAGTGATAAAGGTTCAGGATAATGAACGACATTGATGAGGTTTGAATATCTGAATATAAGGTCTTAAAACTTAATAAAACCTAGTTGTATATATGGAAGACGCTATGAGGAATGTTAATAGAGAGGTAAACATTTTTAATTAGATTGGAGAATGGGGTATGCTATTATGATGAAAGATGTAGTAATGGAGAGAACGAATGATGAGAGTAGACTAAAAAATGTAGAATTGATTAACGAAAGAATGAAAAATGTATATATGCTCATATAAGATGTTAATTAATGATGAGAAGTTACTGTCGTATGATGATGATTTATGACGAGATAGTAATTGTTAAATGAAGATGATGAATGATGCTTGTGAATGACGAGTAATGACGATGACGTACCTGGTTTAAGATGACGAGTAAACGATGAAGCGGATTACGTCGTAAGTAGAAGTTAAAGCAATGAGTAAGGTCGGAGATGGTAATAATAGTGAGAGAAGATATCAACTTAATTAAGATTAACAAGATGAGTCATTAATAGTGTAGATGGTGAGGTTACACAGTGAGTTTAAAACATGAATTGGTTAATATGGTGAACGACGATTATAAGAAGAGGTACAGAGTGATGGTTTAGAATAGTGGTGGATGATGTTGGTAGATTCTTAGAACAGTAAGAAACTCAAGATAGTAGATAGAAAAGTGCAAGCCAAAATGAGCAATTAGAATGGTGAAGTGGTTTAAGGAAATGAAGATGCTAGGTGAAGAGATAAGCTGAATGTAATTGAAAATAGAAAAGCCCAAGTTAAAGTAAGGGATAATGTTAGAAAAGATGATAAAGGTGAAGTAATGACCTTAAGTTAAAATGAATAGAGTCTGGTCGATTTAGGATGACAGACGATGTTGAGAGACTTGATAAAACCAAATAGAACGGGAACAGAAAGTTGTGTGTAAATTAATGAATGATGTCAGGAGGTAAAAATTAGTCATGAGACAAGATAATAAATCGCTATAGGAATAAAGACCTAAGTTAGAATAAGGTAAAGACGATGAGGATGATTGGAGTTATAAATGACGATGACGAGGTTGTAAAATGTTGAATGATGAAGTAAAAACAGTGTTGAATAATGTTGAATAACAATGACGTAAATGTTGCCTATGAAGAAAATTAGCGACAAAACATACCTTGTCCGTAACTGATGAGTCTGATAGATGAATTCTGTTGTAATTGTGAGTTGTTGATGATGTTCTATATGTAGTATTTAGAGAGTGTTCCCTCATGCATCATATCATATTTAGGACCATGTTGAATGATGAATGACGAATGATGTATGTATGTTCAGTAACACAACTCTCACATAAAAATGTTGATTAGGTTGTATGTATGTTCAGTAACACAACTTTGACATACAAATGTTGAATGGGAACCGGTACCGGGATGCATATAGGTCTAGGAACGAAGTGCATTTGCATATGGATAACTTTAGGTGTATATGATGTATATGTGATATATGTGATATGTGTTAATGTTGACGTATTGTGAGTGTTATGTTCATTTCTTTAAGTGTTGAAACTGGTGAGTTATGATAATGATTATTTGTGAAGATGTTATATAACTTGATGAAGAATTATAACTATGTTGTAGATTATGACCAATGATGTTATACCCATTTATGCATTATTCATGTATCCCAATATATGTTATGATGAATATTCTCACCCCTTTGTTGTTGTTGTGTATTATGGTGTCTGTACTCTTGGGGTACGGACACTCAGGACGAGGAGCTCTAGATTGCGGGACGTTTAGAAGGTGGCGACGGAGATATACTTCCGTAGCTATTATCTAATTATTTATGTAGTCAAATAATCATGTGCTCTGATCTGTAACACTAGGGTTGGGTTCAAACGTTAAATATTTAATTTTATGAAGTTTAAGTATTTGAAATCCTTATGATATTTTCCACAATGACGGTTGAGAATCATACTTGTTTATTTTATGAAATATTTTTTTGATGTATTTTTCGCACTCTGAAATATGACGTGTTATTAATTATTTGGATGAATAATTGATGAGTATGTGTAACATCCTTTTTATTTAAATTGGATTGCGTTATTTATTAAATCGACGTTGGGAATTAGGGTGTTACACAACACCCAAATAAAAACTCATAAAACACCAATACAAATGTCACGTAGCCGATGGCTACTGTTGGTGTAAGCCCTAGAGGCCAATAGTTTATGTTAAACTTATCATATGTATCGTGACTTTTATTATTAAATATAATATGGCATTCTTTATTACACTTGTTATGAGATTAATAAAGTCCCTAGTGTTGGTTATCTATATGTTGGCTACATGTTTTGGTAAAATCAAAGTGTGCAAGCATGCGTCCTCAGATGTTATTTTGGTCCTTCAGAAGCTAGAAAATGGATTTGAGAAGTTTCAGAAGCTGGAATGGCCTTCAGACGCAGAAATGACCTTCAGACGCAGAAAGTGCCTTCAGACGCAAGAACTGTTCATCAGACGCAGGATGGGTCTTCAGACGCATTGTTCAGACGTTGACCAGCGTTGACCTTCAGAAGCTGCTTTTCAGAAGTTGTTTTTTGCGCGTATCTTTTGAAGATTTGTTGAGGTTTTATTAAGGCTGAAGTTTCCAGAAGTATGATAATTTTATGTGAAGATCTATTGAAGATTGGCTTTGTGTTTATTGATGAATATATTTTCAAAGTATCTTTGCAAAATATAATTCAGAAATATATGTTTCCTTTTTGAGCCTTTGCATATTTCAGAATCATATAAATTTAAGAATATTTGGTTCAAAATTATGAGAGCTGCTGAAGCCTATATAAGGAGAGGAAGTGCTGCTTTGAAGATGAGTGAATCAAAAACCAGAAAATTGAGTCTTAGAGTTTTAAGAGTTTTTGAGTTTGTAAGCTTAGGCTTTGATTGTACACCACTCATCTGAGTTGGTTTAGTTGTTTTGAGTTGTAAATCATTCTAAGCTTTTAAGTACGAATGATGTCATTGATGTATTGAAGTGTGTCTTCAGAATTGGGTTGTTTGTTTGAGTATTGCTGATCACTGGGTTGTGGTTAAGTAATTGGGAAGTAAGTAGTGTCTTATACTTAGGTGGTGCTCCTGAGTAGAAGTCTTAACTAGTGGAGATTGATTGCTAAGGCTGGGAACAGGGGGTGTGTCTGAGTCTTTGAGTTAATTCCTCTTAGTGGATTTCCTTCCTGGATTGGTATCCACCAGACGTAGGTTTTGTTTATCACCGAACTGGGTTAACAAATACTTGTGTTCTTTATATTTATGTCCTTTATTACTGCTTCTGAACCGGTTTTGTTTGTGCTCTGTTTTACTTGCTTTTTACTCTGTTTTACGATTTGGTTCAATATCTGCCAGAATTTCAATTGGTATCAGAGCAGGCACCCTGCCTGTTATTGGGTGAGCTCCAGGGAAGACTTTTCTGGCAAGAATGGACAAGGAAGGAGGATATGTTAACAGACCACCTCTATTGGATGGCACAAATTATGAATACTGGAAGTCTCGTATGTGTGCATTCATGAAATCCATAGACAGCAGGACCTGGAAAGCTGTGCTAAAAGGTTGGGATCATCCAGTTGTGTTGGACAAAGATGGGAATAAGACTGAAGTGCTGAAACCTGAGGAAGAATGGACAAAGGTTGAAGATGATCTGGCTCTTGGAAACTCCAAAGCTTTGAATGCACTTTTCAATGGAGTGGACAAGAACATGTTCAGACTGATCAAGCAGTGTACCATAGCCAAGGATGCCTGGGAGATACTCAAGACCACTCATGAAGGTACTTCAAAGGTTAAGCTATCCAGACTTCAATTACTCACAACAAAATTTGAAAATTTGAAGATGATGGAGGATGAGAACATTCAAGATTTCTATATGAATGTCCTGGATATGGCAAATTCCTTTGATTCTCTTGGAAGAAGATGTCTGATGAGAAGATTGTTAGAAAGATACTCAGGTCACTTCCTAGAAGATTTGACATGAAAGTGACAGCTATTGAGGAAGCTCATGACATTTCTAATTTGAAGGTTGAGGAGTTAATTGGATCCTTGCTCAATTTTGAAACAGCTCATTGTAACCGTACTGAGAAGAAAGGGAAAGGTGTTGCCTTTGCAGTTAATTCTGAAGCTGAGGATCAACAAGAAATTGATGAGGATGATGAAGGCTTATCAGAAGCTCTTGGGTTGCTGGGGAGACAGTTCAACAAAATCCTGAAGCATGTTGACAGGAAATCCAAATTCAACAACAGTAAGCAAGAAAGTGATGAGAAGAAGGTCAAGACTGAAGAAAAGAGCAAACAATCAAAGGATGTTCAGTGCTTTGAGTGTGAAGGTTATGGGAATATCAAGTCATAATGTCCTACTTTTCTTAAGAAGCAGAAGAAGAGCTTAGTTGTGTCCTGGTCAGATGAAGACTTAGAAGAAGATGTTGAGAGTGAATCTGCTAAGTATGTGGTTGCCCTAACTGGAAGGTACAAGTCTGGTGTGAAGGTTAAGACCTCAGAAGCTTGTTCAAAGACTGAAGCATTTTTCAGAGTCTGAAACTCTATCAGAGTCTGATTCAGAGTCTGAAGCACTATCAGAGTATGAAGCCAGAGTTGAGAAATCATCATATGAAGAACTGGCTGACAACTACAAGAACCTATACATCAGAAGTGTAGAAGTTTGCAAGCAATTAGTAGATCAGAAGAAGACAAACTGTCAACTGGAAGCTGAGAAAGGTGAACTGTTAGTGCAAAATTCTGATCTGAAAGATGAAGTGAGTCAACTGAATTCCCAGCTTGAGAACATGAAAAAGAAGGTCAGGATGATGAATACTGCTACTGATGTGCTGGAGGAGATTTTGGAGAATCAGAAACAAGCGAAACAAAAGGGCTTAGGATTTGTGGATGAGAGTCTGAACCTCAAACAGAAGAATCCTGCTAAAAGGTTTGTTCCTGCTACTAAAACTTATGATCCTATGAAAGGAACATCTAATATGAAACCTCAAAAGCAACCTCAGAAGTTCAAGGGAAAGAGGAGAAATCATACATGGGTTTGTCATCATTGTGGAAAGAAGGGGCATATTAAACCATTCTGTTTCAAGTTATATGGTTATCCTGAGCATTTTCAGTTCAGAAAGGTGGAACCTGCTGCATCCAGAAACAATGTCAAGAAGATTTGGAAACCCAAAGGTAATGTTGTTGGCCTCATAGCTCATACATCTTTGAGAGCCACCTCTAAGGAAGATTAGTACTTTGATAGTGGTTGTTCCAGACACATGACTGATGTGAAGAAGCTTCTGAGTAATTTAAATCAATATACCAGCAGTTATGTAACTTTTGGTGATGGAGCAAAAGGTGAGATTCTGGGTATTGGAGATTTAATCAGAGATGGATTACCAAGACTAGAAAATGTGCTACTTGTGAAAGGATTGGCTTCAAATCTGATCAGTATAAGCCAGCTGTGTGATCAAGATTTAAAAGTGAATTTCAACAAGCAAGAGTGTCTTGTAACTGGTAAAGAAGGAGAAGTTCTGATGAGAGGCTGCAGATCGAAGGATAATTGTTATTTGTGGGTATGTGAAGAAGAAAGAAGCATGTCTACTTGTCTCATAAGCTCAGAAGAGGAAGTCTGGCACCAGAAACTGGGTCACTTGCATCTGAAAGGCATGAAGAAAATCTTGAATACTGAAGCTATCAGAGGTCTACCTTGAAATTCTGACTAGTCTGGTTCTGAACCCGTAAAACTGAGTATGAAAATAGCAGTTCAGAAGCAGAAATATAAAGGGCAGAAAGAAAAGAACACAATTATTTGTTAACCCAGTTCGGTGCAAACTTCACCTACATCTGGAGGATACCAATCCAGGAAGGAAATCCACTAAAATAGTATCTGAAATTCTGACCAGGCAATAAACAGAGATATCAGGTTCTGAACCAAACAGGTTCTGAACAGCACGCAGGACACAATAGTTTGCAAAACAGAGCACAAACTCAAACACACACAGGCAGCAAATTAAAGTGCAGGAAAGTAAAAAGGCACACAAGGTTTGTTAACCCAGTTCGGAGTAAACACCTCCTACTCTGGGGGATACTAATCCAGGAAGGAAATCCACTATTGGATTTAATCCTTAAGACTTAGACACTGACTCCCAGTTCTTATCCCAAGCAATTAACCTCCACCTAGTCAGACTTCTACCCAACTCTGAGTAATAGAATCCACTATCTTCCTATTCAAGTAACTAAACCCAGTTACTGAAACCCTTAATCAAAAACACTCTGTTTTTCAGAAAACTTCAAAAACACAAAGACTTCATTCGTACCTAAAGGCTTAGAATGAATTACAACTCTATAAAACTCTAAACCAACTCAAAACATATGAGTGGTGCACAAAACAAAGCTAACAAGCTTAAAACTAACACAGACTCTTTTTCTGAATTCAAACTCTCAAAACCGTAAGTCTTGAAAGCAGCATCACTCCTCCTTATATAGTCTTCAGTCTTGGAACATAAATAACAAATTAATCTTCTGAATTGATTTGTTACTGAAATAAGATTGGTCCAATAATGTAACAAATAAAACTGTATTGAATCTTTGAAAGATCATAACAGGAAAATACGAATTTCATATCTTTGAACCAAATCTTCAATAAAATCTTCTCCAAAAAATTCAGCATTCTAGAAGCAATTATACAAAGATAATTCCTTGCTAAATCTCCCAAGATACGCGCAAAAACTAATCTGAAAACCCAGCTTCTGATGTGGTTGTAGTACCCCAATTTTGTCCTAAGTCATTTAAAACAAAAAAATCAAAAAAAAATCAAAGAGGGAGAAAAAGTCAAAGTCAACAAAAGTCAACAGAAAAGTCAACATTTCAAAAATGATGACTTCGCACTGCGAAGTCTGCGATTTTTCTGCAGATTTTTGGTGTTTTTGATTTAATTCCAGATTTTGTTGCATATCATTTCCATATTTATTTTAATCAGCATTCATGGCTATTTGGGCCAAGCAAAACCAGAAATGAGAGACTTGCCATTAATGCCAAGGTTGGAAGCTTTTTCTTCCAACCTAGCATGTGACAAGCAAGTGGGCTTGCCCTTGGGCAGCTTTTGTCCCTCCCAAGTGACCTGTTAACCACCCCAAGGTTGCCAGCCACCTGCTTGATGACTTTCCTCCTGCTTGCTCCCCCAAAACCAGTCAAACTAGCTGGATTTTTCACTTGAAAAAGCCATGAGTGCCTACCCTGTTTTGCAACAGCTTTTTACCCTCTCACACCAGCCAATTATAGCCTTTTGCTTCCCCCAATCTCTGCACATGACAGTGCACGTTTTTATTGATCAACCATTGAGATTGCAAGGATTGATCCCCAAGCTTGGCCAATTGCAATTCAGCCATGTTTCTCATCATTACTATCCTAAAACCTTTGAATTTGTGGCTGAAATCAGGCTGAGTCTTGACCCTTGGCACAAGGCAAGGTTGCCTCTATCCATTAGCATTTAATGCAAAGGGATTCAGCCTGATCCTAGCCCACAAATCAGCTGGATTTTGGGGATTTCTAATGATGAAATTGATTTGGTTTTAGCCTATAAATAGAGATGCAAGGCAAGGGCAAATGCATCAGAAATACAGCATCCTAAGAGCATTATACACACAAAGAAACAATACTCAAACAACCAGAAAACCAGCCAAAACACTAGCAAAAAACCAATCAAACACAAAGCATTACAAAGTTCAAAAATCATCACCAATATTCAAAACCTTTGCAAGAACCTCCAACCAATTCAAATCCATTGCAGCTGGAGCTTTGCTAAGCCTTTGTCTTGCATTTACAATTGTGTTTGCATAGCAATTTTGGTCCAAAACCTTTTGGTTCTAAAAAAACCCTTTTGAATTTCAAAGAAATCCCAAGGTTTTCAAAGCATCAAAACTGGTTTGTCCAAACCTTTTCATCCCAAAAACTCAAAGTTTTTCACCCTCCTAAAAGGTCCTGAGTGTGTTCAGAAGTTGTTTCTAAACAAAAGTTCAGAAACAGCTTCTGAACTCAAAAATTCGCATTGTTCGCAGTGCGAAGTCATGGTCGCAGAGCGACCATGACAGAACTCAGAATCTGAGTTTAGGTGCCCAAATGGCCAATTTTTGAGGTTCTAGCCCAAGAGCTCAGAACCTAGGAGTTTTAAAACTCATGTTCTTCAAACCAGTTCAAGGATTTTGCATAATATTGGAAAATTCGCAAGTTCGGGTGACATTTTGTGGATAACTTGTAAAACAAGTTATGTTCCCAATCTTTCAAAACAGCATGAACAAACCAGCTATGTTCATCATTTCAAATCCAAACTTGAACAATAAACATTGTTCATGATTTTCAAAACCAAAGCGTGAACATACGCTGAATTTGTTCGCTTTTCAAAACCGTTCGCAAAATGAGCCGAACTTGTGCGTTTTCTAACAATTTGCTAAAATCTTTCCATTTTGGGTTTACAAACCAAATGTTTTGATATACTTTGGGATTTCTAAAAGAATTCTACCCAAAAACTTGAATGAAAAAGGGATGGTGTGACGTATGTCTCTCCATTGCCCCGATTGTACGAATGCGTGACGTATGTCTCGTCGTTCGGGCAATCGTCATTCCATTTTCAACGTATCCAACCATAACCAAACCAAATCTTGGCCCCTTGTGGTCAATCCGAACCTTTTGGTCCCCCGTGGCCACTAGATTCGATCCCTCGACTCGTTTGAGTCCACTCGGTCAATGTTCGACTCGTCCGAGTCCATTGTACCGGTTCTTGATCCCAGTGGATCAATCGAACAATCCCTCGACTCGTTCTAGTCCCCTCGGTCAATGATTGACTCGTTCGAGTCCATTGTTCCTCTTTTGGTCCCATAGCGACCAACTCAACCCGTTTAACCCAACGGACGTACCTTTTAACAATTCTAGCGCGATTCGTGAACAAACGCTTAATAAGTCTCCCAAGCGCGAGCATACAAGCTATACGCTTAATAAGTCTCCCGGGCGCGAGCATACAAGCTACGTTGAATCGCCAGAATTTGGTTAAAACATCGTCCATTTAAAATTAACCAACATATTACGTTTTTCTACCAAAGAACTACGTACGCTTTGAATTCTCCGACTACCGGGAGATACGTAGGAGCAAGATCGACATCTTGTCAAGCGCAATAATAAAACCTTTTTTTCTTCTTTCGTTTGTTTTTATCTCTTTTCCCCCCTTTTAGTATATTTTCTTTTGACATAGATAAGCATGCGCGCAAAACATTTAAAAATAATTTAAGCTTTAGCCGAATAGAAGGTTCCCATTGAGTACAACGGACGTGAGGGGTGCTAATACCTTCCCCTTGTGTAACCGACTCCCGAACCCGACAATGGTTGCGATGACCATCCTTTCCTCATCGTCAAAGGGTTTTATTATCGTTTCCCTTTAAACAAAAAAAACTTAAGGGTTTATCAACGTTCCCTTTACACAAAAAATTTGGTGGCGACTTCACAAGGCCCTCCGAGCGTTTACGAACGACCTCGGAGGATTTGCGCGTTTTTTTTTTAAAAAAACGAGGAGCGCACAGCTGGCGACTTCACTGGGGAACCTTTTCCCACTAGCGAGTCAAGCCTAACCTATTTGGCTTTTAAAGCCAATTATTTTTATTTTCTTTGCGCGCCATGCTTTTATTTTTATTCATACATGTCATATACATGCTTTATGTTTATATTTGCTTTATTTTGCTTTATATTCGTATCATATATATATCAAATGCGGGGGTTACTTGAGTGATGTTACTCCACATTGTTCGGGTTAATGCCGGACGTGTGAGGCTCTCTACCCGAGCTTGAGAAAAAAACTAAGTTAGAAGGAGGTTGTGTGCGGAAGCCCGCGTTGACGTATGTCCGTGAGGTAGGATGCCCAACCCCGCTTAGAGGAGATTTTCACGTGGAATTAATTGAAGTCATGTCGACGTATGTCCATAGACAACCCTAATTCCATGTGAGGTCTATGATTCTAAGGACCTCTTCTTAGGAGATTTCACCTTTTAGAGCCTACATGTGAGGATGGGGGGAAGTTCCGAACCTTCATAAACCATACCCTTGCATATCATTTGCATTCATGAAAGTAATTTTCGCATCATTTTGCTTTATAGGATTTTAAAAAGAACAACCAAATATTAGCAAAAAGAAATATGGATTCCGGGAACAAAAATACGCTCGCCTTCAAAATTAAAGCTCCTAGGGTGGAAAGCTTGTTAGCCCTAAGCAAAAGGCTCTCTTCGGTCAACAAGAGTATTTTCGAGGCAAGCTATGGGCTAATCCTTGATCTCCTACCCGTGAGAATAGATTCAACGGCCTTAACCACTTTGGCGCAATTCTTCGACCCACCGCTACGGTGCTTCACATTTCAAGACTTCCAACTAGCGCCAACTTTGGAAGAGTTTGAGAGGATTTTGGGTTGTAGCATGAAGGATCATGAACTCTATCTCGGTCCGGGAAAGGACCCCACATTAGAAGACATCGCCGAATCCTTATACCTTGACACCCAAGAAGTGGCATCTAACTGCGAAGTTAGAGGAAACCTTAAGGGATTCGCAAGAAAGTTTTTGGAAGCCAAAGCTCGGGAAATGTTAGCCAACAAAGAGGGAAGGGCATTCAACGCCATCTTAGCCCTCTTAGTCTACGGAATTGTCTTATTCCCCAACATGGACGATTTCATAGACTTTCCGGCTTTAGAGGTATTTATGACTAAAAATCTGGTTCCCACAATTTTGGCGGATTTCTATCATATCCTCTACTCTAGGCATGAACAAGCAAGGGGACGCAAAATTACTTGTTGCACTCCCGTGGTGCAAATTTGGATAATGTCCCACATGCCAAGAAACCGAGACTTTGTAGAAAACCCGGCCAAGCTCAAATGGTCGCAACGGATGACAACCCTCGCCGAGAAGGACATCCATTGGTTTTCACCAAACTTAGAGGACCCGGAAATTATCCTCAGTTGCAGGGACTTCCCTAACGTACCCCTCATTGGTACTAAGGGATGTATTAATTACAATCCGGTCCTCTCTCTCCGACAACTAGGTTTTTCAATGGAAGATAAACCTAATGACCTTTTGTTGGAAGCTTTCTACTTAAGGGAAGGCGATCAAGACCCGGCATTGCTAGAGAGAATCCGGGGAGCATGGAGCCAAGTGCGCAAAGGAAGGGTCGGCAAGAGAAACTGTGTCGCCAAACCCCTTTATACTCAATGGGTGAAGGAGAGGGTCAAAGCAATCAAGCTACCCTTTGTGGTCGTAAGCCCTCCAAAACCTCCTACACCTAAACCTATTGCAACCATTCCCAACAAAGAAGTGGAGGAACTCAAGGCTAAAATTCAAGAACTCCAAAACAAAAACGGAGACTTAGAATTGAAGCACCTCCAAGCTTTAGGAGAAATCACTAGGACGAAGAGAGATCGCGATGAAGTATCAAATTCTCTCCTAGTGTGCCAAAAACGGCTAAGAATCTCCGAAGGGAAGAGAGATTGGATAGGAGGCGGCTTGGTTAGTGCGGATGCCAACCTTGTGGCCAAGGACGAAGAGTTGGAAAGAATCTTACATTCCAACCAAGAGCTCAAGAAGTTTGGCGAACTAGCCATTGAAGCTCAACGGAAATGGAGGTTGAAATTTCAAGAGAAAGATCAACAGCTCCAAGAAGTAGTTAAAAACTACAAAGAGCAGCTTCAAGCCGAACGCGTCCAACGGCAAAGACATGAGAGCCTTTCTCATCAAGGGAGGCTAAAGTGCAATCGTCTCGAAGAGGACATCAAGAAATTCGAAGAGTACTTCGACAAGATTGCAAGAGCTCACGGGGACCATATTGCACAACTACATGATGAAATCAGAAGTGCAAGAGTCAAGCTAGACCAGCGCAAGGAAGTGATTGAGTGTGTATGGCAAGACGCCACCCGATTAAGTGAGGATTTCACTAAATTGGTTGCATTCTCGAACTTGGTAATCACCCAACTTCCAAGGAGGCTAGCGGAGGCCGAGATGGTCATGCCCTACTTTGTTATCCCTATGGAGATCCAGAAGTTTATGAAGTTCTGCAAAGACACCATAGATTTCTATAGGGAGGAGATGAGCAAAGCCGAGAAGCGAGCGGCTATTTGATTTGTAATAGCATTAGTTACACTTTGTAAACAAATGTTATTTAATCAAATATATTTTGAAGCATTATCAATTTCCCGGTCTTTAATATTTCGAATTGCTAATATTAATTGTGCACCTTTAAACTCCTCCATAAAGCAAAATAAAAAAAAACACGCATATTTTGCATACTCATCGCATACATACATCCACATGCATCTTCATGCATTTTTTAAAAAAAAAAAAAAAACTCATTCATTTCCCTAAAAACAGTTCAAAGCAATCATAGCCCGAAAACCCCGAAAGCCCTCGGTCCAAGAACCAGATCTCCAGCACTCGTACGAAACACGAGCTAACAAACAAAGGATCATGGACAATTTGGAACAAACTCAAGCGGCGTTGAGAGAGGAGGTTGATGGAATGAAGGGAAAGATGGATCAGATGCTAGAGTTAATGCAAACTCTATCGGCCCGAGAAAGTAATCCTCGCCCAGTAACGGATGCATCCAATGTGCAATGGCCTCTTTACGGTTTACCTCCGGGATATACCCCACCATTTGAAAATGAGGGCCATGGACCACCTCCACCACCGCTCACAATCCCCGTAAGGAATGAAGAGCGTCGTCCTCAAGGAAATTCCACTACTCAGCATGAAGTAATCTCCCATGATGTGGAAAATAATCAGCCAAGACAGTCTGCTCCCGACACCACCCACCAAGACAACGATACCACCCAAATGTATCGAGTTTTGGAAGAAAGGTTGAAAGCTGTCGAAGGATTCAGTTCATACGGTGCCCACAACGCTTTGGTCATGTGCCTAGTGCCCGACGTGGTAATCCCTCCGAAGTTCAAAGCACCGGACTTCGAGAAGTACAAAGGAATTCAATGCCCTCGGAACCATCTACGGATGTTCTGTAGGAAGATGGCAGCTTACGCAATGAACGAGAAACTCATGGTACATGTGTTTCAAGATAGTTTAAGCGGAGCGTCCTTGGATTGGTACATGCAGCTTGAGCGTACCCATGTCCAAACTTGGAAGGATCTAGCCGATGCCTTCCTAAAGCAATACAAATATAATTTGGACATGGCTCCAAATAGGATGCAATTGCAAAACCTCCTGCAAAGAAGCAACGAGTCCTTCAAGGAATACGCTCAGCGGTGGAGAGAACTAGCTTCTCGTGTACAACCACCACTATTGGAAAGGGAGCTTGTCGACACCTTTATGGGCACATTTCAAGGCCCATATTACGACAGAATGGTTGGAAGCACATCTGCCGGATTTTCCGATCTAGTCATGGTTGGTGAAAGAATAGAGGACGGAGTAAAGAGGGGAAAGATCCAAGGCCCTCTAGAAGCTCGAAGTGGAGCTAGAAGACCCCCCAGCAACTTTCCCAAAAAGAAAGAGGGGGAGACGAATGCTGTTCTAGTGGGACCGTCTTGCCCACCACCAAATCAAATGCCTCACTACCACTATCCGTATGTGGCAGCAGCAACGGCTCAAGGGCGTTACTCACCTCAAGTAATTCCCGCAGCTCTACCTCGACAACCAGTAGTGTTGCCTCAGCAAAATCAACAGCAGCAACAACAAGGCGAGTACCCATCAAGGAACCAAGCGGGCCCGAGGAACAACTACAACAATAGGCAGTTTGATCCTGTACCTATGCCTTATGGTCAAATCTTGCCATATCTAATCCAAAAGGGTATGGTCGAGCCAAGACTACTACCACCAATGTCGCCACCATATCCACATTGGTACGACACGAATGCAAAATGTGACTACCACGCAGGAACCGTGGGGCACAATGTCGAGAACTGTAGAGTTTTCAAACACAAGGTTCAGGACCTTATTGACAAGAAGCTGTTATCCTTCAAAGAGGAAAACCCCAATGTAAAAAGTAACCCATTGCCGGGGCATGTGGGTCCCTCTGTAAACGCGGTGGAAGAACAAGAGGACTTTGGTCCAATCAAGAGGGTAGCCAATGTTAAGACTCCCCTGTCAACCATAAGGGAGCGTCTAACCGGTTTTGGTTTGTTCGAGGAAATGCACGCCAACTGTGAAGCCTGCAAAGTCAACCCGGACAAGTGCGGAAAGCTGAAGAGTTGTCTTCAAGAGCTAATGGACCAAGGTTGGATCCAAATCGGCTATATAAAGGATAGCACGGACGTTGCTACCTTAGAGTCTCACGACCCAAAACCTCTCGAAATCCCATACCAAAGGAGAGAGGTACCAATGCCTATACAAACCATAACATTCCACGTACCTGCACCCTTCTCTTTTGAAAGCACGAAGAGGGTACCATGGAATTACCAACCTGTGGCCTATGTGGAAGGAAAACCACTAGCCAAGATTGAGCCCAGCATCACTAACATTACCGGTGTTGGAGGAATAACCAGAAGTGGTAGAGTCTTCGCTCCGAAAGAACTCGGGAAGACGCCAGCCGTACTACCAAAAGAGCCGCTCAAAGAAAAGAGCGTGGAGGAAGAAGAGAACCAAGCGGGGCCTTCTCAAAAGACAACCCCACAAAAAGAGGCCGAAGAATTCCTAAGGATAATCCAAAAGAGTGAGTATAAAATCATTGACCAGCTAGGTCAAACTCCCACCAAGATCTCCATGCTATCCTTACTACTAAGCTCGGAATCACACCGAGAAGCACTGCTGCGGATCCTCAGTGAGGCACATGTCACCAAGGACATTCCTGTGGACCAATTCGACGGGATAGTCGGAAATATTACCTCAAGTAGGTACTTGGGTTTCAATGGCGATGAGCTACCCGACGAGGGGCACATTCATAACCGCGCCTTACATATCTCCGTGAAATGCATGGACCACATCCTCTCTCGAGTGCTAGTAGACACGGGGTCATCATTGAATGTCATGCCCAAGACTACCCTCCTCAAGCTATCATGTGAAGGGACAGTAATGAAGCCCAGCGCCTTGGTCGTAAAAGCTTTCGATGGGTCAAGAAGAGCCGTCGTGGGGGAGATCGATTTACCAGTCCAAATCGGGCCTAAGGTTTTCACCATAACCTTCCAAGTCATGGATATTAATTCAACATACAGTTGTCTTCTCGGACGACCATGGATCCATGCGGCCGGAGCCATTACCTCTACTCTGCACCAGAAGCTCAAGTTCATCATTGATAACCAAATGATTGTAGTTTCCGGGCAAGAGGACATGATGGTAAGCCATCTCTCATCATTCCGTTATATAGAAACGGATGAAGAAGCTGTGGATGTTCCATTCCAGTCTTTGGAAGTGGCGAATGTCATGACTTTGAGCTCAAAGCCCAAGAAAGAGGCTAGGACAGCCATGTCATCATGGAGGGCAATAAGAGAGGCCCTAGAAGAAAGCCGACCTACCGGATGGGGCAAATTAGTGGACATACCGGAGAAGAAGAATCGCTTCGGGTTGGGGTATCATCCATCAGCCGAAACTTTCTCAAAGCCTCCAAAACAAGGGATCCTCCCCATTTCGGAAACATTCATCAGTGCGGGATTTATCAATGAAGAGCAAGTGGCCCTACTTGAAGACGTAGATGAAGACGTGCCTGATTTGGTGTACCGTTGCGCTTCGGATGAAGCTTTGAACAATTGGAGGGCTATCGCAATTCCCGAGATCATTACCAGGATCAAGTAATAAACCATGTTTGTTTTTTTTGCTTTTGGAAAAAATCATTTAGCTCTGCCCAAGGCAAATGATTAGTCGTGTGGGGCCCCCATGTTTTAAAGTTATTTTCAATCATGAATAAAATCACTCTTTTATGTCATTTGAGTCTTTTTCTTTTTTGCATTTGTTTAAAAAAAAAATTTCTACAAAAAGCCTAAAAAAATCATACTCATGCAGATCTACAAATCCACCCTCCAAAAACAACACTGCCTTAATCCCTTATGACTTCGATTTCCCGATTAATCAAACGGAAGATGATGAAGAGGACGATTACGAACCGCCTGAAGAATTGTCCAGACTTGCAAATCAAGGGGATAGGGTAATACAACCTCACCAAGAATCAGTTGAAAAGGTCAACTTGGGGACCGAAGAGGATAAAAAAGAGGTCAAGATAGGAGCCTCCCTACATGAGAATGTGAAAGGAAAGTTGATTAAGCTTCTGCAAGAGTACGTGGACGTATTCGCTTGGTCGTATCAAGACATGCCGGGTTTAGACCCTAACATCGTTGTACACAAGCTGCCACTCAAGCCGGAATGCCCGCCAGTGAAGCAGAAATTGAGAAGAACTCGACCCGATATGGCTCTCAAGATCAGAGAAGAGGTCAAAAAGCAATTCGATGCCGGTTTCTTAGCTGTAACCAAGTATCCAACATGGGTTGCCAACATTGTGCCAGTTCCAAAGAAGGATGGCAAAGTTAGAATGTGTGTAGATTATCGGGATTTGAATAGAGCAAGCCCAAAGGATGACTTCCTGCTACCACACATCGACATATTGGTGGACAACACAGCCCAATTCTCAGTCTTCTCCTTTATGGATGGCTTCTCGGGATATAACCAAATCAAGATGGCTCCAGAGGACATGGAGAAAACCACATTCATCACCCCATGGGGGACATTTTGCTATAAGGTAATGCCTTTTGGATTAACAAATGCCGGGGCAAAATACCAAAGAGCAATGGTGACTCTTTTCCATGACATGATCCATAAGGAAATTGAGGTCTACATCGACGACATGATTGCCAAATCCCAAACGGAGGAGGATCATCTAGTCCATCTACAAAAGCTTTTCGAACGTCTAAGAAAATTCAAGCTGCGCTTAAATCCTAACAAGTGCACATTTGGCGTTAGATCCGGGAAGTTATTGGGCTTCATCGTCAGCCAAAGAGGTATCGAAGTGGATCCTGACAAGGTAAAGGCCATCCAAGAAATGACAGCGCCAAATACCGAAAAAGAAGTCCGGGGTTTCTTAGGAAGATTGAATTACATCGCTAGGTTCATCTCACACATGACAGCTACCTGCGAACCAATCTTCAAACTGCTAAGGAAGAACCAAGCCGTTCATTGGAATGAGGATTGCCAAGAGGCGTTTGACAAGATCAAACAATACCTGCAAGAACCACCAATTTTAATACCTCCGGTTCCAGGTAAGCCCCTCATCTTATACCTAACCGTACTTGAAGGATCGATGGGTTGTGTGTTAGGACAACAGGATGAAACAGGAAGAAAGGAGCACGCAATCTACTACCTAAGCAAGAAGTTTACCGACTGTGATACAAGGTATACTTCGCTTGAAAAGACTTGCTGTGCTTTAGCATGGGCTGCTCGACGCCTAAGGCAATACATGTTAACCCATACAACTTGGTTGATATCGAAGATGGATCCCATCAAGTACATCTTCGAAAAGCCTGCCCTCACAGGAAAGATAGCACGTTGGCAAATGTTGCTGTCTGAGTACGACATCCAATACGTTGCTCAAAAAGCCATCAAAGGGAGTGTTTTATCCGAGTACCTTGCTCACCAACCATTGAAGGATTATCAACCCATACAATTCGACTTCCCGGATGAAGATGTCGTAGTATTGAATGACGAAAAGGTCACAAGCGATGATGAAGGGCCAGAACCGAAAGCTCGATGGAAGCTCGCTTTCGTCGGCGCCTCAAATGCCATGGGGCACGGTATCGGAGCAGTTTTAATCTCCCCAAGAAATGGATATCAACCATTCACAGCAAGGTTATGTTTTGACTGAACCAATAACATGGCGGAATATGAAGCATGTATCCTAGGCCTTGAAGCAGCAATTGATCTAAGGATCAAAAACCTTGAAGTATACGGTGACTCAGCTTTAGTCATCTATCAAGTCAAAGGAGAATGGGAAACAAAACATCCCAATTTAATTCCCTACCGAGCCCGGGTTGTAGAGTTGATTGAGCATTTCGATAAAATCAACTTCCATCACATACCTCGAGAAGAAAACCAGGTGGCGGATGCTTTGGCTACATTATCATTATTGTACCAAGTAAATTGCTACAATGAAGCACCAATCATAAAGATGGATCGTAGAGACAAACCGGTTGTATGTGCAGCGGTCGAAGAAGGACTTGACAACAAGCCTTGGTACTACGACATCAAGCGATACCTTGAAGAGCAAGAGTATCCAGACAATGCCTCGTACACTAACAAGAGAACCCTCAGGAGATTGGCATCCCAGTTCTTCCTCAGTGGAAATACCCTCTACAAAAGAAACTACGACATGGTCTTGCTCAGATGTGTGGATAAACATGAAGCGAACATGCTCATCAAAGAAATCCACGAGGGATCTTTTGGAACCCATGCCAATGGCCAAGAAAATCCTAAGGGCGGGCTATTATTGGCTAACCATGGAAGCTGACTGTTTCCACTATGCCAAGACGTGTCATAAGTGCCAAATTTATGCCGACAAGGTGCATGTGCCACCAACTCCACTGAACGTCATGACTTCACCTTGGCCATTCTCTATGTGGGGCATAGACATGATTGGAATGATCGAGCCCAAAGCGTCAAATGAACATCGCTTCATCCTCGTTGCCATCGACTACTTCACCAAATGGGTAGAAGCAGCTTCGTATGCAAACGTAACCAAACAAGTGGTAGCCCGATTCATCAAGAAGGAAATCATTTGCCGTTACGGCACTCCCCACAAAATCATCACCGATAATGGGGCAAACCTGAACAACAAGACAATGAAGGAGTTGTGCAAAGATTTCAAGATTGAGCACCATAATTCCTCCCCTTACCGACCAAAGATGAACGGTGCGGTAGAAGCAGCCAATAAGAACATGAAGAAGATCATCCAAAAGATGGTAACGACATATAAGGATTGGCATGAGATGCTTCCCTTTGCGCTACATGGCTACAGAACAGCCATTCGCACTTCAACTGGGGCAACCCCTTTCTCCTTAGTATACGGTATGGAAGCTGTGCTTCCCGTAGAGGTGGTAATTCCTTCGTTAAGGGTCTTGATGGAAACCAATCTAGAGGAAGCTGAATGTGTCCAAACAAGGTTCGACCAAGTGAATCTCATAGAGGAAAAGCGTCTGACGGCAATATGTCACGGACAACTCTATCAAAGGAGACTCAAGAGAGCATTCGACAAGAAGGTCCGTCCTCGAGAATTCAAAGAAGGAGACCTAGTGCTCAAGAAGATATTGCCTATCCACAAAGATCCCCGCGGGAAGTGGACTCCCAGCTATGATGGGCCGTATGTGGTAAAGAAAGCCTTCTCAGGCGGAGCCCTGATCATCACCACTATGGACGGAGAAGAGTTCCCACTCTCAATAAACTCCGATGCAGTCAAGAGGTATTATGCCTAAAGAAAAAAGAAAAGAAGAGAAAAAAAAAGAAGAGCTCGCTAAATCGAAAAACCTGAAAGGGCGGTTTAGGCAATAGAGAGCGTCCAGCTAGATCGAAAACCTGAAAAGGCGGTCTAGGCAAAAATAAAGGACATCAAAAAAGGAAATACACCCCGGTGGATTGAAAACTCGAAAGAGCGGTCCAGGCAAAAGTTAGGGGTTAACAAAAGAAGAAAGGCAATGACTGCGGCATCCAAGCTCCGGACAAGATTCAAGAGGAGAAGAATCGGTCTCGTCAGCATCTTCCAAAAAACAAAAATCTCGAAGTCATAAGGAAATAGCATGTGTTGTGCCAAAACCAACAAATTTCTTTTTGCCTTTTTTCTTGTCTTTCTCTATCTTTCTCCTCAGAGAAGTAATCACTTCTCACTTCATGTATTTTTACCCATTCAAGAGGTCAAATCTGCATTGAATAAATTTTCTTTTGTTATTTTGTGTTCTCAGTAGCGCATAAAATTTTGTTTTATTCATGAAAAATGCTTTAAAACATGGGAAATAAACAAAAGAGTTTTAAAAAAAAAAAAGGAGAGAAAAAACAAACAAGCGTTGTTTTATTTGAATTGCTGTAAATTTCGAAAGGATTGCGGTAATTCCCACCAAATATTGCACCAAAGGACTTAGGCTCTTCAGCAAAGGCAAGTGCGTAGCTCACGGCACGCGAAGCGCAAAAGCCCCAAGGGCAAGAGGAACAAATCCCCCAGTAAGCACCCCAAACATCCAAACATCAACCAAGGCTGGATATCGATCATGCTTCCAAAGTGATCCTTATATCCCCATGAAGCCAAACCTTATTAACATCCCCCAGGGAGTCTCAGCCCAAAACAAAAGGTCCAATCATTATTGGCAAACCCACACAAATCCCCAGGACAAGCCCGAACTACACCGGTTTTGATCCCATTCGGGTATGTAGGCAAAGGACCTTGTCCTTCCAAACCAAACAACCAAAAAAAAAAGGCCCAATCATCATTGGCGCAACCACAACCAAGCCCGACCTTGCTCGGCACCCAATCAGCATCCCACATATTATGCATAACATAATTCATGCATCATGTCAATCATCATTCATGCATGCATATCCAAATCATTCATACACATGCATTTCATAAATCATGTCATGCATCCTCAACAAGGATTCTCCAGTGGGTATCACATATTCACCAGCATCCATCAACAGTTAAGTAAGCGTTCCCCAGTGAACCTCCTTCACAAACTATCACCAATTCCCCAGCAGGAATCTTTGATTGAGTCTATCTCATATCATATTGCATTGCATATCACACTGCATATCATACTGCATAACATGCATCATACAATTATGTTTTCCGGTTCAGCCCTAGGCACTTATTCAGGGTAAGACCATTCCTGTTTAGGAATCGACCTTCAGTGTAAGCGGCTGAATAAGATTACCTATCCTTAGGTATCGACCTCTAGTGTAAGCGGCTAGATGAGATCACATTCCTCAGTGTTCGACCTTCAGTGTAAGCGGCTGAATAAGATCACTTCCCCGTTAGGAATCGACCTTCAGTGTTAGCGGCTGAATAAGATTACCTATCTTAAGGTATCGACCTCTAGTGTAAGCGGCTAGATAAGATCACCTTCCTCAGTGTTCGACCTTCAGTGTAAGCGGCTGAATAAGATCACTCCCCTGTTTAGGAATCGACCTTCAGTGTTAGCGGCTGAATAAGATTGCCTATCCTTAGGTATCGACCTCTAGTGTAAGCGGCTAGATAAGATTACCTTCCTCAGTGTTCGACCTCTAGTGTTAGCGGCTAGATAAGATCACACCCATCCTCAGGGATCTACCTCCAGTGTTAGCGGCTGGATACGATTACCTTCCTCCCCAGTGGATCTACCTCCAGTGTTAGCGGCTGGATACGATCAACTTTTTCAAATCATTGCATTTGCATATTTTACTTTCACTACATTTTTTTTCCATTCCGCGAAGGACAAAATTCGGGTCCTTCTTTTACCTAATTGATCTTCGCAAAGAGTTCATGAGATGCCTTTGGCACTCACACACTCTATGCAAAGACACAATTAAGTAGGGGCAGCTGTAGTACCCCAATTTTGTCCTAAGCCATTTAAAACAAAAAAATCAAAAAAAAATCAAAGAGGGAGAAAAAGTCAAAGTCAACAAAAGTCAACATAAAAGTCAACATTTCAAAAATGATGACTTCGCACTGCGAAGCTCACTTCGCACTGCGAAGTCTGCGATTTTTCTGCAGATTTTTGGTGTTTTTGATTTAATTCCAGATTTTGTTGCATATCATTTCCATATTTATTTTAATCAGCATTCATGGCTATTTGGGCCAAGCAAAACCAGAAATGAGAGACTTGCCATTAATGCCAAGGTTGGAAGCTTTTTCTTCCAACCTAGCATGTGACAAGCAAGTGGGCTTGCCCTTGGGCAGCTTTTGTCCCTCCCAAGTGACCTGTTAACCACCCCAAGGTTGCCAGCCACCTGCTTGATGACTTTCCTCCTGCTTGCTCCCCCAAAACCAGTCAAACTAGCTGGATTTTTCACTTGAAAAAGCCATGAGTGCCTACCCTGTTTTGCAACAGCTTTTTACCCTCTCACACCAGCCAATTATAGCCTTTTGCTTCCCCCAATCTCTGCACATGACAGTGCACGTTTTTATTGATCAACCATTGAGATTGCAAGGATTGATCCCCAAGCTTGGCCAATTGCAATTTAGCCATGTTTCTCATCATTACTATCCTAAAACCTTTGAATTTGTGGCTGAAATCAGGCTGAGTCTTGACCCTTGGCACAAGGCAAGGTTGCCTCTATCCATTAGCATTTAATGCAAAGGGATTCAGCCTGATCCTAGCCCACAAATCAGCTGGATTTTGGGGATTTCTAATGATGAAATTGATTTGGTTTTAGCCTATAAATAGAGATGCAGGGCAAGGGCAAATGCATCAGAAATACAGCATCCTAAGAGCATTATACAAAAAACCAGAAAACCAGCCAAAACACTAGCAAAAAACCAATCAAACACAAAGCATTACAAAGTTAAAAAATCATCACCAATATTCAAAACCTTTGCAAGAACCTCCAACCAATTCAAATCCATTGCAGCTGGAGCTTTGCTACGCCTTTGTCTTGCATTTACAATTGTGTTTGCATAGCAATTTTGGTCCAAAACCTTTTGGTTCTAAAAAAACCCCTTTTGAATTTCAAAGAAATCCCAAGGTTTTCAAAGCATCAAAACTGGTTTGTCCAAACCTTTTCATCCCAAAAACTCAAAGTTTTTCGCCCTCCTAAAAGGTCCTGAGTGTGTTCAGAAGTTGTTTCTAAACAAAAGTTCAGAAACAGCTTCTGAACTCAAAAATTCGCATTGTTCGCAGTGCGAAGTCATGGTCGCAGAGCGACCATGACAGAACTCAGAATCTGAGTTTAGGTGCCCAAATGGCCAATTTTTGAGGTTCTAGCCCAAGAGCTCAGAACCTAGGAGTTTTAAAACTCATGTTCTTCAAACCAGTTCAAGGATTTTGCATAATATTGGAAAATTCGCAAGTTCGGGTGACATTTTGTGGATAACTTGTAAAACAAGTTATGTTCCCAATCTTTCAAAACAGCATGAACAAACCAGCTATGTTCATCATTTCAAATCCAAACTTGAACAATAAACATTGTTCATGATTTTTAAAACCAAAGCGTGAACATACGCCGAATTTGTTCGCTTTTCAAAACCGTTCGCAAAATGAGCCGAACTTGTGCGTTTTCTAACAATTTGCTAAAATCTTTCCATTTTGGGTTTTCAAACCAAATGTTTTGATATACTTTGGGATTTCTAAAAGAATTCTACCCAAAAACTTGAATGAAAAAGGGATGGTGTGACGTATGTCTCTCCATTGCCCCGATTGTACGAATGCGTGACGTATGTCTCGTCGTTCGGGCAATCGTCATTCCATTTTCAACGTATCCAACCATAACCAAACCAAATCTTGGCCCCTTGTGGTCAATCCGAACCTTTTGGTCCCCCGTGGCCACTAGATTCGATCCCTCGACTCGTTTGACTCCACTCGGTCAATGTTCGACTCGTCCGAGTCCATTGTACCCGTTCTTGATCCCAGTGGATCAATCGAACAATCCCTCGATTCGTTGGAGTCCCCTCGGTCAATGATTGACTCGTTCGAGTCCATTGTTCCTCTTTTGGTCCCATAGCGACCAACTCAACCCGTTTAACCCAACGGACGTACCTTTTAACAATTCTAGCGCGATTCGTGAACAAACGCTTAATAAGTCTCCCAAGCGCGAGCATACAAGCTATACGCTTAATAAGTCTCCCGAGCGCGAGCATACAAGCTACGTTGAATCGCCAGAATTTGGTTAAAACATCGTCCATTTAAAATTAACCAACATATTACGTTTTTCTACCAAAGAACTACGTACGCTTTGAATTCTCCGACTACCGGGAGATACGTAGGAGCAAGATCGACATCTTGTCAAGCGCAATAATAAAACCTTTTTTTCTTCTTTCGTTTGTTTTTATCTCTTTTCCCCCCTTTTAGTATATTTTCTTTTGACATAGATAAGCATGCGCGCAAAACATTTAAAAATAATTTAAGCTTTAGCCGAATAGAAGGTTCCCATTGAGTACAACGGACGTGAGGGGTGCTAATACCTTTCCCTTGCGTAACCGACTCCCAAACCCGACAATGGTTGCGATGACCATCCTTTCCTCATCGTCAAAGGGTTTTATTATCGTTTCCCTTTAAACAAAAAAAAAACTTAAGGGTTTATCAACGTTCCCTTTACACAAAAACTTTGGTGGCGACTTCACAAGGCCCTCCGAGCGTTTACGAACGACCTCGGAGGATTTGCGCGTTTTTTTTATAAAAAAAACGAGGAGCGCACAGTGGTCAACAAAAGTCAACGCTGGCTTCAGAACCTGAAATCAGCTTATGAACTGCTACAGTGCATTCAACTCCTGATGACATTTTCTGCTTCTGAATGGCTTCAAAACACAAAACTTGCAACTAAAGAAATGTTTCAAATATGGAGATGCTTCTATTCAATACTTTGGTTTTGCCAAAACATGCAGCCAACACAAAAGACTCAACAATCTCCCCCTTTGGCAAATTTTTGGCTAAAACCATCCAAGTCCTTCAATCTTCATTATAATCAGCTCAACAATGAAGAACTCCACAATGATATAACATAGTACATATGTTAGGCAGCGGCCAAAACACTTTTAGAGCTATGTTAGACAACAGCTTAATCTTCTGAACTCCTGAAGCACACATAAAGCTTCTGAACTGCTCAGCATTACTTCAGCATATCTGATCTTCATAAGAATACTCCCCCTGAGAGTTCACAAAGCACACAACCAGCAATATACACAAAACAGCTACAGTTTGATGGTATCAGAGCAAGTACTAATCAACTCCTGATCACAACCATGGTATCAGAGCTACTGATCAACTTCTGATCATCACAAACACTCCCCCTGAAGCTTCACAAACACATAAACAAACACTCCAGCTTCACAACACTCCCCTGTACACAAAACACACAAAACTCCCTCTGACTTCTGAACTGCAGTGAAACATAGTATCAGAGTACACTTCATAGCACACTTGATCTTCAGGACCACTCTTCAAGAACACAATGTACTCCCCCTGAGACACATCTTCCCCTTCAATCATATCTGGACATATCTTGTTGCTAGTATCAGAGCAATCATATCTTGTTGCTGGTATCAGAGCAAAACTAGTCATCTTCTGAATAACACTGAAAGCTGAACATCTGAAATTTGAACTAATTCTGAGCAGTAACACATTGCTTAAGATGTTTGGTATCAGAGCCAACACAATACTTAAGATTTTCTCCCCCTTTTTAGCCACAAAATTCTGACAAATCTCAGACTTCAAATAGGGAATAAAATCAAGACATGTAACACAAATCCTGGGAAACATATTAGACTTAAACTCAGGTTCAGGATCCCATTTAGCACAGGCACAACTGGCAGGTACTCTATCTTCCTCACATCCAGTTTGCATTAATTGCTATAAGTCTTCATGTAAGCACACACCTAACTTGCTTCTCAGATTCTCAAATTGTTTAGCATCCAAGGCCTTTGTGAATATGTCAGCAATTTGATTCTCAGTGTCCACATGTTCCAGCTGAATGACTTTATCCTCCACAAGGTTTCTGATAAAATGATGTCTGATGTCTATGTGTTTGGTTCTGCTGTGCTGAATTGGATTCTTAGAGATGTTGATGGCACTCAAATTGTCACAAAACAATGTCATAGTTCCTTGTTCAATGTTGTACTCCTCCAGCATTTGTTTCGTCCACACCAGTTGTGAGCAACTACTCCCAGCAGCAATGTACTCAGCTTCAGCAGTTGACAATGAAACACAGTTTTGTTTCTTGCTGAACCATGAAATCAAGTTATTTCCTAAGAAGAAACAACCTCCTGAGGTGCTCTTCCTGTCATCAGCACTTCCAGCCCAGTCAGCATCACAAAATCCCATCAATTCAGAACATGAACTATGAGAATACATGATTCCATAGTCACTTATGCTATTCACATACTTCAAGATCCTTTTAACTTGTGTCAGATGACTCATCTTAGGATCAGCTTGGTATCTTGCACATACTCCAACAACATAAGTGATATCAGGTTTGCTTGCAGTTAAATACAATAAGCTCCCTATCATGCTTCTGTACTGACTTTGATCAACTGAAACTCCATGTTCATCTTTGGATAGCTTCAGATGAGTAGCAGCTGGTGTCTTCTTATGAGCAGCAGATTCCATACCAAACTTCTTTACTATGTTCTTGGCATATTTACTCTGAGATATGAAGATTATATCTTCCATTTGTTTGACTTGTAACCCAAGAAAGTAAGTAAGCTCTCCAACCAAACTCATTTCAAACTCTGATTGTATTTGCTGAACAAACAGTTTGACCATCTTCTGAGACATCCCTCCAAACACTATATCATCCACATAAATCTGAGCAATCATCAGACTCCCATTTTCATCTTTCACAAACAAGGTCTTATCTGAACCTCCTTTTCTGTAACCTTGAGCCACAAGAAACTGAGTAAGCCTGTCATACCATGCCCTTGGTGCTTGCTTCAATCCATATAAAGCCTTCTTTAACTTGTACACGTGTTCTGGAAACTTAGGACCCACAAAACCCTTAGGTTGTTCAACATATACCTCTTCTTGCAAATATCCATTCAGAAATGCACTCTTCACATCCATCTGGAAGATTTTGAACTTGAGAATGCAGGATACACCCAATAGTAATCTTATGGACTCTAGTCTGGCCACAGGTGCAAAGGTTTCATCAAAATCCAATCCCTCTACTTGAGTATAACCCTAAGCAACCAACCTAGCCTTGTTTCTGACTACAGTACCATTCTCATCTGTTTTATTCTTGTAAATCCATTTAGTACCAATCACATTCAACCCTTCAGATCTTGGAACCAGATCCCACACTTCACTCCTTTTGAATTGATTCAACTCATCTTGCATTGCTTCAATCCAAAATTCATCAGTTAGGGCTTCTTTCACATTTTTAGGCTCAAACTTTGACACAAAGCATGAGTCAATAGCAGCAGCATCTGATCTCCTGGTTCTGACACCTTGATCTAAGCTTCCAATGATTAAGTCTTTAGGATGATCTTTCTGAACTCTAATTGATGGCCCTTTACCATTTGGAATTTGATCTGGTTGATCTTCTGCTTCTTCAGACTCTGAATGCTTTTCTGCTTCTGAGGTTTGTTCTTCTGATACTTCAGACTCTGGAACAACTTCAGGTTCATTCTTTTCATTCTCAGCAGACAAATCATCAATAACCACATTTATGGACTCCATCACAACCTTGGTTCTGGAATTAAACACCCTATAAGCTCTGCTGTTCACTGAATAACCCAGGAATATGCCCTCATCAGACTTAGGATCCAGTTTTCTTCTGTTTTCCCTGTCAGCCAAAATGTAGCATCTGCTTCCAAACACATGGAAATACTTCACAGTTGGCTTTCTTCCTTTCCATAATTCATACAAGGTACAAGTGGTTCCCTTCTTCAAAGTAACTCTGTTATGAATATAACATGCAGTGTTCATTGCTTCAGCCCAGAACATATATGGAAGTTTCTTAGCATGCAGCATTACTCTTGCACATTCTGCTAATGTCATATTCTTTCTCTCAACTACACCATTTTGCTGAGGTGTGATAGGTGCAGAAAACTCATGCTTTATACCTTCAGAAGCACAGAATTCTGAAAAACTCTTGTTTTCAAATTCTTTGCCATGATCACTTCTGATTCTGACTATGCCACAGTCCTTTTCTCTTTGTAGTTGAATGCACATCTCTTTGAAAACTTCAAAAGTGTCAGAATTTTCTCTAACAAAGCTGACCCATGTATATCTAGAGTAGTCATCTACCATTACAAAAGCATACCTCTTGCCTCCAATACTCTCAACTTGCATAGGCCCCATCAAATCCATATGAACAAGTTCTAGTACTTTAGTAGTTACCTGGTGAACTAATCTGGGATGAGACTTTCTTGTTTGTTTACCAATCTGACAATCACCACAAACACTGTCCTCATTGATCTTCAGATTAGGCACACCTCTAATAGCTTCAGTACTTAGGATTTTATTCATGCCTTTCAAATGCAAATGTCCTAGTTTCTGGTGCCAGAATTTAACTTCCTCTTCTGAGCTCATAAGACAAGAAGTCAGACTTCTTTCTTCTTCAGAAACCCACAAATAACAATTGTCTTTGGATCTGCAGCCCCTCATCTGAGTTTTTCCATCCTGATCAGTAACAATACACTCCTGCTTGTTGAAATTAACTTTCAAATCCTGATCACACAGCTGGCTAATACTGATCAGATTAGAGGTTAATCCTTCCACCAGTAGCACATCATTAAGTCTGGGCAAACCTTCTCTGATCAAATCTCCAATACCCAGAATCTGACCTTTTACACCATCTCCAAATGTCACATAACTTCTGGAGTATGATCTGATATTGCTCAGCAGCTTCTTCACACCAGTCATGTGCCTTGAACACCCACTATCAAAATACCAGTCTTCTTTTGAAGTGGCTCTCAGTGAAGTATGAGCAATCAAGCCTACATTTTGAACTTTGGGCTTCCACACCTTCTGAACATTGTGTCTGATAGTAGCTGGTTCCACTTTTCTATACTGAAAATGTTCAGGATAGCCATAAAGTTTGAAGCAGAATGGTTTGATGTGCCCTTTCTTTCCACAATAATAACAGATCCATGGATGATTTATCCTCCTTCTGTTTCTGAAAAACTTCTGGGGTTGCTTCTGAAGCAGCATCTGAACATGCTTCTGACCTTGCATCTGAACATGCTTCTGACCTTGCATCTGAGGTCTCTTCTGAGATGTTCCAATCATAGGATCATCAGTCTTAGTGGCAGGAACAGACTTTTTAACAAGAATCTCCTGTTTGGGGTTCTGAGTCTGATCAACAAAACCTAAACCAGTTTTTCCTTGTTGCTGAGCACCCAAAATTTCATCCAACACATTAGTAGCAGTATTCATCATTCTAACATGCTTTTTCATATGTTCAAGTTGGGAATTTAACTGGTTCACTTCTTCTTTTAAATCTGAATTCTGCACAAGAAGTTCTCCTTTTTCAGCCTCCAGTTAAAAAATAGTCTCCTTCTGATCCAGAACTTGTTTGCAAACCTCAGCACTTCTGGTATACAGCTTCCTATAGTTGACAGCTAGTTCATCATATGAGGTTTTAGCAGCTTCAGACACAGATGAGGCTTCAGACTCTGAGTCAGACTCTGAAAAAGTCTCAGACTCTAAAACAGCTTCCTTCTTCAAGATAGCTCCTGACCTCACTACCAGACCAGTATCACACATACCATATTCACTTACAGCATCTTCTTCAGAATCATCATCAGACCATGCAACAGCTAGGCTCTTCTTCTTCTGCTTCTTAAGAAAAGTAGGACATTCAGTTTTGATATGTTCATAACCCTCACACTCATAGCACTGCACACCTTTAGCTTGATTACTTTTCTCCTCAGACTTGGTCTTTTTCAACTCAGTTTGTTGCTTCTTGTTGTTGAACCTGAAGTTCTGACCTTTGGCTTTGGCTTTTCTGTCAACATTCTTCAGAATCTTGTTGAATTGTTTTCCCAGCAACACTAGAGCTTCTGATAAGTCATCCTCTTCAGACTCTTGTTGATCATCAGCTTCAGAATTTACACTAAAAGCTACACCTTTACCTTTCTTCTCAGTCTGTTTACAAAAAGCAATTTCAAAATTGAGTAGTGACCCAATCAGCTCCTCAACCTTCATAGCAGAAATATCATGAGCCTCCTCAATTGCAGTGACCTTCATATCAAACCTTCTGGGCAGGGACCTGAGGATTTTTCTGACTAACTTCTCATCAGACATCTTTTCACCAAGAGAGTCAAAGGAATTGGCCATATCCAGCACATTCATGTAAAAATCCTGAATGGATTCATCCTCCTTCATCTTCAGGTTCTCAAACTTGGTGGTCAGCAACTGTAATCTGGACATCTTCACCTTAGAAGTTCCTTCATGAGTTGTCTTTAAGATTTCCCAGGCCTCCTTAGCAACAGTACACTGTTTGATAAGTCTGAACATGTTCTGATCAACACCATTAAAGATAGCATTCAAAGCTTTTGAATTTCCCAGTGACAGATCATCTTCAGCTTTGGTCCATTCCTCCTCAGGCTTCAAAACCTCAGTCTTGTTACCATCTTTGTTTGTATACACAGGATGATCCCAGCCTTTAATCACAGCTTTCCAAGTCCTGCTGTCAATAGATTTTAAGAAGGCACACATCCTAGACTTCCAATACTCATAGTTTATGCCATCTAATAGGGGTGGTCTATTGACATAGCCTCCTTCTCTATCCATGCTTGCCAGATATTAAGTCCTCTAGATCTCACCCAAAATACAGGCAGGGTGCCCGCTCTGATGCCAATTGAATTCTGACCAGGCAATAAACAGAGATATCAGGTTCTGAACCAAACAGGTTCTGAACAGCACGCAGGACACAATAGTTTGAAAAACAGAGCACAAACTAAAACATACACAGGCAGCAAATTAAAGTGCAGGAAAGTAAAAAGGCACACAAGGTTTGTTAACCCAGTTCGGAATAAACACCTCCTACTCTGGGGGATACCAATCCAGGAAGGAAATCCACTATTGGATTTAATCCTTAAGACTTAGACACTGACTCCCAGTTCTTATCCCAAGCAATTAACCTCCACCTAGTCAGACTTCTACCCAACTCTGAGTAATAGAATCCACTATCTTCCTATTCAAGTAACTAAACCCAGTTACTGAAACCCTTAATCAAAAACACTATGTTTTTCAGAAAACTTCAAAAACACAAAGACTTCATTCGTACCTAAAGGCTTAGAATGAATTACAACTCTATAAAAATCTAAACCAACTCAAAACATATGAGTGGTGCACAAAACAAAGCTAACAAGCTTAAAACTAACACAGACTCTTTTTCTGAATTAAAACTCTCAAAATCGTAAGTCTTGAAAGCAGCATCACTCCTCCTTATATAGTCTTCAGTCTTGGAACATAAATAACAAACTAATCTTCTGAATTGATTTGTTACTGAAATAAGATTGGTCCAATAATGCAACAAATAAAACTGTATTGAATCTTTGAAAGATCATAACAGGAAAATACGAATTTCATATCTTTGAACCAAATCTTCAATAAAATCTTCTCCAAATAATTCAGCATTCTAGAAGCAATTATACAAAGATAATTCCTTGCTAAATCTCCCAAGATACGCGCAAAAACTAATCTGAAAACCCAGCTTCTGATGTGGTCAACAAAAGTCAACGCTGGCTTCAGAACCTGAAATCAGCTTCTGAACTGCTACAGTGCATTCAGCTTCTGATGACATTTTCTGCTTCTGAATGGCTTCAAAACACAAAACTTGCAACTGAAGAAATGTTTCAAATATGGAGATGCTTCTATTCAATACTTTGGTTTTGCCAAAACATGCAGCCAACACAAAAGACTCAACATGCATATATATATATATATATATATATATATATATATATATATATATATATATATATATATATATATATATATTTGTGTGTGTGTGTGTGTGTTTGTGTGTGTCTGTGTGTTCATGTCTTAAAGATAACTAGTCTTAGCTAACATCTCACAGGTATATATATTCACATCCAATACAATTAAAAATATTCTAGTATACGTCATTTGCATATTAGTATAGCAAGCTTATCTTCCAACATTGCATATTCAATAAGACATGTTTCCACATAACACATAGTCACTTTTCACAGCTTCAAATAACACATCATCACATAATCAAATCGAACATCTTCCACCTAGGCTCAAAGAGATGTATGCAATGCGCCTAACTCGACTCTATATGCATGTGGTATCAGGTTTTGGATATCTGAGTTATGTTATTGAGTGATCCCACTACGTCAAATATTTCGATAATCAGAGGTATATTACTGACTAATCCCACATCGTCAAATACACAGCGTCAAATAAGAATGAATATGAATGCATGGACCCAAGTATAGACTCGATAATGCACAAGACCACATAGCTCACTGTTATATAATCACTTCATCATATAACTAATCAATATTTAAACACACCAACGAATCGTCAAATCAATACATCCACACATCGTCATATCTATCAACATCGTTATATCACCAATACTATAGCATCATCACCATATAACCAGCTCATATCATTTAAGCATATCAACATGTAATCACATTTATCGCATAATCACCTCACCATGTCTCATATTCACAACACATTATTACACATCATTACGTAACCCTCATGAATTACTCATCTTTGCTAATCATCCATTAAGTCCACAAATCAATTCATAATTCATGTTATAACTATTTACAAGTGCATTAATAACCATTACTATCACTATGTTTACTTTCATCACGAGCTTAGGTAATTACTCCTACAATGTCGTGTACTCCTATCAATCAAGTTTAAGGGTTTGGGACCTTATCCTACATCTTGGTTACCTTGGAAAAGCATAAAAATTGAGGTTTTACACTACAGGGGGTGCACGATCGTGCGGTTAAGACTCACGGTCGTGCGCGGTAAGGCAGAGATGTACACACGGTCCGTGCCTCCCATGCGCACGTTGTTCGTACCACATAGGTAGGGAAAATGCAGTTTTTCTGCATTTTTGCTCGGGGAAAACTCTTTCGACACCATTTCTTCTATCCAATTCTTACCAAACTCGACCCAAATCTTCATACTAAGGTTATCTAATCAATTATACATTAATTCTCTCTTAACCAACTTAATTCTACTCACATTATCATTAATTATCATGATTCACATATGCTCCAAAAATGTATCACTTCAATCCAATTCTAACATGGTAATTCTACTCCAAACATAGTAACAGCAACATCATCATCTTTTCATCAAAATCATCACAACAAAATTCACCCAATCAAACTATAAAAACATCAAAGCAACAATCATGTAACAACTTCCATGTTTTAACCAATTTTAACATAGCACTCAAGAACACAACAACACATTCAAAACATGAAATTAACATGGCAACATCATGGATTCACAAATAATCATATACCCATAATCACATCAACATACTAGATCATAATTTCATCATCAATTTATCATTAAAACATGAATTTAGCAAGAATCACACAAAACCTTAATCTACCCATTTGCTCATAAGTTTCCGAATGAGAATATAACTCACACACTTACCTCTTAACCTTCAATTCTACCCTCTCCTCTAAGCTTCCTTGAGCTCTCCTCTTCTTTCTCTATCTTTTCTCTACTCTTGCTTCTTTCTCAAATGTGTGTGTTATGAGTCTAACCATAATTCACCAACACTACAATCTATCTATATTTTCTTGTTTTTGGGCTTTGGTTCTCTCAACACTAAATGGGCTTAGTTTATATCATGTTAAATCTCACAAATAAAACAATACTCAATTACTTCAATTAAAACCCACATTTACTCATACACTTCTAGGAACACAAACCTAGCCAAAAGAAGAAGGGGAACTGAACCAGAAGCAACTTCATCCATTCCCCCACCTAATCTTCCTACCCATCCTGCAACTTACCAAAGATATGAATCTCCAGAGGCAAAGGAGAGATATCAAGTGATCAAAGAATTTGATTTCGTCTGAGAAAGGGGTTTTGATTTCATCAACCTGACTTAGCACAGAACTTTTGAAGCAACGATTGGGGCAAAGGGTTGGGAAGGTCTCAACATCATGGTTACTAAGTCAAGCAACAAGTCAATTGTGTTGGAATTCTATGCCAATGCTTTTGACCAGAAACAGCAAGAATATGTGTCTGCAGTGAGGGGGAAGATGATTGATTACAGTCCTCACGACATTAATCGTGTGTTGGGATTGAGAGCCCCGAAAATTTGTGATGTCCAACGGAGGAGGTTACCCCAAAATTGGCCTTCAAGTCAAGAAGAATGGAACGAGTTGCTGGTAGGTGTGATGAAGGAAGGAAAAGGCTAGAAAAGAAGAACACCACATAGCAATCCTCAACATGTCAACACTGCTGACCTGTTACCTATGCCTAGAGCATGGGCGTCTTTCATTTTGTCCACCGTCGTCAACACTTCAGCAGCAGCAGAGATAATTACCTCTTGGGTATTCATCCTTTTGGTGCTACTTTCTGATTTTGAGCAGATGAATGTGGGCTGGCTGATTGCCCATAATGTGAAAGACATGGTCCACAACAAAAATACCACATTGGGTCATAGTTGCCTGATTAACCTTCTTTGTGAGCAAGCTGGAGTTCTACCGGAGCCTTCTGACATTTATCTGAGGTCTCAGTTACCGATTAATGACACAACGATGGCAAAGTATGAGAAAGCTCATGGGAGGTACATAAGGGAGATGAGGGAAGCAAGAGGGGTCCCTAATGAACCAGAAGGTCAGCCTCGACAACAGCAGCAACCAGAAGTTAAGTACCCACCACTTCACCCACTGATGGCAAACTATATGTTTGGTGTAGCAAATTGGATGCAAGAAACTTCATCCCGGCTTTATGTGGACCCTCACACTTCTCGCAGTGCTTTACCAAGGCAACTTTGATGATTAAGGAGAAGCCGAAAGAGTCCTTTGCGAGGTTTGGAACCAAGGACAAGATGAAGAGTTACTTCAATGAGCAAAGGGAGAGAGCTGCTCGTAGGGAGCAAGAAATTAAGGAGGATTTTGATCAGGGGGGATGAAGAGTTTGACAACATCTTGGGGGACCAGCATGATACTTCTAGGTTTGACCTAAATTTGTTTTGAGCCTGCACTGTTTTTCCTAGTTTTATTTTGTTTTTTTTATGTTGTTTAGAATTTTCTTGTTGTTTCTTTGAACAAGTGTGACAATTACTGGTTTGTACTGTTTGATTCCCCTTATTTTTGTAATGCATCTGCACTTGTTTATTCTTAATGAACTTGTTTTTCTCTTGAAGTTTACCAATCTATTAATAATTATTTCACCAATGGTATTTTGGAAGTTCAAAGGAGGTGGTGGCTTGCATGTTTATTCAATGGTGAAGTCTACGGCAGTTGGAATGTTAGGTAGCCACAACTTCCATAAATCTCAGCTTTTAAGTTCCATAGCCAAGTTTTATTGTTCCATTTTTACAAATATGAGTGTTCCATGCTGATTTGTGTCAATTGGTTATCTCTTATACACAGTAAGGCAAAGTGCTTGTACCTTGACCCTTTGAAGCCAACATGTTGTTAAATTGTATTATCCTTTGTCAAGCCAAGTTGAGCCTATAGGTTAGACCCCTTGTTTCGGTGACAAACCATGTTACAAGCCTAGAGACCTTAAGGTATGTAACCCAAATTAATTCGGAGTTAGGCATTGTGTATGTGTGTTTAATCTTGTTAAAAGTTCAAGTTTGGGGTTGCTCTTGGAACTAGCAATACTTTAAGTTTGGGGTAGGGGTACTAGAGAACAAGAACTGAAAATATCACTTTTGTCTCATATAAAAAAATGAAATGAAATTACAAAAAAATAAATAAATAAAAAGAAGAAAAAAATTTGTGAGACTGATGTAGATATTGATTTGTGTTATTGTTAGTTCTCTAGTCCTCTTGTTCTAAAAAGAATTGTTCCTTTACGGGTTGTGGGGTGTCCCTTGCTCAAATAAGTGGGAATTGCTTAGCTCCGGTTTTGTTTTGTTAAACCTACTTCCAAAATTTTCCCACCTTTGACCTAAGCCCCGTTATAACCTTAAAGTCCTTAAAAGTGTGTATTGTGATATAACTTTGATTGATGTTTAGAAATTTTTCAAGTTTTGGTAATATAGTGGTTAGCATGTCGACTGTGTGAACCTTAAACTATTCATGATGTTGCAAGAAGTTGTGGGATGGATGTATAGCAAGCAAGTTAGCCCATAGATTGCTAACAAGGAGATGAACTTTTGATTATACCATTGGTGAAGTAACTGTTATTTTACTGTTTAATTTCATTTTAAAAGTTTGTTCCTTGAGGACAAGTAACGATGCAAGTTTGGGGTTGTGATGACACTAGGTCATATATCACTTTGTCAGCAGTTTTTATGCTATTTTAGCTGAGTTCAAGGGATTACACATGAGTAAGAAGCTACAAAAGAACAGATTTCATGATTGCAAGTATTGAAGAAATCGTGCCACAATCTAGGAGCATCGGAGCACGATTTTGAGCAGTTTGGAGGGCTATTGTTTCATAAAATTTTGTGGCACGATGGTGTCTCAACGTGCCACGATTTGAAGGCGCGTTTACGCAGGATTTGAAATTTATGAGCAAATCGTGCCACGATCTTTTGACATCGGAGCACGATTTCTGTCTAATCTGATTTTTTTTCTATAAAAGCCCAAGTGTTTTCTGAAGGAGGGGTTCAAAATTTTGGAGAACGAAACTGACTTTTGGAGCTGGAGACCTGAAGATAAGGTGGGAGACCATCAAAAACTCATAGCCAGTTATCAAATTCATGTAATGAATCTTTCTTTTGTATTAGTTATTTGTGCTTTAGCCATGAGTAACTAAGTTAATTGAGATTAGGTCTTGAGATGATTTTGTTCTAGCTCATTGCTATGTAATCTGTAAACTCTGAATCTTTATGAATGTTATTCTAGTTTATTCAGTATAAATTGTTCGTAATGCTTTTATGATTCTGACCCAATATAATTGATTTTAGAGATTATATGACTGTTGACACCAGCTTATAACTTAGACCCGTTTATACTGTTCAACTTAACGGACAATCTAGGAATGGAACGTTGTTAGGTTGTGACTTTAGATTAACGGACTTAAAACCTTTGATGATTATAGGTTCACCTAAGGAATTAGGGGATTATAATTAGAAAAGAGGGCTCTGAGTCAAGGAATTGACCTGAGCTATTTTGTTAATCGCCGTGAATTGAATAACACTAATAAGATTTAGAAGCAGATTACTAATGATTGTTGAGCAGATGATTCGAATGACCTAATCCTTTCTCTCATATATTTCAAAACCAAGTTTATTTTTAGTTATTTATTTACAATTGCAACCAAAACCAATTTGCTTAAGGCAACCCCCAATATTTATACACATCCTGAATATTAACGAGATTGCTACGTCGAAATTAGAATAGTTCATGTGGATTCGAATTAAATTATTACTTCGATACAAACTAGTACACTTGCTAAAATTGTATCATCAACCTTAACTACGTTTCCAAAGCTTCTTGCAAACTCTCTTAGAACTTCATCAGACTCTGCATCAGACACAACTTTTGCATTGCATCAATCCAGAATTCATCAGTAAGTGCTTCTTTAATATTCTTGGGTTCAAATTTGGACACAAAGCACGAATCAGTAGTCACTTCATCTGATCTTCTGGTTCTGACTCCTTGATCAAGGTTCCCAATGATTAGTTCTTTGGGATGGTCCTTCTGAACTCTGATTGAAGGTCCTTTACTTGTTGATTCATGATCTAGATTATTTTCTCCTTCTTCAGACTCTACTTCATTTTCCACAACAGGTGTATCTGACTGTTCTTCTGATGTTACAACATGGTTCCACATCAGACACCTTTTCAGCAGGTAAATCATCTATCACAGCATTGATAGATTCCATTACTACCTTGGTTCTGGAGTTAAAAACTCTATATGCTCTGTTGTTTGTTGAGTAACCAAGAAAGATCCCTTCATCACTCTTGGGATCCATTTTCCTCCTGTTTTCTCTATCTGCCAGAATGTAGCACTTGCTTCCAAATACATGAAAGTACTTGACAGTAGGCTTTCTTCCTTTCCATAACTCATACAGAGTAGTTGTAGTGCCTGTCTTCAGAGTCACCCTATTGTGAACATAGCTTGTTGTATTCATTGTGTCTGCCCAAAAAAGATAAGGTAAATTTTTTACATGTAACATAACTCTGGCTGATTCTTGCAAGGTTTTGTTCTTCCTTTCAACAACCCCATTTTGCTGAGGTGTTATGGGAGCTGAAAATTCATGCTTGATTCCTTCTGAGGAACAGAATTCAGAGAACTTACTATTTTCAAATTCCTTCCCATGGTCACTTCAGATCCTGACAATAACACTATTCTTTTCTCTTTGTAACTGAGTGCACAGATCTTCAAACACATCAAAGGTGTCTGATTTTTCTCTAATGAAGCTTACCCAAGTGAATCTTGAAAAATCATCAACAACAACAAACACATACCTTTTTCCACCAATGCTCTCTATTTGCATAGGTCCCATTAAGTCCATGTGTAACAGTTCAAGAACCTTTGTTATTACCTGATGCTCCAACCTTGGATGAGACATTCGTGTTTGTTTGCCAATCTGACATTCACCACAAATGTTGTCTTCATTAATCTTAAGTTTGGGTAGTCCTCTGATGGCTTCCACTGACATGACTTTCTTCATACCCCTCAGGTATAAGTGCCCAAGTTTCTGGTGCCAGAGTCTGACTTCTTCTTTTGAACTTATGAGACATGTGGACAGGCTTGTTTCTTCTTGAGGCATCCATAAGTAACAATTGTCTTTTGATCTATTGCCCCTCATTAGCACTTCATCTTCTTTACCAGTTACCAGACATTCCTCCTTGTTAAAGTTCACTTTCAACTCTTGATCACACAGTTGGCTGATGCTGATCAAATTTGAAGTTAGCCCTTTTACTAATAGCACATTGTCTAGCCTTGGTAGTCCATCACTGATCAAGTCTCCAATTCCAAGAATTTCTCCTCTAGCTCCATCACCAAAAGTCACATAGCTACTGGAGAATGGTTTTAAATTACTTAAGTACTTCTTGACATCAGTCATGTGTCTAGAGCATCCACTATCAAAATACCAATCTTCTCTAGAGGAGGCTCTCAAAGATGTATGAGCTATGAGGCCAACATTATTATATTTGGGTCTCCATTCCTTCTTGACATTAATTTTGTTTACAATAGGTTCCATTTTTCTTTGCTGAAAGTGCTTGGGGTATCCATACAGCTTGAAACAAAATGGCTTTATGTGCCCCTTTTTACCACAGTGATGACATATCCAAGGATGAGAAACCCGCTTGCTCTTAGATCCCTGAGGTTGGTTTTGGTGTTCCAACTTAGGTTTACCCATCATTGGATCAAATGTCCCAACAGCTGCAAAGAACCTTTTAGCTGGATTTTGCTGTTTGTTGTTCAAGGTCTTATCATCAAATCCTATACCATTTGGTTTCCCTTGGTTCTGACTCTCCAATATCTCTTCTAGCACATCAGTACCAGTGTTCAACATTCTGACTTGTTTCTTCACATGTTCAAGTTGAGAGTTCAGTTGGGTTACCTCATCTTTGAGATCAGAAATTTGTGCTAAATGGTCACTTCTTTCAGCATGCAGTTGACTGATAGTCTTCTTCTGATTCACTAGTTGCTTGCAAACTTCTACACTTCTGATGTATAGATCTTTGTAAGAGTTAGCCAGTTCTTCATAAGACAATTTTTTAACACTGGCTTCAGACTCTGATGGCGCTTCAGACTCTGATAGTGCTTCAGACTCTGATAGTGCTTCTGAAGCCTTAACTTTAACATCAGACTTGTATCTTCCAGTTAAAGCAACAACATGCTTAGCAGACTCATTCTCTACTTCTCCTTCTGAGTCATCTTCATCAGACCAAGAAACAGTCAAGCTTTTTCTTCTGTTTCTTGAGATATGTAGCACATTCTGTCCTAATATGACCATATCCTTCACACTCATGACAGTGAACTCCCTCTGAATGATTGCTCTTCTCATCAGTTCTTGTCTTCTTCAAATCATTTTGTTGCTTACTAATGTTGAATCTGATGTTTTGACCATTTGATTTGGATCTCCTGTCAGCATGTTTCAGAATCTTGTTAAACTGTCTTCCTAGCAACACAAGTGCCACTGATATGCTTTCATCATCCTTATTATTTCCTTGTTGATCCTCAGCATCAGCATTTGCTACAAAAGCAACACCTTTCCCTTTCTTATCAGTACGGTTACTGAAGGGTGTCTCAAAATTCAGCAAGGACCCTATTAATTCCTCAACCTTCATACAGGAGATGTCATGTGCTTCCTCAATGGCAGTCACTTTCATGTCAAATCTCTTAGGTAGAGACCTGAGTATTTTTCTCACAATTTTCTCATCAGACATTTTCTCTCCAAGATAATCAAATGAGTTAGCCATGTCCAGAACGTTCATATAGAAGTCTTGTATGTTCTCATCCTCCAACATTTTGAGATTTTCAAACTTGGTGGTGAGATGTTAAAGTCTGGACAATTTTACCTTTGATGTGCCTTCATGAGTAGTTTTGAGAATCTCCCAGGCATCCTTAGCTACAGTGCACTGCTTGATCAGTCTGAACATGTTCTTGTCCACTCCATTGAATAGAGCATTCAAGGCTTTGGAGTTTCCAAGAGCTAATTCATCTTCATCCATGGACCACTCTTCCTCTGCTTTCAACACAATTGTCTTCTTTCCATCTTTGTCAAGCACAACAGGATGTTCCCAACCCTTCAGAGCTGCTTTCCAGGTCTTACTATCTATAGATTTCATGAAAGCACTCATACGAGATTTCCAATAATCATAGTTGGAACCATCCAACAGAGGTGGTATGTTCACAAATCCTCCTTCCTTGTCCATTCTGCTAGAAGGTAACTTCCCTGGAGCTCACCCTAAAACAGGCAGGGTGCCTGCTCTGATGCCAATTGAAAATTCTGGCAGGACCTAGTGTTGAACGTAAAACAGAGTACAAATTCTGGTGCAGTAAAACAGAGTACGCAAAACAGTAGTTCAGAAGCAGAATAAAAACAGACTAAAATAACAGACTGAAAGTAAAAGGCACAAGTGATTTGTTAACCCAGTTCGGTGACAAACACACCTACATCTGGAGGCTACCAAGCCAGGAAGGAAATCCACTAGCGTAGTCCTAGTTCTAAGTTCTCAGCAAACTCCCAGTTTACAACTTATCACCTAGCAACTACCCGTATTAACTTCAACCTAGGAACTCCTAGACCTGAGATCCCATCTCACTTCCCTCAGTCAATCACTGCCCCAGTGATATCAGACTTTAATAACAAACAACTAAAGCGGAGACACACTCCAAAGACATAAACAGTCACTTTTGCTTAAAAGCTTCAAGTGATTACAACTCAATAAAACAAACCAACTCTAAATAATAGAGTGGTATACAAAAACAGAGCACACATCTCACAGAATCAAAACCTAATAAAACTCTATCAATACTTGCTTTGGTTTTTGTTGACTTTCTTCAATAGCAGCGTCCTCTATTTATAGTCTTCAGCAGCAACAAATAATTTGAACCAAATATTCTTCAAAGATATATTTCCAAAATTCTTTAGAAACATATAGAAGCAAATATTCTTCAGAAATATATTTTCCAAAGATCTCTTGGAAAATATATTCACAAATAAAACAATATCCAATCTGAAGAAATATATCTCACGAAAATATCTTCTTCTGGAAACATCTGGAAGCACACGAAGCTTGGTAGAATTCTTCAATTAAATCTTCAACAGATCAGGTGAGAAAATAAACACTCCAAGTACGAAAACAAGACTGCTTCTGAAGTTCAGCTTCTGAAGAATCAGCGTCTGAAGTACTGTTCAGCGTCTGAACATCAGCTTCTGAAGGTTCAGCGTCTGAAGTACTGTTCAGCGTCTGAACATCAGCTTATGAAGGTTCAGCGTCTGAAGTACTATTCAACTTCTGAAGACGCACATATTGGGATTTCAGCTTCTGAAGACGTACTGCTTCTGAAGACGCACATATTGCTTGAATATTTGATTTTAGCAAACATGAAGCCAACAACCAAATATCCAGCATAATCATTTCATCATATAACATATCAATACATCAACACACCAACGTATCGTCAAATCAATACATCCACACATCGTCATATCAATCAACATTGTTATATCACCAATATTATCGCATCATCACCATATAACCAACTCATCTCATTTAAGCATATCAACATGTAATCACATTTATCGCATAATCACATCACCATATCTCATATTCACAAAACATCATTACACATCATTACGTAACCCCCATTCATTACTCATTTTTGCTAATCATTCATTAAGTCCACAAATCAATTCATAATTCATGTTATAACTATTTACAAGTTCATTAATAACCATTACTATCACTATGTTTACTTTCATCATGAGCTTAGGTAATTACTCCTACAATGCCAAATTATATTCCTATCAATCAAGTTTAAGGGTTTGGGACCTTATCCTACATCTTGGTTACCTTGGAAATGCATAAAAATTGAGGTTTTACACTACAGGGAGCGCACGGTCATGCGATTAAGTCGCACGGTCGTCCATGGTAAGGCAGAGATGTACGCGCGGTCCGTGCCTCCCATGCGCACGGTCGTGCGTGCCACACAGGTAGGGGAAAATGCAGCTTTTTTGCATTTTTGCTCGCGAAAACCTCTTTCGCCACCATTTCTTCGATCCAACTCTTAACAAACTTAACCCAGATCTTCATACTAAGGTTATCTAATCAATTATAAATTAATTCCCTCTTAACCAACTTAATTCTACTCACTTTACCATTAGTTATCATGATTCACATATGCTCCAAAAATGTATCACTTTAATCCAATTCTAACATGGTAATTCTACTCCAAACATAGTAACAACAACAACATCTTCTTTTCTTCAAAATCATCACAACAACATTCACCCAATCAAACTATAAAAACATCAAAGCAACAATCATGTAACAACTTCCATGTTTTCACCAATTTTAACATAGCACTCAAGAACACAACAACAACAACACATTCAAAACATGAAATTAACATGGCAAAATCATGGATTCACAAATAATCATATACCCATAATCAAAACAACATACTAGATCATAATTTCATCATCAATATATCATTAAAACATGAATTTAGCAAGAATCACACAAAACCTTAATCTACCCATTTGCTCATAAATTTTCGAATGAGAATAGAACTCACACCCTTACCTCTTAACCTTCAATTCTAGCCTCCCTCTAGCTTGGGTCTCCCTCTCTTCTAAGCTTCCTTGAGCTCTCCTCTTCTTTCTCTATATTTTCTCTACTCTTGCCTCTTTCTCAAATGTGTGTGTTATGAGTCTAACCATAATTGACCAACACTACAATTTATTTATATTCTCTTGTTTTGGGCTTTGGTTCTCTCAACACTAAATGGGCTTAGTTTCTATCATGTTAAATCTCACAAATAAAACACTACTCAAATACTTCACTTAAACCCCATATTTATTCATACACCTCTATTTCCTAAATTTCCCAAAAAAAACCTTCACTCCAATTTTCTAAGAAATCAACTAACCCATCAATTTAGCCATATTATAAATAAATAACAAATAAATAAATAAACTAATATTAATAAACTATTAATAAAAAACGGGTTGTTACAGGACCCAGTCACGATAACGAGGACCAAAACCGCCGGACTAAGATAGGATGTGCCTAGAAACCTGATATTCCAACGAACCACCGCCGAAAGAACAGGGATGAGAGGCGGTTCGGATGGCTGATCCACCCTCACACCACCAGCCACCACCATCTACATCTTGTATAGCGAGATTTGGATCGAAAGGGACAGTGGGGTGTTTCTACAGTTGATGTATTAATTAATAGTGTTTGTGAGCTTAGCTCAATTGATAGGGACATTGCATAATATATGCAGGGGCCGGGGTTCGAACACCGGACACTCCACTTCTCTACATTTAAAATGATTTAAAATGTGTGAGCTACATCCACTAGACTACTTGACAAAAAAATAGTTGATTTTAGGGTTATAACTGATCGTTATAAATATTCAAAATTTCATTTTTATTCTCTATTAAAAAAAAATCACACTTTTTTCGCTGTAACGTTTTTCTTTACCATTTTTAGGGAAAAAAAATACAGACGAAAAGTTTTTTCAAGGGATTTAAATTGCTGATGGAAAAATTTACAAAGACAAAAAATATTAACAGAAGATTTTATGATGATTAAATAGTGTAATTCTTTTCTGAAAAGACTAAAAAAAAAGTTCTAAATACTTATAGAGATCATTTATTTAATTAACCCTTTATTTTATTTATTTATGAATTACTCATTTGAAAAAGTTGGAGCCCTATAGACAAACTTTAGTAGAAGTATTCGTATTTGTCCATTATTTTCTACCCAACAACAAAGTACATATGAAAAATGACCTCGACCTTACAGAATGGCTCAACTAAAAAGACATGTACTTTTTTTTTTACAAAACTAGACATGTACTTGTTAACATGATGAAGGGAGTTATATATAATGATGCAAATTCAAGGCATGCATCTTTTTGTCTGAAAAAAAAAAGTTCAAGGCATCCAAGGTTCAATGCTCTCCGGCCTTCGCCAAAAAATAAAGGACAAAAATATATTTTGCAAAACAAAAATTGATGTCTCAATATAATGTATAGAGTTTTTTTTTTTTTGGTCAAGATCACAACCCTTTCATCTCTTCTTGATTATGTATTATAAGGCTATGCTTAGCTAGATTTTCTCTATTGTTGGGATTTGGTCTAATTTTCTATGATTATGGTGTAAAATTGTAAATACTTGATCCGTATGGTTATATATAAGTTTTGTTTCACTGTATCGATATTTATATTCCCGTACTTAATTTTTTTTTTCCAACATGCACTCCGAAACTGATCTTTTGATTTAGAAAGTGTAAGACATGGACTTTTTATTTAAGGAACATGGAATATATTTATTTGTAGATTCTAATTGAGAGACACCGATCAAAATGTAATGCTAGTTTATCATTTAACTGAGAGAGATGTTAGAAGTTATAGGATAAAATAAATCTTCTATTATCTACGAGAGACATCGAGATGCATGGAGAGCAATAAGTGAAGTCATAGTTGAGACATTACGAGTATATAATCACGATCAGGAAATACTTTAGAGAATTAGTTCATGAAACTTAATCTCAACAATATTATCTCTCTGTTGTTGTTCCCAGTTTAATGCTTAGATCTTTTCATAGAAAAACAACCCTTTTTTCATACTTAAAACTAGAATAATTGTTGAAAGACAATGATATCGCATGAGTCCATGTGGATACAATAAACTAAGATACTTAACTTTGATACTGCAAAACAGGTTTATCGTTACTTTCCATTCGTTGGTCTCACCCTTCTTGTTGATAACAAAGGGAGTGAAAATTTAATAGGTTGCATGTTATTAGTACATGTTCTTAGTAGTTAGCTTTTTTTTTGTCCATTCAGATGTTCTTAGTCATGGTACAAGTATAATAGTTAGCCTGTTTGTTTTGTATGTTTGGATGTTCGCTTTAAGTTTGTATCACTAGTTCATTGTTCTATATCCTTAGTCTTTCTCTTCAAAGTAAAGAATATCAGTAATGTTATTGAATGTATCATTATTCTGATGTATACTTGCAATTCTCCCTTGTTCCTACAGGTTTAACATCCTTAAAGATCATAACTTATTCTATTTAGGCTTAACATCCTAAAAAAAACATGAATCTTGATGCTTAACATCCAAAGGAAATTTGGATTGCAAATCAAAAGATAAGCCTTGCTCTTTAGAGATTAGTCGCTCTCACTTGTGTGAATGAAAAATGAACGTCTGAATAAAATAAACATATGATTGTTAAGTTTGTGTCTCCGTCTAGTTAAGTTCATGTGCCATGTTTGCATCATGCATTTTAAATGTCCTTCAAATATGTGTGATGTGTAGGGGGTTTCTTTTTAGCGCTTAAAGTTAAAGGACCAAATTATTCATCAAATTTCAAGTTGTTTGTCTTCAATAAAAAGTTAGAGATTGTTAGAACCACATTAGTTTAGATGCAATTTCGACCATTTAGGTTTAAATGTTGACAAACTAATGAAAAATGGAAAATAACAAATTGTCTACTAAAAGTTTGTGTAAATGTGCAGGGTAAAAACAAAGTAAATAATACCAGTCAACCCATGTGTTAACATAACCATTTTACAAAGATGAAGTATAGGTTCAGATCCTCTGATGACAAGAATGTGCTCCCTCTCTTGACATTACCCTTTTTTCAACAAACTCAGTTAAATGGTTATGTTGACGTTTATTGTTAAGTTTGTATGTCTAAATTCATCGCTCTCAAAACTAAGGTTTATAGGTATATTATTCAGTCTTAATTTGAAACAAATTTGATAGATTAATTGATTTATAATGTCGTTGTTGATGAAATATTTATCTGTAAAATTAAGATTAAATTGGAAAACAATAAGAAGAAAATGTATGTAAGTAATTAGGTTTGGTGTCATAAGCACTTTTTGGATAATTCACCTCAATATTAAATGGTCATGTAAGCGATGAATATGTGATTTTTTTAAAAAATGTTAAGGGAAAATGTTACATAGACTAAAATATGTGATTTTTTTTTATTAAAACCGAAATTCTGAATATTTATAGGGATTCTTTACTTAATTAACCCAATAAATTATATAGGTGTAAATATATATACTTCTATACTATATATAAAAGGAATATGAGATTTTTGGCTGACTTTTTCACTCTTTCAATTATACCCTTAAACAAATTTTTCTGTAATATTGTTATATTGTTGTGTCATTAAAAAAGATAACTATTTATATTATATTTGTTATATTGTTGATGTAATTGAAAAATATAAACATTGTCTATTATAATTTGAAAGTCAAAAACTTTTTTTTTCTTGGTTACAAAAGTCACAAACATTTATACATATAAATCAAAACCAAAATTTCATTAAAAAAAACATTGTTTATAATTTACATGCATTAGTGTAGTAAAAAAAGCGTGAAAACTCTGAATGCTAGTATAAGATAATGTTAGCTTAAGAGAAGGCTTAGGGAGGGGTCAGGATCTAATTATGTCCCTCCTTAGATCTGTTACTGATTATGATTAAAATCAATCAAACGCTCTTTTGTGATCCAATGATTTAATCGATTGATAGTGTGTTAAAAATCTTTGAATGACAATATATAATTAAATACTTTTCATTTATGCATATATATTAATTTTGTGTAAAATAGCACATAGATTTGGTGGACTGAAAATTCCCTGTTATTTATAGAGTTTGTTTGTCTATAGTTTTGCCGTTATTATCTTTCAAAAAGAGAACTAAACAAACAAGAAAATGTTTTAGAGAACTCATTAGAAAGCCCCACCAAAACTAAAACTAATATAAGGCATGAATAAAGACAATGGCACAATACTGCCGTAGTGTTAACATCAATCCAACTATCCAAGACCCCACAAGTAAATGCAACATATAAAGTGCATGTGATGAGAAGAGAGCATAGTCCATAATAATGAAGACACACACAAACACATTATTATGACTAAAAAGGACCACTTCAATTACTTTGTAGATGTAGAGAGGGATAGAACAGTGGAATTTAAGGAACATCGGCCCACACCTCAATAAAGTTTGAAAACGAGGATGACAGTTTCTACAGTAAGTTTTCTTATTATGCCAAAACCTGCCCATAAGCCCCAAAATCCTTTACCTTTGTTTGTATCTATCCTATGTGGTGTAGTGATTGTGGCAGGAGAAACAACTTGTTTATATATAGACCATTATATTTTTGTTGTTGGATCCTAAATGCTTTTAAAAATATCTTTTTGTTTTTCTTGATTGAAATCATTATTTTGATCCCATATATTTATAAGATTATTACCTTACCCTTAAAATTGATGGTCACCAATCACGCCTGATATAATTTCATCATCGGGTAGGGTTTTTTGTGCAGTCACTCATTCACTTATATGCGACTGTGTGACTGAACGTAGTGTATGGCTGAATCGAAATTCTTCGTCATCTACCAATGTCACAATTGTTGAGTTAGAATGTTGTTTAATTATGTTTTCATAAATTTGTTTGTGACTATTATTGATCTCTATTTTGAGGTTCAAATTCATCAAAATTGATTGAACATATTGACAGGTGAACTAATAAATTTATTGATGGTCTTCAATTTCAATGAGTAAGTGACTTAAGTGACTCAATTATCAATCAAATATACATATATGTGTGTGTGACAAATTAACTATTACTAACTAGGGATTGAACTCAAGCTTGAATATGCTAGACTAGTTAAGAGCAGTAAGTATCACTGCCACTGAGTCCTAGGAGTTGCTAAACTTTTTTACCCATTTACGGATGAAAAAAAATGTACATGATATAGGACCACATGTGCAGGGGGTCAATGACAGGGGTTCAGTTGATCTTTCACATAGATGAGTAGGCACACCCACACACAACGCTATCAAATATAATTGGTCTATTGAACAAGAACTACATGTGATACCCACCTAAAGAAATCAATTCTATGTTCAACACTCTTCTGTACACTTGTCATAGGGTAGTTTAAGCTAGCCAACAATGCAAGTTGAAATTAAAGGGATTCATGTACAACCTTCCACCATCAAGTGGGAAGAGTCCTCTTCTCATTATGGCAACTCAACAAGGAAATTATGTATTGGCGTCAAAAGAATATTGATACTATTGTCTACAATTATTATTGCATTGGATCTAGTAAGTTAGCTAGGTGCATGCAAAAATGAAGCATACGTTGTTTAATTTTCAGCTACCAAGGTCCTTCAATTAAAATATTGTGCCCCACATTGTTTTCAATTTAATTCCTCAAATATCTTGTTTTGCTATTTATGTTGCATCTTCCCATCTATCATAGACAGAAACTAATAACGGAATTTTTAATTGGCTTTGTTTAAATTCCTTATGGTGACTTTCCATGTTTGGTCTTTACCGGTTTTAATCATGACAGTGACGAATTTATAGCTTTAAATACCAACTTAGGCACACCATTGTTAGGAAAATGGCACACAAATGATCCAATGGTAACACACACAAAATAAGTTACAAATAAAGTACGGAGTACACAAATATAATTGTTAGCATCTTCAAAAACCCTAATATTTATTATCTCAAACAAAATTGCATTTTTTTACTAAAAAATATATTCATTTAAATTGACAGAACGCATCGAAATAACACCAGTTCAATGTTACTTAAAACTAAAAGATGATAAATTTGTGATAAACTCACATCATCCTAGTTTTTTTTTAAACAACCAATATTATTAATGCAAAGCCAGTACAAGAAGCACGAGACTTGCTAGAACAAAGTACAAAGAAAGCAATAAATTTAACAAAATCAAAGTGATTAATGTTGACACTCAAGTGATCAATTGAATCCAAATTGATTTTTTTTATGATCTAAGAGTGTTAATAAACATCAAGGCGCGGAAGAAACCTTTATCCTCTACTAATCACTTGTAAATATATATTTTATTTAAAAAGAAGAAAACATGTATAGGAGGGGGGGCCAAACCAAAACCCTAAACAAAGTCAAAAGCAAGCACAAAAGTAAAGAAAAGAAACGGCTCTAAAGGAAAATGTTGATTTTCAACCACCCTTGAGTTCATCCTTGGAGCGAGTGTTAGAAAGTGCTTCTAGCAGACAATTTTTGTGAGAGAAGGAGTAAAAGGAGCCTCTAAATCCTCTTTTTCATTAATCAATATATGTTTAATTAAGTGAAGATCCTTCTGCATCACCATACATATGTGGTTCAAATTGATTTCTTAATTTAAATCAAAAAAACATCGCACCAACATGAATAAATCATCAGAGTAATGGAGTGAGGGAGGGGTGGGAGTGAGATAATATGGTCGATATAAAGATATTTTAGTGGCTGGAGTGAATTAAGATGTGGAGTAATGAAGAGGTCGATGATTTGAACCCCACTGCCAACTTAATTTTTTTAGTGTTATCTACCAACATAATTTTAACAAGGGAAATACTAACGTATGTCCTTAGAACACATATTAATATATTAAAAATAGAAATTATGTATTAGAAATTGTGCTAGTTTATTACTCCCTCCGGTCCTTATTATAAGAAATAAAACCAATGCAAACATTAATTAAATAAATTTTTGAATATTTTTTACAAATATACCCTCATAAAAAATTGTGAAACATTAAATACACTCACTAATATTAAAAAGAGAAATATTAAATGAGGGGTATAAAAGTCGTTTAAGCAATAACTACACCTTAAAAGTTGTCACATTTTCTTATAAATAGGATCAAATTTTTTTTGAAAATTTTCTTATAATAAGGACCGAAGGGAGTATTCATAAAATTAACAATTAAATTTTTTCAATAAATACATGTTATTTATGAAATATTAACATCATCATCCTTTAACAATAATATACTAACATTCACCGTTTTTAACCAAAACAAATGGTGGATATTTAATATCACACACCATTCCAAGAGTCTTCATTCAATATTATGGTGATCAACATTATGGTGATCTCAAGAGTCATAATAAATGTGGAATTCTCTATAATAGTTTATTAAACTCAACTAGGATGACAATAATTATTAGAAATTTTGAATTTCTAGTTCAACAATTCTTCTATTAAATTTCAATTATATTCTCTTTTTAAATTTTTACATCATTTGCTGACTTTATTTTCTCTTTTGTTGTTGCTTGTTACCACTTGCTCGCTATTCTAAGTAGCAAATATTGTACCCATTTTTACCTCACATCAGAGATGGCCATGATTTGGGTTAATGTGGAATTGGGGAGAAAAATGGGCTTGGTATTGGCTTTTCGTAATTGCTTTATAGGCCTTTCGTATTGCTCAAAAGTCTCTCGGATTTATCGGATCGTAACTCTAATCGTACTATTGAAAGTTACGATTCAATTGTTGTTTTTTAATCATAACATAACTTCCGATCAATTTATTTCAGATGTTGAGCAACCTTAATGGTCTATGGAGTAATCACCTTGCAACATGTTTGTGCTTGAGTTTGAGCCCAAAACCCTAGTAAAGCCACAAAATACTTATATGTCATCTCATCTATTTTATCTTTGATTATCAATTTTAATTTTAAAGATTATTAAAACATAAAAAAATATATTAAAAAAATAACGAAGTGTATAGAATATATACAAAAGTGATAATACTTATAATAAACGTTATAATATTTATAATTAATGTAAATATTGAGTAATATATATATGCTATATATAAAGAGAATAGAGAATTTTGTGTTGGCTTTTTCATTCTCCCAATTACACTCATAAACAAATTTGTTTATAATATTGTAATATTGTTGTTGTCATAATAAAATATAAGAATTTATATTATATTTTTTATATTGTTGGTGTAATTGAAAAAGATAAACATCGTTTGTTACAATTTGAAAGTCACAAACAATTATACATGTAATTTTAATCAAACCAAACTTTCATTAAAAAACACATGAAGACGAGTACGGGGTATCGGTATGAACGATAGTAATTTTAAGTAAAATAAAATAATTTATTATTAATTATGGAACAAAATCAAACCCGGCTCTAAATAGATAAAGTTGGGTTGGTTGAATTATCGTGTTAAACTGCTTATATTAGACACTATTTGTCTAGCATCCTGACCAAAAAATAAATAAATAAAATATTGTCTAGCATGCTCCTATATTAGACACTATCAAATAGTGTCCAGCATGCTTCTAATAAACAGATAAATGAACAAATCGAATACGCATCAAAATGAAAAGGATTCAGCAGGAGCATGTAAATATACAATACAAATAACTTGCAAGAATTAGTTGGTATCACCCGTACCAACAATGTACAACTTTTATTGAAAGTCCATAACAAAATAATTTCGTACTTAAACATATAGAACTTGGAGCAATCTTAGTATAAATAACCTCCTACTACAAAAACAACAACAACATGTAAGCGAGGATACTAAATATATGTTTTGATTTGCAGAAACGCTATTGTGAAACCCAGCGCAGCAGATCGCGTTATAAGATTAATCTTTGATCATAATCGACGCCATTTTTATGTTCAAATGTAACTCATACCTCCTCTGTTCTTTGGCTCAGCACTAACCTCCCCTACAGTTTGGTACCGTGAAACTTCCGTCAATTTTCTTTTAGCAGAAAAATATAACATTATGTGCTTCCTTCTCAAAGACACTGCCTTTTTTATTTCCTCCAAGAACCCAGATCCCAAATTTTTTTTCTTTCCGCAATGGAAGTAACACATAATACCTGAAACACTGGTTCTTGTTGTTCATTGAATTGGTTTTTGGACATTTGGTCTCGTCTCTATCATTCTGGTTTGATGCGTTAATTTTGTTCTCAGGAAATTAACAAACCACTCATGAGACTAATTGATCATTGATAGTTTTGAGAGGAGGGAAACTTTAAGTACACTGGGATCTTCTATTGTATATTTGTGTTGATGCACCTATTTTTGGGAGGTGTGTGTTTTTCCCTTTACCTTTTTCTTTCAAGCAAAATAGCCCTATCAAATACATACTTGATCAAATGTGTACATATTTGTAGACATAATATACACGAATATAAACTAAAATCTCTTGTGGTGCTATATCATATCCTTAAAACACTATTTGTAAATTAACATTATTGGTTTGGATAAAATAACTGTTAAAAAAGGTTTATTTGATTGTTAGTTTCACACTTAACGCCTGCTCCCTAAAACAGGGCACCATACTATTGAAAATGAGGTTATTGCAGCTTCAAAGTACATTACAAAATCATTATTTACATTATAATCATTTCAAGATGGAGTAATAAAAAAACATAATTTAAACCTCAGAAATTCTAACCAACCATAATGTGCCATGCTTGTAATGAATGACATATGAAAGGAATCATCAGAGCCTCTTCAGATGCGGTGGATTGGAATTGTAGTTCTCTTCAATATGTCGGGTGAGAAGTGAGATTCCATAATGTGATGCACTCGAGGAGGCATAATAGGATGTCACTGTGAGTTGAGCAAACTTTGGAAGTACGTAACCTGAAAATTTCACATGCAACCATATTACTATTGGATATTTAAAGCTTGTAGTATCAGCAGCAAGCTACAAGACACCTTTAAGTCTTATTTGCCCGAGGAAACTAAAACACAACACAAACCAAGTAAACCTTCTAATGTAGATATTCAGTTTAAACCAGGTAATCAATAGCAGTGTAAACAAAGATGGTACCAAAATAATGGTGCTATTAGCAGCAGATCATTCCATCATATACACACAACTTCAAAGTTCCATTCGAATCAAGTATTGGTGTGACATGAACCTCCTTGAACCATCATGAGTCACATTCTAATAAAAAAGGATTGCAACCACAATGCTTGGGCATAAATTGAAATCTGTACTTCTTATATTGATTTTTAAACAAAAATCATTTTTCAAACTCACTTGAGCTAACAGAACTTATATTTCAGTCTTTTATGAGAAAAGAAAGATTATATATCCTTATTTAAACCCATCTTTCAACAATAGAACAACTTTGGTGTCAATCACTACAAATTTGTAAAAGACCTACTATTCTGGAAATTTATTTTGTTAGAATATAAGAAAATATCTTTGATATTATATTATCATAAGTTATTTCCTAGGATCAGCTCATAATTTGGGAGTATCTTATATTATCTCTTAGGATTAGATTCTATAATAATTATTATGATTTGTTCCTGATTTTTCTATTTATTTAGGGTTAAGTCTATTTATCCCTATAAATAGGGATTAGGGTTTAGCCTTTTATATCAAGCTACTATCAAGTCATCATCAATAATATTCAAAGGTCTTAGTATTTTCTCTCCTTTTATCCAAAATCCTACAGAGCATGTTGAAGTTGTGGGATTTTTTATAAAAGGGGGAGAAAATAATAAGAAAACTTGAATATTTTCTATATTTGTAGCTTGATACAAAAGGCTAAATACTTATAGGGATATAAAGACTCAATCATAAATTAAAAAATCAAGAACAAATCACAATAATAAAAATAAAAAAAATAAAAAAATTAATCCTAAGAGATACTCTAAAATTATAAATTGATCCTAGAAAACAACTTAAGATACTTTAATATAACATCAAAGATAGCATTACATGATAGTTTAACACCATTAATCAGGCAACCATGTTGTAAATTATAAGTTAACAGATAAAAGAGAAAAACTAATTCCAAATACGTTTTAAAAAAATTAAATTGGGAAAGTAAAGTGCTTGCAGTTCCAACTTCATCGCATGCTTCAAAGGTCAAATTTATCAAATAGCAGATAATCCATTAAAACATTCAGCAAATACAATTAGCATCATTGCAAATTTTATTTGTAAAAACTGATTGCAATAAAACATAAAACACCAGGCAAGGAAAACATGTTAAAAGTCAAGGTTACCAAGTTGTGATATGAAAAATATCATGAAGAAACCTATTGACTTGCATTGGTAAAATAAGGGTACGTGATAGGAACTGATATGAAAATATAAACTAATAGTAAGATTACAGTATAATCCCAAGAAATTCAAGAGTCTTGGTTCTCTCCCCTCCAAGTATTCAAGAGCTTGGTCTCTCCCTACCAATCCTTTATCCCAATCCCTGAATGCCCTTCTTTTCCTCTGCATCTTTATTTATAATACTAATTCCCTATAGCAGTTACATAACTTGAAACAGAATGATTGTGTTGTACATGAAATAGGAAAATTTCCTCCCGGATCAAATTTGTTCGCGGCTGTCAGTCCTCTGTGTGAGAGCCGATGTCCGGGGGTTTCGACAACAGCGGCTGTTGGTCTAACCATTCTGGTGGTGGCTATTGCTATTGCTAACAGTACGATTGCTGGCAAGAATGTAGAAGTGATGATAATCACCCTCTAAAATGTTCTAGTGGGCCACCGTTTATGTGGCACATCTAACAAATTTAGAGGAAAAAACCTAAGCCAACCTGAACCCTGAAGTCATATTGACCTCCATCTACATCATCTCTACCACTCAATTATGAGGTTTCACCTATGGCCTGGCTTTGTCCATGATCTATGGGGGTCTTGCTGATACCTGTGGCCTACCTCTCAAGGTGGCTGTTTGAAATTGTTAGCGGCTGATAGTTATGATTGAACTCTCTCCTTCAAAGTTGATTGTGTCTGATGATTGGGTGTAGTTTCTTGCTATTTTGTTTTAAGATTTTGTCAAACACTCTTCTCTCCTCCAACTCATCTGTAGATGTTGTTTCCTCTCCAAACTACATTTTACAATGTCTGGCTAGCAGCTGATGGTAGGTGTACGAATAAAAACATGTCTTTAGTTTTTAAAATTAAAACTTGAGTCTTTTCTATTATTTATTTATAAACTTATAAATCCGCCCATTATATTATGAGTTGTGACATTAACTTCAGTCATGTGCTGTGTGACCTTTTGCATTTTTCAATTTTTTTTTATTGAACAGCAGTTGTAATTTTTTAGTTATTTTGCAAATTTGTATTACTTAATATCTACATATAAATTGTTTCAATATGGTCTTTCATTTTAGAAAATATCATAAGATCTAAGTTACAAACCCTCTCCATCACATACTTTACGTGACTTTCTAATCCTACCCTTGTGAACCGGGTAGCCTCTTGAGTTTGACAACATGGATTCAAGTCAATGTCATTAAGGCAGTTCATTACACCAGACCTAAAATCAAGCATAGCAATGTGGCATATGACACACTATGGCCGAAGAATGCGAACTAGCAACTAATAGTAAACGCACACACAAAGCATACCAAAAAAAACTGAATAATACAAACAAATATAACTATATACTAATGTCAACAATAATCTAGAAACGTATTGAATTTCATGCACCTAAAGTATCACTATTAGCAGCCCTAGCACCACTGAACAAATAAGATGCAATCACAAAGAAAGAGATAAATAGAATATAAAATAAAATAGACAAGTATCTTATAGTTGATGCTTAAAGCATATAAGCTCATAATTAAAGTTGAGTTGTCTGAAAACAGTCTCTCTCGCGAACTAGTGGTGTTTTTCACTAACTTATAGCGATTTTGAGAGATGACTTCATGTACCGTTCAAGCGTGTATAGTTTACAGCGTATCATTTTTTTCTCTCGTTTTAACCCTCATTATTTTAATTGAAGTAATTTCATTTTATATTTATCGGTTTGTTCAACTGCTAATTTTATCAAATACTTCAAATTCAATTTGCTAACTTATCTGCTATCAGCTAATTATTCTGCTTTAAATTCATTTGCTATAAGCTAAGCTTATCCACTATGCATTACATTTTGTCAAACATAGCCATCAAGATCAAGAGACGGATGAGTAGAGAAGAAAAGGGAATCAATGAAGACATGTGAATTAGAGTAGTCCGCAAAAGATGTGATAGAGTCTCAGCATAGATGTGCACAGTTAGGACTTGACTGGCTATTAGGATTTTATGAATCATAATGGGTTTGACTGGTAATTAGGGTTTAAAATAGCTCAATGATTTACGTCTTTTTTCATTCTTTAAGGTGACTTAGCTGCCATTTCAGCCATGTCATCCACAACCCCCATACCTGCCACAGATATTTCAGCCATAGTAGGTTGGCAGCTGTCGTGTAAAGGTCACCACCACAATCATGGCCATCCAATTGGTTTTGTTCAAAAACTGCCACACCATACAACTATGGTCACCATTCTAGAACATGATTCAATTAACAAAAAAGGGGGGACAGCCTATGATTTCATGAAGCAACTCTATAACAACCATGCAATAGCGGTCAAACATTTAGTTGTGTGCACCGTAAAAATTGAAGGCCCATAAACATATAACAAACAGGCGTGTAAATAGAATTACCTCCAAATGCAGCACTAGCTCCTGCAAATATCAACAATGGAGGGATCTATGGGGAAAAATTAGAAAAGAAAGTCAGCTATAAAATACGACCAAGCTCTATGTTACATCAATGCATCTAATCTGCTTAACATATAAAAGCATGAAAACGATGAAACCAACTACTATGATACAGACATCAGCATCAACAAAGCACAAAGCTAGATAACTGTAATATGCAAAGGACTCAAGCCATTAAAGTTCTACATACCCCAACCACAAAAGGCAGCCACTTCGGTCCTTTCAGACGATTTTGAAGATATGGTAACCCTACAACCAAATATTAAAGAGCAATATTTAAACAAAGTAGGTATTTGGATTCAACTTTAATCCATGAACAAAGTAGAGAGTATTTGAGTTTCACTATCAGTAAATAACATGATGCAACATTTGAAAGAAAACAAAAAACGTTCGCTTTTACTACAACTACAATAGCCCAAATAATTATAACTTCAATTATGAAGATAATATCACGACACGTTCTTGTCTACGGATATTATAACAAAATCAGCTGCCAAAACAGTATATCACATTTAAATTCAAGCTGTGTGTATATCATATAGAGCCAAACAAAAGTAAACTTACCATTATTCAAACCATGAACTGCACTAAGCATTCCACCAACCCCCGAGCCAACCTATTCAACCAAAAGAGCAAGCAAATAAAGAACACATAAAGAATGCTAAATACTAATAGAATTTGAGTTCAACAACACAATACCAATAAGAGCTTATGAGACTGCTTGGGAAAACTTACGAAATTTCAAATTGTTTTTAGCTTATTTTCATAAGTTCTCCAAGACAGCTTATGAAAACAGTTTAATAGCATATATGAAAACAATTTAACTTAATTTTATCTTTTGCCATAGAAATAGCTTATACATACACGTTTATCATGATAAGTGTCTGTGCTATAGGCTGCAAATAAATTGTTTATCCAAACAGGGCCTAAAATTGAATCACAAATTCTTATTGATATTAATAGCTTATACATAAGCGCTTATCATGATATCTGATTACTAAGGGTCCGTTTGAATTGGCTTATTTTTTGAGCTTATACAAAATAGATACGTTTTTTATGTATTATTCATAAGCTTGTAAGGTAGTTTATGAAAAACAGATGAAGATACAACTTTCGTTAGTGATAACTTATGAATTAACATAAAAAGCATATTTATTTGCATAAGCAATTTTTCATAAGCTCAAAAATAAGTCAATCCAACTGGCCCCAAACACAAATCAAAACAAAATTCAAGAGAAGAACTCACGACGGCGGTTGCATCATGTAAAACGGGAGTGATAGTCCATTCACCTCTTTCCTAAAAACAAACGATTGCAAAAATCAGAGTCAAATTTCATTGAGTCAATTTATCAAACATCTTATACGCAACAAAAAAACAGATAAGTTGCGAGAGAGAAAAAGAGGAAGAAGAAGAAGAAGAGAGAAACTAACGGAATTAGGGTTGAGAAGAGAGAGACAACGAGGGCAACGAGCGGAACCAACGCCAGGGTTTAGGGTTGGATCAAAGTGGAGATTTCCATTCCTCAGTTTCTCTTCGTACACCTCTCTTGTTCCCATTCTCAAGAGACGATGCTGCTGGAACAAGCAGATTCACTTATTAATTAAACTTTCTTTAACAACAATAATTAATAGTCCTCTAAAATAAAAAACTAGTATCTCATTAAAAGAAGAATTGAACAAGAGAATGTATAATCGTAGTAAATTAATAAGGTATTGTTTGGCCTGACTTTTTTACAGTCCAAAAACTACTTTAAAACAAAATTAAAATTAAGGACTTTAAGAAATAAGTTAAAGTTGTTTTATTACTATATTATTTTTTTAATTTTAAAGCTATTTTTAAATTAAAAATTGTTTGACAAAATATTGTACATAATAAATAAAAAAATGTTAAAATATTTTTTGAAGGGAAAAAATGTTTAAAATATTTTTTAGTAAGTACTTAATGAATATTCTGTTTGTCCTACCTTCTCCTTAAAAATTGTAGAAAAGTAGAAAAAAAAGTCAAGTCAAACGGTACCAAAGAACATTTTAAATGGATTTCACGTGTATACATTATTTACTTATAATTTTTTAATAAAAATATTTATTAATGATCTAACGATTCCAACAGTAATACACTAATAAGGACTGCAATGAAGAGTTCTTAAATAGGTCTCAATATATGTATATCTATTGTGTCATTTATGTGTGTATTTAAAAAAAATAGCTAAAATAACATGAATTTGAAGGGTAGGACCAACTTATACATATTTTGTTTCTTCTTTGATTGTGGGACTCGTTAGTTATTGAGGAGAGAGAATCCTTATATAGTTGTCGGTAACTAATAGATAATGTTTTGGACGGGCTAGAAAGTCAATCCAACGCTGACACATGGACAAGAAGCCCGCCGGATCAACACATGTCACTTGGGCGAACACCCTAACTCTGGTGCACATACCCCACCTAAGCACGCCCCCGTGCATCAGACACCGTACACGTGTCTTCCAACGACCTCTTGATGAAGCGCCGCACATTACGGAGACGGTTATTCTCACACATGCCTATATAAGAGTGACTTAGTTTCACCCTCAAGGTATGATTCACTTTTCCCACATTTTTCACACATTTCATCTCATTTCCCACACTCACTTGAGACCTCATTTCGTCGCCACAATACTGGAGCACTTCCCGCCACCGTTGCCTCCATCAGTTTCTCACCGGACAGATCAGGTACCCTTTTTTTCCTTCCTCCAATGGGGGGTCTTTAATAGGTTGAGGTCATTGTTAAGTAAAGGACTCCACATTGAAGATGCTTTAAGAATCATCTTTATTTAATAAAAATAAATGGGGATGTCATTTAGAAAGAGATACGCAGAAAAAATTGTGGGTCTTACCAGGTTCCGCTATCATTAATTATTGTTTACTTACGAAAGAAATGGAGAAGATAATAAATAAAGATGATTTCAACTCCTTACAATTACACCCAAATTTCATTAAAATTTTACAATAATACTAAAAGAGTTTAAAGATGGTAAGTGTATAACAAATCAACTAGTCAAATCCCACAATTTTGACACATCATATTACAATTTTAAAAATTAATATATATATTTTAAAAATAATAGAAAGTATGACTACTAATGAATACACGATCAATTGATACCATAAATGGTTTTTGTCATCGTGGTTCGATGATAAAAATTCAGTCCCGTGTTGCTTGCTTCCTCTCTTTTTTTGTGTATGTCGTACTTCTAACTTGCACTTGCATACAAAACCTCATAAAAAATTTGTCTACTCCAAATATTATTTCTAATGACCCTATCTTGAGAGACATCAAAGCATATGCATGGCAGACGTTAATATTGATATGTTAAAAATAGTTGTGAATTTCTTCGGATTTATATGAGTTGGTTAGAAATAGATATAACGTGCATTGAAAGCAATAGAGTTGTGTTATTTGAACATCTATTTGTTTGATAACCTATGTGACAACTATATTTTTACAAAGAAAAGTATGTATTGACACGAAAATCAAAGCAATAGAGATAAAGTTAAAATATAACGTGAATACAAGAGAAAAAGTTGTCACACAAGTTGTAATAAAATAGTCGTACAAATATCATTTCTCGATGCAATAATACTCTATGTCAGCTAGTTCAATGTAGATTACAACTTTATATACATATGAAACAATAATACTTTATTGTACTCTACTTCTCAATCTAATAAGAATCGGTGTTACTTTTTCATCTATGCATGTTTGTTAACTTTCACTCCAAGTTTCTTTGTTCATAATATCTAGTAAACCATGCTTTAGATATTTGTATGTTGCTTTGACATGAAATACTATGCAGGTAAATAAACCCCAACTCTCAACAAAGTCATCCTCCACTAAAATCTAATATGGTTGGTTGTAAACGAAATGTGAGAAAAATCCCACTTCTACCAATATCATCAATATTTGTTGAGCAAGTGCAACATTGAAAAGAGACTGAACACCAAACTGATTCTTGAGCTTGGAAACTTTAAATTAAGAGTCAACAATACCCACAAAAGTTATCAATATAAGTTCCATTGATATTCATGTTGGTGTACCCACTAAATGCTTATCTCATACACTATATCTATTACATCAAGGGGAATGAACAATGTCATCGGTACTCCAAAACTAGATAGGTGAACCACATCTACAATATCTTTAGAAATTGCAATGTATGCTTACGTACTTAAATTGTATAATATTGTTGGAGTTAAAGAAATGCAACAATTCCATAAACAAGGAACCTCCGATGAATGGTTTCATTTTCACTTTCATTCAAAGTGTTTCTATGCAGAAAAAAGATTAAATTCATATCCTTGATATTAATTGATCATATCTAATTTTACATGCAAAATTTTATATACATTGTGTTGCATCAAAGATTTTGCATATAAATGGGACTAAAACTAGACTCAATAATAGTAAAGTCAGCTTTCCCACATTCCCACTTTGATTTTCAGCTTAGATGATGAGAAACTCAGCAATTCAAACACACTAAGGACTAGCTATGTTGGCTCATTGACATCTCATTTGGAAACAGAAGCATTGCAAACTTGTTTGTTCATGGAGGGCTAGCGTGGTATTAGGGTGGAGCCCATGGGAGAGAAGATGGTTCTGCTACGCAGTGAACGGAATGGGGAGATTGTAGAGGCAAGGGTGGCGAACAAGGCTTGGTGGGAGGCTACATTCAAGGAGGTTGTACCATGGTCTCCACAGTTGGTGGCATCAATTAGAAGAGTTTGGGTGCAGCTGAGGGGTATCCCACTGCATATCTGGAATGAAGATTTTTTTCAAAAAAGTTGGAGCCTTTTTTGGTGTTTTTCTAGACTTTGATGAGGATACAGTGGGTAGGAAACGGTTTGATGTAGCAAATCTTCTTATCTCTACAAAGAAGATGGGAAGGATTAATGAATGGGTGAGAGTTAAGGTGATGGTGGCAGTGTTTCAAATATGGGTGGTGGAGGGACCGCCGGATTTTGATGAAGTGGTGGGGAGCAAGGAGGAGGTTTCTGAAACTTCAAAGGAAAGGTGTAGGGAGTGGGAGGATGATGAGGGGCGGCCGGAAGAAGAAGATAGGGTGGTGGAGGATAGTGTTTCCGGCGAGGAGGAAATTAGTGATAGTGATGGTACAGTGAAATTCGTACATCTAGGTACTGATGGTGACAATCTCTTTCGTAGGTCAATACTAGGTGGGGAAGGACAAAATGGAAAGTTAGATGAGACCTTTTTGGCATCACAACAAAAGGGGATGGCTTTAAGTGAAAAGCTTTCAGATGAGCCAGTTATAGGGTGACATGTGGCATTGCTTAGAGATAAGGATCTGATGTTGGGAAATGGGGGAGCGGCTATAGGAGTTGTTGGCGGCTTGCAGACGCCATGTGGCATTTTAGGGGAGGTGGGGGACATGGCCCACCTTGAAAATTCAATCTTGTGGCTGGGTCACGTGTGCAACTTTTAGATGGGGGAGATGAAAGAGAAGCTGACGTCATTTTGTTTGTACATGTGGGGTCGGTTAGTGTAAATGGGTCAAACTCTAGTGAAAGTCAACAACACCATGCTAGAGGCGCTGGACCATCTTTCTTGGGTGGGAGCTCTGCACAGTTAGATATAGTGGACTCAGACGAAACAATTTCTAGGTTCTCTAATCAAGATATAGATATTAAAAATAGGAGGTGCAGAAAGAAGTTATGCAAGAAACAAAGGTTTACAACATTTGGAGCTGCAAAATGCATTCAGTTTGCTAAGGCTGTGAAGGAAAGAAGGGGGGACGTCAAAAAGAAAAGGGTGTTTGGGCGAAGGGGGACTGAAACTGGTGGCAAAAGACAAGGAGGTGGGAGGCGAGGAAGTGGGTGATGGTTGTGCAGAAACGGCGACAAAAGACAACGGTGGGAGTAGTTATGTAACATCGGTATTGGGTTTGCATTTGATTTTGGAGAAGTCGGGTACATTTGTTCCGGAATCTCCTTTGGCTAATGTACCGGATTCTAGTAGGAAGGAATTGGATGCATCCCGAATTTTTTCCTTGCAAAAAGCTAATGGATTTGTTTTTTCAGTGGTAGATAAGACCATTGTTAACAAGTTAGTGGAGCTTAAAGATATTGAAGTTGTTAATGATGGTTTAAGGGCGAGAGAGATGGGTGATCAATGATTATGTTATCCTACAATGTGAGAGGTTTGGGGGGAGAGTGAAGAGAAAGATGATAAAGGAGTTGATGCATGATCAACGAGTGGATTTTTTGGCTATTCAAGAATCAAAGCTTGAATTTGTCATGGAATCGGTGTGTCGAGGATTGTGGGGTGGAGATGATTGTGATTGGGCCTTCCTTCCTTCCTTCCATAGGAAATAGTGGTGGAATCATCTCAATTTGGAGGAAATCTAATTCTAACCTTATTTTCTCTTTTGTGGGAGAAGGTTTTGTGGGGGTGTGTTTGGAATGAGGGATACAAAGGGAGAGATGCTTTGTTGTGAATATTTATTCTAAATGTGATTTAGCAGCGAAACAGAGATTATGGGACAAACTTGTTTTGGTCAAAAAACATGTTTGGAGATGGGGTGTGGTGTATGATTGGAGACTTTAATGCGCTGAGTAGCTTGGATGAGAGGGGGGGTGAATACGGAAGCTCCATCGGCTATGGTAATGGAAATTAATTTTTGTAATTCTTTTGTTATCGATGTGGACTTACTTAATGTTACCCCTTTTGGTCGTAAGTTTACGTGGCATCAATAAAATGGACTTGCCATGAGTCAAATTGATAAAGCTCTCATTTCTGAAGGGTAGATTAGGTGTTGGGGGAGTGCATCTTTATGGGTGCTTCCGAGAACAATTTCGAATCATTTCCCTTTGGTTATAAAATGTGGGGATACAGATTGGGGTCCCAAACCTTTCTGATTCAATAATTTTTTGTTGGAAAACAAAAAATTTAAGAAGGTGGTAGAAGAAGTGTGGAGAAACCAAAGGGTTAATGGGTGGATGGGTGTGATTTTGATGACCAAGCTTAAGGTGTTGAAAGAGGCAATTAGAGTTTGGAGTAAACAAGAGTATGGGGATATTGATACAAAAGCAGCAAAATTGGTGGAGGAGATAGCGGATCTTGATGTTAAAGGGGAGTTAGGGGTGTTGAGTAGTGAGGAAGTGGTGTTGAGAAAGTCCAAGTTTGAAGAGATGTGGCGATTACTTAAATGTAAGGATGCAAATGTTTTCCAAAGATCGAAATCTAAATGGCTTAAAGAGGGAGATGAAAATTCCAAATATTTCCATAGGTGTGTGAAAGCAAGGGCGATTAAAAATTCCCTAAAGGCTATTAAAGTAGACGGGGGTGGGTTGAGACCCATATCGAAGTGCGAAGGGCGGTGGTGGATTATTTTCAAAGGCAAGTGGCGGATAATAAGTGGGAGAGGCCTACTTTAGATGGAGTTCAATTCTCTATGCTTTCGGAGGAAGAAAATAGGCAATTGATTGCACCGTTTTTGCTATTGGAGATTGAATTGGTGGTGAAGGAAAGTGATGGTAATAAAAGTTCGGGTCCTGACGGTTTCAATTTTGCTTTCTTTAAGGAATTTTGGTATCTTTTGAAACATGAAGTTCGAATAATGTTTGACCAATTTTACGCCAATGAAAAGCTTCCAAAGAGTTTTCTTTCTGACTTCGTGACTTTGATTCCAAAGGTAAAAGCTCTGATGTCTTTGAAGGAATATCGCCCAATCTCTCTTCTTGGAAGTCTTTATAAACTTCTTTCTAAGGTTTTGGCAGCAAGGCTATCTAAGGTAATGAATTCTATCATTTCCGTTTCGCAATCAGCTTTCTTGAAAGGTAGACATTTGTGAAGTGGAAATAATAGTCACAAGAAAGGGGGGTTTGAATTGTGACCCTTTTTAAATTTAACCTGCACTTGTGGTAAATCATTCTCAAGTTGATACTTGGAAGAAATAAAAACTTGGTTAAGTTCATAACGTTCTGAAGTGCGTTCAGAACTGTTAGTGTAATAAATGATGAACAAAGTGATAATGGTGTGTAAACTGAATTTAAACATTTATGCTGAAAATAAATAGTAAAGGGATAGAGAAGAAAGACACACAGAATTTTATAGTGGTTCACCCAATGTGGGTTAGTCCACTCCTCACAATCTTGTGAGAGTTTCCACTATGATGCTTGAGATAACCTCTCAAATCCTGCACCGTACAATCTTGTTCCCTTGGAACTGTTACAACCTGTATTCTCTAAGCCTCAGCAGGCTCTCCACTTTCTGTGCTAAGTCACACCAGACCTTGCACTATGTTACTCAACCTAGACTTTAATACCCTTAAAACTAGATGAGATTTGCTCTTTACAATTGATTGGAGTTTTGAAGAAATGTTGTCAAGATGAAGACAATCAGAAGAGAAGAAAGGAGGGAGAAATTATCTTTAACAAGATAAAAGAGAATTGATTTACACTTTTAGAGACAATTTGAAATCTCAGTGATGATCAATTCGAAATGCTAAAGCTTCAAACACTTTTCATATGTTTTCTTGTATGCTTTGCAATGGTGTAAGTAATGCTGAGCCTTTCACTTCTATTTATAGAGTTATTGGTCTCTTGTAGCCGTTGGAGGGTGACCAATGGTCTTGTGCCATGTGTCCTGGGCCCCACTGACTTTTACTTGAAAATCTGGGTGAACATTCTGAACTTCAGACTGTTGTTGTGTTCTTGAGAATACTTCAGAACGTTGTTGCATTCTTGATGATCTTCATCTGGGTTCATCATGTATGAATGAAGATATGAGTTTCTGGGTTCATCATATGTGTCTCATATGATTTTCTGGGCATTATCCATAAGCAGTGACTTTAACACATACATCAGAATGTTGCTGGATAATACTTTCCCAGATTTGCCTTGGAAACAGTGCAGGACAGATAAAGTGGAACTGTCACTTCATGCCCATGCTTTAGGGGATTTTGCTGGTCTTGTACAGTACCAACTCCCTTATGTGTCAAAATCTTATTGATTCTGACTTGGAGATTGTAATCTTGCTTTTGCTTTACTTTTCCAACTACTCTACTGTTGCTGTCAGAATTAAAGCATGTGCTGTATTGAACTTTCTGAACTCTGAAAGTTCCTTTTGTTTTACTTAGGATGATTTGTAAGACTTCCATTTAATGTAATCAAATCCTAATAGTAAAACATCAATGAAGTGCAGTAATTTGAACATATAGGATGATATTCCCTTTTGGAATATTCCTATTAATTCAATGTTCATAGTCTTAAATGAACATTGAATATCCTTTTTGATATTTATCTTGTAAATGCCTTTATTGCTTGATTGATCCATGCAAGTATGCTTTCCTGGACATTTATTTATGCCACGTGTGACTTGTATGTTTTTGATAGTGTTCTTGAATTTCTGGGCTTGTGTAAAAGCAGCCTTATGACAGACTTTCTGAACTGTGAACAAGCTTCTGAACTGTGTACAAGCTTCTAAACTATGTTCAGCTTCTGAACTGTGTACAAGCTTCTGAACTGTGTTCAGCTTCTGAACTGTGTATAAGCTTCTGAACTGTGTTCAGCTTCTGAACTATGTTCAGCTTCTGAACTGTGTCCAACCTTCTGAACTCTTGTTCAACTTTCTAAATTTTGACAAAGTTTTTTCTTCTTAGTGGTCTTTGATTCTTTGTATCTTGGTATGGTTCATACTTTGTTCCTGTCTTAGTTAATCACTCAAGAACACATTAAATACCAAGAACTATCAAAGTCCATTAATCCTTTAATCACCATAGATGTCTTTAATGATTTCTTGATCCAACGTCGAAATCTTTTTCTGCATATGATATGTTCATATCACATCTGTTCTTGTATGTTCTTGATGTGGACGTTGAATTTTGGGTTTGCTCTAACGAACCTTCTGAGCAACCTTCTGAACAACCTTCTGAACTTCTTCTGGGTTCATACATATGACCTTCAGAATGTTTCTTCTGGGTTCCTTCTTTTTTGATGGTTGTACTTTATGCTGAACATTCTGATGTTCTTAAAAATTCTAATGTTCTTCAATACTTTGAACCTTATGAAGGTTGTTTATTTATTCCCTTCAAAAACTACTTGAAGCATATAAATGAGAGATCATTTGTTTTGACAAACAAGATGATTCTTTCTTTGAAGTCCAAAAGAATATTTCTTTGCATCATTGCTTGTAACCGATGACTTTAAATATTCTTGTTTATCCATGAAGTAATCCTTTAATATTTCTAGAAATATTCTGGGTTAATTGTTCATGATCATTATGAACTACATTCATATGAATATTCTGAACTCTGAACTTCTTATCCTTAGAAGCTTTAGAAGTGTGATACTTTGAGAAGGTTCTGAGACTCTTCCTAACTTGTATGCATATTTCCTTTTATCTTGTTTACCCATGGAGGATCTTCACATCATATAACATAAAACTCAATGTGAGTTTTGTCACATAACTTTAAACACCTTCTTGTGTAGCTTGTGATGTAAGTTCTTCCATCATGATTCTTGAGCTATGAATCTTCATGGAGATATGATACTATTGTTCAACTGATGATATACTCATTCTTTCATTGTGGAGTAGATATAATGCACTTATTGATGAGGGTGGCTTCTAGCTTATCCACTTATGTGATTCCTGTTCTTATAACAAAAACTCAAGTGCAAACATCACACTACAAGAAAACAACGTTTTAGCGTCGAATTTTAGCGTCGGCCGCCGACACCGACGCTACTAGCGTCTGACTAGAGTCGGCCTAACCCACTCTACTTCAATTTCTAGTTTTCCTTTATTTTTAAAAAGATTTAGAGTCGGCCTAGCCGAGGCTAAAGGTTAGGGGACCCACGTATGACATTTTAGACTATATTTAGAGTCGGTCTGTCCGACTCTATTATTTTAATTGATAAAAATTTAATATAATAAAATTAGAAATAGATATAGAGTCGGCTTAGCCGACGCTAACATATTGGATCAGCCAAATTAAAACACGGGTTCCCTTACCCTTTCCCTCATCATACACCATTCAAACTTTTCATCTTCATCTTCTCTAAAATCCTAACCTCCTAAAACTTCCAAAATCAACCAATCTTCATCAAAACTTCACCAAACCTCATCAAACACAACCCAAATCAATGACCCACAACCTATTAAGCACATTCCAACCTTCAAAATCACAAATCACCTACTACCAATAAAAATCCCAAATTTCGTATAAACCAAATCCCTAAACCAAAACCTCCAAAAATCTTCACAAATCCTAACTCAAACACAAAAATTCATCCTAAACCTTAAAACCCACCATCAAAACAACTTTTCCCAACCAAAATTTTCACAAAAACCAAACATTTCATCAAACCCATTTTTGGTCAACACGTAAATGTCTTCAAAAAGGAGAGGTGGTGATGTTGCTGGCATTTCTGGAGGCAAGAAGAAGAAGGAAACCGAATATATGCGCCTTCAAAAAGCCAAGATGGGTGTTGATGATTTTGAGTTATTGACTATGATTGGAAAAGGTGCATTTGGGGAGGTATGTTTACAATTGTATGTGATGAGTAATGAGTAATATGACATGGCTGATTATGCTTTCTTCTGGTTTATGGTTATTTTCTTTTATGTATAAACTTAAATGTAATGGTGGGTCGTATTATAGTGTCTATGTTCATCAAAATTTGAAATCTAATATTTTTCTTCTTTGTACTTTGGTATATATTATTCATTCTGTTCGTTCTTTTGATTCATTATGTGCATCTTGATATTACCATTGATGTGATTTTGCAATGAGATATACATAATAAAATATTGTAAATTGTAATCAGTAACGTGAGCTACAAAAGCGTCTATAGCCTCGGATATTATTGTAATAATTTTTGTGATGTTTTTAGTTATAATTTTTTTAGGGATCTCAATATATTTTCTCTATTAAAGCCTCACATATTATTGTAATACTAATATGGTGTTATGAGAATAATTTGGGTTTATAATTGATCTAGGAATCACCCCATCTCTTACACTATATAACCTTTCTGCTTTGTTGAAATGGGATTAAATTCCAAATGAATCTAGCTCACTGGTACTGAAAGAGTCTGTAGATTGTATTTTGCTGAAACATCCACTTTTTCTTGAACCACATGCTCATTCTTAGACTTTTCTGTGTTTAAAAGCTGCCAGAATATCCCAACTGATTTTGTTTTCGTTTTTGTATGTTTCCTTTATTTGCTTTTGTTTGAAACAATATGTCTCTTCCTAAAATTTGAAATCTTTGCAGGTCAGAGTTTGCAGAGAGAAGACTACTGATCATGTATACGCAATGAAAAAACTAAAGAAATCAGAGATGCTTTGCAGAGGACAGGTTTATAGTCATTTGTCTTTTTATGTGGGTCAGAATGTGAATGGATCTACACAGAATGAGGAGCGTTCAGCTCCAAAACGCACACAACAAGAACAACTGCAAAACTGGCAAAAGAACAGGAGGACGCTTGTAAGTTTACTACTATTATGTTTTGTTCTTGCTTTGTTAATTGAGAGTAGTGTAGTTGCAAAACTTGATGTACCTGTTAAACCCTCTCTGCCTGCCCAACCAAAAAAAGAAAAGAAAAAACAAATTGCTGATTTCTACTGTTGAGGGTATCTATATGGAAACACCTTTCTTTACTTAATGTGTTTAAAATTCTGTTCTTATTCCACTGTTGGTACACCGGATTATATTGCGCCAGAAGTTCTTTTGAAGAAAGGGTATGGGATGGAATGTGATTGGTGAGTTTTCTGCATGTTGGCCCATTTAAATCATACTATCTGAGTTTATTCTTTTCATTCTTAACTGAGTGATATATGTTCATTAAGTTTCAACCTATTTTGACATTCAAATTTCTTACTTCATTATTTGTTCCGGACTTATTTCTTCCACTTTTTGTTTTGTTTCCTATTTGGTGTGGTTGTTTATGAAGTTTAAATATAAAAAAAAATGTGAAAATTGTGGGTTTTGGTGAAAAATGAACATGACGATGATTTTTGGCGTTCCGGGTGGTTGGGGGCCATTCTGGACATCCCTAAGTGTTTCTTTTGATGTGTTTAACTACTATTTCGCCTTCTAAACTTGCTGGAACATCAATTGGATTGACTTTAAATGTCGGTGAATTATTTGGAAAAAAAGACGATTTTTGAGAAAATAGACGAACTTTGTGAAATCTCAGAATTAATTGGATGAGCTATGATGTTGATATGTATGAGCTACTGTGATGTTATGTAATATATGAAAATGCTTTGTTGATGTGTTTGAGCATGAGCGTCTCGTTTCGGTGAACTATTTGGAAAAAGACGATTTTTGAGAAAATAGACGAACTTTGTGAAATGTCGGAATTAATTGGAATTGAGCTATGCTGTTGATATTTATGAGGTATTGTGATGTTATATAATATATGAAAATGCTTTGTTGATGTGTTTGAGCATGAGCGTCTCGTTTCGGTGAACTATTTGGAAAAAGACGATTTTTGAGAAAATAGACGAACTTTGTGAAATGTCGGAATTAATTGGAATTGAGCTATGCTGTTGATATTTATGAGGTATTGTGATGTTATATAATATATGAAAACGCTTTGTTGATGTGTTTGAGCATGAACGTCTCGTTTCGGTGAACTATTTGGAAAAAGACGATTTTTGAGAAAATAGATGAACTTTGTGAAATGTCGGAATTCATTGGAATTGAGTTATGGTGTTGATATGTATGAGCTACTGTGATGTTATGTAATATATGAAAATGCTTTGTTGATGTGTTTGAGCATGAGCGTCTCGTTTCGGTGAACTATTTGGAAAAAGACGATTTTTGAGAAAATAGACGAACTTTGTGAAATGTCGGAATTAATTGGAATTGAGCTATGATGTTGTTATGTATGAGGTATTGTGATGTTATATAATATATGAAAATGTTTTGTTGATGTGTTTGAGCATGAATGTCTTGTTTTGGTGAACTATTTGGAAAAAGACGATTTTTGAGAAAATAGACGAACTTTGTGAAATGTCGGAATTAATTGGAATCGGCCTATGATACCTATATGCATAAGTTACTGTGATCATATGTGAGTAGTGTATGTGCTTGGTTGAGGTGTTTGATCAAGTTTATCTTGTTTTGTTGAAATACTTGAAAATGTAGAAAGTGGTGTAAATAGACGAACTTTGTTGAAAAGTGATTTAATGACCGGATAACTTGCAATTTGTTTTGTGTTCATGATGATATGATAGAATAAAAATGAATTGATAATGATTGGTTGATTGTATGGATGTAAGTATTTGATAATGCAATTGTTGGTGAAGAACATAATTGGTGGTGCTTATAATGTTGATGTACATGTTGGTGAGTCATGCATTGTCAAGTCCTTGCTTGAACCAATGTGAGCAACTTGTACCACACCATATCGTTTAGTTTGATGAACAAAGAGTTTAACATGTCACTTGCTGAATTGCAGGAAATTGGCTTTACTCTAATATAGCTCCACAGGTGCCTCAAGAGCAGCTTGTCCAGGATGAGCAAATGGGTGATGAGCAGGTGGAACAGCAACAAGTCCAAGGAATGCAGGTTGGACATGATTGGTGTGCAAGGATAGAGGTTGAGGTTCAAAGGCAAGGTGTCGAGCAACAAAGGCAAGGACAAATGCTCGCACTAATGATGCAGCACTTTCACATCCAATATCCTCCACCCGGTCCACAGTAATCTTGTGAGCTTTCTTCCCCTTCCTTTTGTGTCATTTTATCTTAAAGGAAGCTATGATATTGCATAGAAGTTAATTGATGTTTAATGGAGATGTTTATAAATAAAGTAAATTTAGCAACTATCCAAATTATACAATGTCGGTAAATTTAGCAACTATGCATATTTAATTAATTTATGGGGGATATGTATCACAACATTTAACTTACATGATCTGATAATTCAATTGAATATAGGCAACTAAGTCTTGGTTAGTGATCACGTTTGTGACCTGGCTGGTTAATTTTTATTATCATCTTTTCAGTTCAAGATACTGTATTAAAAGATTGCTCGAGTTGACCTTCCTGATTCATAGGTTATTGCATAGAACATATTGGCAACCTAATAGTTCAAGTCTGTCCTGTTTTGTTGTGCTGCTTTCTGAGTTCATCTCGCGAACTTTTGCTGTTGTAGTGGTTTTGTTTGGTGTTTTGTAGGTGCTGAAGGGTGATGGGTTTGATTAGGTTTTACGGTAGCCGTCCGGGTCTTCGTTCAAGTCAATTGGAGGTGTTTTGGCTTGTTTAACAGATTTTAGACATCCATTTATGCCTTGTGAGCTAATAATTACATTAAGCTTTTATTTGTATTGTAAGTATTGAGTTATCAGTTATTATGTGCTCTTGTTGTCTCAATCAAACTTTTATTTCTAGTGCTCTTCTAAAACCATATAACTAGTCATTATGTAATTAAGTAGTTGTGATGTACTAATAAATTTTGAACTTAAGTAAGTTGTTTAGCATATATTTAACTTCTATTATTATTATTAGTAGCAACATTTTGTATTGTTATTTTGTAGTTTTAGACTATTTTGTAGTATCACAATAATCGTAATACTGACTAAACATTAATTTTTTTCTTTAAAGCTGACTTTAGCGTCGGCCTAGCCGACTCTAATATTTAGTTGACTTGTTTGACTGTAAAGTGGGCTGGCCGACTCTAAGAAATTTAGTTGACTGGTTTCGAAGTTGACTTTAGCGTTAGTGTAGCCGACTCTAAATTTTATAATTAGCGTCGGTCTGGCAAACTCTAAATTATTTATTGACTTTTTTTATTTTGAATTTAATAGCGTCGGCTTTTGCGAAGAGTCGGTTTTAGAGTCGGATTAACCGACGCTATGTTAGCCTCGGAGGGCAAATAGCCGACTCTACCCAGTAACTTCGAATTTTTTAGCCTGCCCCCGACCCCGACGCTAATCCGACGCTAAATCTGTGTTGGCGTCGGTTTTAACCCTGTTAGAGTGGGTTTTTGGCCGACGCTAAATTGCAGTTTTCTTGTAGTGTCAGTAGATCACCATTCATAAAACTTATCATTTATTCCACGAGGTTTGTTATCATTAAAACATTCATCAAAAAGATTTTTGCTTCAACAATCTCCCCCTTTTTGATGATGACAAACCTTTTGAATAAATCTTAAGTTTTATGATGGATATAATAATAAATGTAAGAATGTTCATGGATATGCAATTAAACTCCCCCTAAACACATGCAAGAGTTTAATTCTTATCAAACTAATTAAACTCCCCCTCAACATATGCAAAAGGTTAATTCATAACATTCTTCATAAATTAAATCCATTTTATAATTTTCTCTCCCATAATACATATGTCTCCCCATCCTAGGTTTTTCTCCCATCATATATATATATCTCTCCCCCTTTTGTCATCTATCAAAAAGTACTAGGGATGATATGAAGGAAAAGTGACATAATCTTGGAAGGTAAGAATCATAAGACATTACATGTAATTCACAAGTGTATTCATATATCAAACTCATGGTTTAATTTAAAACACATTGCCGGGATCATGATCAATCATTATTTCAATCAGTTGTATAAACAAGACATGAAAAATGATAACATATGCAACTATTTCAACATATTCCAAATATGAGATATTTTTCTCAAAATTTGAGAAAATGTTTTTGTCCTTGATTTCAATGTTTTTGAAAAGATTGATATTTTCAAGTATAGAAAACTCCTCCTAAGTTTTAGAGATGGATTTAATGAATTTGGTTTACCAATAAGGTGGCTCGACGGGTGGCTAACAGAAGGAAGACTAGCTTTTGGAACGATAGGTGGATCGGAGAACAACCACTATCTTCTACCTTTCCTCGCCTTTTTTCCAATTCAAATCAAAAAGAGGCTAAGGTACGAGATTTGTGGAGATTTCAAGATGGGGAGGCGTCTTGGAATCTTGGTTGGAGGAGACATCATTTCCTTTGGGAACGTAATTTAATTCAAAATTTGTTGGTTCTCATTGAAGGTGACATTTTGAGGGAGGAGGAAGATATTTGGATGTGGAAGCCGGAAGAGGGGGGCGCTTTCTCGGTTCGCTCCTCTTAAAGAGTGTTAGAGGATATTTTGTTAGTAGGTGAAGGCTTGAGCCCCTTAGAGGAATGGGCGTTTTGTAACCTTTGGAAGAGTCCGGCTCCATCCAAAGTCGTGGCCTTTTCTTGGACGTTGCTTCTTGATCGTATTCCCACACGATCAAATCTTGCGCTTCGTCGCGTTTTAGCCCCGGGAGAACCACATAATTGTGTGTTGTGTGGACAAGGAGAGGAGACAACAACACATCTTTTCTTGCATTGTGAGGTTGTATCTTTAATTTGGCGCAAGATATTGAATTAATTATGCATTAATTCTATCACCCCCACATAACATGTTTGTACATTTTGCTTGTTGGAGTGGGGAGGTAAATTTGAGGCATCTAAAGAAAGGATTTTGGTTGATTTGGCATGCATCGGTTTGGATAATTTGGAAAGAAAGAAATGCAAGGATCTTTAAAAACCAATTCAAGAACTATGATGAGATTGTTGATGACATTAAGGTGTTGTCTTGGTGTTGGTCTTTGAGTAGATTAAAGATTGCATCTTGCCTCTATTATGAATGGTGTTGGAATCCGAGAAAGTGCTTGAAAAGGAGGTGAAGGCTGTTTTTTTTTGAGCTGGTTTTAGGTTGTTGGTGCTGTTTCTTGCGGCTGACAGGGCTGGGGACAGGGGCGGTGCTGCTGCTTCTGTTGTTTTTGGCTTCTGTTTCTGTTTTTCTGGCTCGTCGCTGTTGGTGTTTTTGTCTTGGTTTGGGTGGCTCCTTGTGCCTTTTTCTTCTTTCAAGCCAGTTTTGGCCTCTGTTTGTATTTCAATGCCTTTTGCACTTCTTGTGCTAGGCCTTTATATGATATATACTGCTTCAAAAAAAAACACACTAAGTTTCTCCAATTTAGCTATTCATTTTAGAAGAGTTAAACCACGTCATCTCAAATGAAGGATCAAAACCACATCCTAATTATAATGAAGAGGACTTCAACAAACTTCAACTTCAACAATCCTCAACACCACGCATGAATGCAAAAGTCAAAGCACAACCTTGAAAAGTAACATATTCCATGAGATTTTAACGTAAGTTCAAAACGCAATATGATGTTTATTGCTACTCATTTTTTGAAACAAGAAACCTCCAATGAATGGTTTCAATTTAATTTTCATTCTTAGTTTTTACATGCAGAAATAACATTGGATTTATATTCTTGGTATTAATTGATGATATCTAATTTTACCTGCAAAATTTAATCATATACAAAAATTTTGCATATAAATGGGACTAAAACTAGACTCAATAATAGTCAAATAAGTTTTCCCACTTAGGTTTTCAGCTTGGAAGAGGAGGAACTAGGTGATTCAGGCACACTAATTTTCTCCAACCTAGCTATTCGTTTCAGATGAGTTGAACCACTTTACCTCAAATGAAGGATCAAAACTACATCCTAATTATAATGAAGGGGGCTGCAACAAACTTCAGCTTTAACAAGCCTCAACAACACCACGCATGAAAACAAAGGTCAAAGCACAACCTTTCAATTTTTCATATTCCATGAGATAATAACATAAGTTTAAAACGCATTATGATGTTTATTGTTTTTCCTTTGTATAATAATATTGCTAGTTTTAACGGACCTTGCATGATAACATGCCAAAAGTGATTATGTTTACAAGTCGACTCCTATGTCACCATAAGCAATAAGTTGGAGGGCTACTGTTTCATACAGGATTTGAGGTGGACCCAAGTTCAATAGTACCTTATCTTTTAGGCTATCACCACATCTCAAGCTACTCAACATTCTAAACCCCACACTCATGTCAAGTATATACCAACCCCGTTTCCAACATTTTATAGACCTTAGGCAAAGCGTGATTTTGTTTACAAGTTGACTCCTATGTCACCACAAGAAAAAATTTGGAGGGCTACTATTCCATACAGGTCATGAGGTGGACCCAAGTTTAATACCTTACTTTTAGGATATCACCGCATCTCAAAGTACTCATCATTCTAAACCCCGCACTCACATCAGTAACATACAAACTCAGTTTCCGACATTTATGAACCTTAGGCAAAGCGTGATAAAAGAACCACCTCACACAATACATCATAATATATATATGATGAACTTCATCGTATATATTATTAATAATAAAAAAGAATAACAAAACATAAAAAGTTTAGGGGTTGAACCAAACCCAACAAAGTTAGGTAAAACTATATGTAGACAATATATTCTTAACAACACATTCGATGATGAATTCCTCTTTTGCTATGCCTTTTAGGTTTATGATCGATGATTGATTGCATAACTTGGGCTTGTTTTGATTGATCCTTCGTGAATTGAATGTGCAATTGTGGTATTAATTTTACTAATCCAACTTCTTGTGACAATCACCAAGTTGTTGATGAAAGTATTCCAGTGATTATAATGTTCAGTTTATCAAAACTATAATACAAGTTGTTTGTGATATTTCTTTGTAGTTCTTCTAAAGGAGCATTGTCTATTGTGACTAATAATAATAACGAACATACTGGAACCTAGAAATAAAAGATAATATATAAGATTGTGTGAATCAGTGATAATGCCTTAAACTAATGTAAGGTTGTGTACTTGTAGAGAGTACAATCTAGGAAACTAGGGTTTAGTCTGTGATTGTGATGCCTTGAGAATGTCTCTCAAGTGGGTATTTATAGCCTTGCGTGGGCTTGGTTTCCCGTGGCTTTGGCCCCAAGTAGCTTGGGCCCAAAGCTACGCTTAGAGTGATCTGGAGCGTTCTAGAGGCTTCTAGAAGCTCTCTGAGGCGGCGCCCCCTTCTCTTTCTTGATATAGATATAGGCGACCTTGATCCTTTTAAGATAGTTCAGGATGGCGCCTTGGTGGATGAGCCTTGGCCGTTTTTATTTAAACGTATATGTATTTGTTTTTGTTGTAACGGTCGTGTGTAACACTTGACAATGTTGCTACACAATTTTAATTTAATGTTATGTTATTTTTCTTACATGATTATTACTTTATTGTCCTTAGCTGAATGTTGCTTTATTTTCCTTATCTGATTGTGATTTGGTTGCTGGTCGTTGCAATGAGGCGATGCTATCGTGGCGCATTACAATTTCTTAAGGTTTGGAGGCGACCTAAAGCCCTTTGGGCGCTTTAATGCGTGGCCTGTAGGCGACCTGGGGTCCTTGTAGGATTTGAAACGTATGCGACCTAGAGCCCCTGTGGGGTTAGGGTTTGAAATGTACGCGACCTAGAGCCCCTGTCTAGAGCCCCTGCGGGGTTAGGATTTTAATTGTAGACGACCTAAAGCCCCTGTGGGGTTAGGATTTTCATTGTAGGCGACCTAGAGCCCCTGTGGGGTTAGGATTTTAATTGTAGGCGACCTAGAGCCCCTGCGGGGTTAGGATTTTAATTGTAGACGACCTAGAGCCCCTGTGGGGTTAGGATTTTCATTGTAGGCGACCTAGAGCTCCTGTGGGGTTAGAATTTTCATTGTAGATGACCTAGAGCCCCTGTGGGGTTAGGAATTTCTTTGTAGATGACCTAGAGATCCTGTGGGGTTAGGATTTTATGGCGAGCAGACGTGATTTGTGAAAAGTCGACAAGATTTTATGAAGAGAACAGGGTGCCTCGTTAAAAACCCCTGCCCTTGCAGGGGGAAAGAGTGCCCCTATCCCTTTTTATTGAAATATAGATAAAATGTCAATGAAAGTTGGTGGCGGCCTTATTTGCGAGCTCGCCTTATTTGAGAAAAAGGAAAAACTGAAAGAAAAAAAATGAATATTAGTAAAACAACTTCAACTGTAGTAGTGGTCAGGTTGACCGCGTTCCAGGTTTGTGGGATTGGGTCTCCGTTCAGCTCCTCGAGTTTGTATGCTCCATGGGAGAGCTTTTCCTTTACCCTGTATGGGCCCTCCCAGTTAGGTAGTAGCTTCCCAATTATGGTGGGTGTGACGTCCTCCCAGAGCACGAGGTCGCCGCGTTCCATGTCTCTTGGTATCACTTTGGAATTGTAGCGGCGGGCTGCCCTCTGCTTGGCGGCAAACTCTTGTATGTGGGCGGCCACTCGTACTTCGTTGATCATGTCCATGGCGCAGCGTAGACCTGTCTCATTAGGTTTGACAAGGAAATCAAGTGAGTTAGGAGAAAAGTAGTGTTGGTTCGTAGAAGAGTTGTTAAGCTTTATGGGTTCTGCAGGCATAAATAAGGTTAGTGGAAACAAAAAGCATAAATACCCTCTTCAAAAAAGTTGTCTCGGCGCCAAGTTGGCGTGTCGATTTCCACTGGGAGCATGGCATCAGCGCCGTAAACCATGGTGAATGACGCCTCTTTCGTCGTTGAGTGTGGCGTGGTGTGGTAAGACCAGAGTACCTGTGCTTGTGGATTTTTCCTTTTCATTATGAGAAAATGTAGCTTGTAGTGGTAAGTAAGTAGAAACTTTTCAGAGTCACGTATTTCTTACCTCGTGTAGTTGCTCGGCCCAAAGGCCCTTGGCTGCTTTGAGTTTTTTCTTAATTCCGTTCAGTATGACTTTGTTGGCTGATTCTGCTTGTCCGTTGGCTTGGGGGTGTACAAATGAGACGAACTTTGTTTGAATGCCCTGTTGGTTGCAGAAGTCCATTACTCTGGAGCTGGCGAACTGGGTGCCATTGTCTGAAATGATACACTTGGGGAGGCCGAAACGGCAAATGATTTTCTTCCAATAAAATCGCTTGACTCTATCAGCTGTGATATTGGCAACTGCTTCAGCCTCAATCCACTTTATGAAGTAGTCCACGCCTACGATCAGAAACTTCAGTTGTCTGGGTGCCTTCGGGAAAGGTCCAACGATGTCGACTTCCCACTTAAAGAACAGCCAAGGTGAAAAAACAGAGGTGAGTTCGCATGCTGGGGTGTGCTTCTTATCTGAGAATCGTTGACACTTGTCGCATTTCTTCACGAAGTCGACGCAGTCCGGTAGCATAGTCGACCAATAGTATCCCACCCTGAGTAGTTTTGCGGTCAGGGCGCGTCATCCAATGTGGCTTCCGCATATGCCTTCATGGACTTCTAAGAGAACTAGCTTTGTTTCGCTCTCACCGAGGCATATGAGCATGGGTGTCGCCCTTCCCATTTTGTATAGTTTCCCAGCTACCATAGTGTACTTGGCGGCTCTTTTCTTGATCTGTAGTTCGTCTGCCTCGTCCTTTGGGGTGAAGGATCCTGTAAGGTATTTTATCAGGGGCGTCATCCAGCCCTCGTCCGCCCCCTGTATGGTATTGACTTTCGTTATTTATGTGCTTGGCGCCGACAAGGTTTCTTGTAGAACGGTTATGTTATTCCCGGGTCTTTTTGGTGCTGGCAAGTTTGGACAGAAGGTCTGCTCTGGAGTTCTGTTCTCGGGGAACGTAGATTGCTTCGAAGTATTTGAATTGGCTCGCCAACTCTTGAACTTTTGCCAAGTATTTTGTGAGTTGTGCATCTTTCGCTTGGTATTCTCTGGTGATTTGGATTGTGACTAGCTGGGAGTCGCTCTTCGCCCTCATATTCTCGACGCCCATTTCCTGTGCTAGAGTCATCCCTGCTATAAGGGCCTCGTATTTCGCCTGATTATTGCTTGCCTTAAATTCGAAGCGGAGTGATTGTTCAATGAGGAGATTACCTAGTCCTCCAATACTATACCTACGCCGCTACCTTTGAGGTTAGACGATCCGTCCACCGAGAGGAGCCATACGTGAGGAACGAGGTCGCCGATGGGCGACGTGAACTCCACTAAAAAGTCTACTAGGACTTGGGATTTGATGCTCCCACGAGGAAGGAATTGGACGTCGTACTCTGATAGCTCAACCGCCCATGCCACCACGTGCACGACGAGGTCGGGTTTCATGAGGACTTGTTTGATTGGATAGTTCAACTTGACGACGATCCTGTGCCCCTGGAAGTACGGGCTGAAGGTGAGAAAAACACACAAGAAGGGGGGGTTGAATTGTGTGTGGGCAGATTTTTAAAATTCTTTCTCAAAAGCTTAAGTTAAGTTCAGAACCTGATGTTGATCAGTTCTAAACCTTTTTTCAGAGTTTGTTTAGAGCAGCGAATTAAAGCTTAAAAGAGAGAGAGAAAAAGAGACACACAAAGTTTTTATACTAGTTCCTTACACAAGTTGGAAGTAGTCTAGTCCCCTTGTTACTAACAAGAGATTTGAACTATAATCAAACTGATTACAATTGCTCAACCACAAAGGAAGAGACTTCCAGTTGCTCAAACACCTAGTAAGAGACTTCTAATGCTCAAGACACTAAGTCAAGAGGCTTCCAATGCTCAGAACACAAAGTAATGAGACTTCCTGCTCAGCACAAAGTAATGAGACTTCTAATTGCTCAGAACACTAAGTAATGAGACTTCTGATGCTCAGTACGCATACTGAGACTTGAACCAAACTGAATTACAAAGAAAGTAAGTTTGGGTTGAACACTTGATTAAATATCAGAGGTGTTCACTTAATACAACACAGGTTCAGACTCTTAAACTTAAGAAATTCTAAGATACAAAGATTGAAAGAATTTCTAAGTGTTTTAGTGAACTACGAATTTTGGACAGCAAAACAGAGCACACTTTCAGTCAGTTGGTTTCAAGAGTCTTAGCAATTTTCTTCTTCAAATCTTCTTCCTTTTATAGAGCAGAAAATAGCTGTTGAAGATTGCCAGGATTTAAGCAAAGAGCCGTTGCAAATCTTGAGCTAGGTCAGGCTGAAATTGTGAGCTAAAACCCAGCAGAAAACAGAGCACGCAGCCAAGTTTGAATTTGCTTTCCTTAAAAGTTGGGGAATGTTTGAGCCAGGGAGACAACTGTTCCATTGGAGTTGTTCTGACACTGCAGGCATTAAATGCTGAAGGAAACTTTCCACGTTAGACTTCAGAAGCTTCTTCAGGAACAGTACTTCAGAAGCTCTCTTCAGAAGCAGAACTTCAGAAGCACACTTCAGACGCACTGTTCATCAAACGCACTGTTCATCAGACGCTCCCTTCAGACGTTAACTTTTGTTGACCTTCAGACTCAGCCTTCAGACGTTGACTTTCGTTGACCCTCACACTCAGCCTTCAGACGTTGACTTTCGTTGACCCTCAGACTCAGCCTTCAGACGCAGTCTTCAGACTCTGCCTTCAGAAGCACCCTTCAGACTCAGTTTCCAGACTCAGTCTTCAGACCCAGTTTTCCTTCAAACTTTGCAACATAGCTTCTAAGCTTTCCTTCTTGCTCTTAGCTTGTTCTTCCATAACCAATATTGATTAACCAACATTAGGAACATGGTTCTGCACAACTTAGAACAAAGCATTAGCAATACCAATTTTCTTTTTAACACTTTGTTATCATCAAAACCTTAAAGAGAGTTGTTCATACATATTGTTCCAACAATCTCCCTCTATTCAAAAGAGAGTTGTTCACATTTTGTTCCAACAATCTCCCCCTTTTTAATGATGACAAACATAAGTATTAATCAGAAATTGTTGTTAATTTAATTAACAAGTTGACTGCAGGGTATGAGATTTATAAGCTCCTCCTGAGTCTGATCCAGGTTAATTAAATTCAGTTTAAGAACAAGTAGGTGAAAATTTCAGAATTGTTGTTAAGTTTAATTAACAAGCTGACTTCAAGAGAGGTTTACAAGCTCCCCCTAGGTCTTATAATCCTCAAGGTTAGGTTTGCAAGCTCCCCTTGATTATTATCCAAGTTAATTAAATTTAACTTAAGATGAAATTTCTGGCTGGACAATGATTAGGAGTTAACTGGTTCTGAATAACAGGTTCTGAACTAAAAGTAACAGATTCAGAACAGAAACTTAAGCACAATTAAAAGCAGATAACCAGCAGGAAACAAAAGTGCAGAAATAAAAAGAAAACACAGGTTTGTTAACCCAGTTCGGAGTAAACACCTCCTACTCTGGGGGATACCAATCCAGGAAGGAAATCCACTATTGGAATTAATCCTTAAGACTCAGACACTGACCCCCAGTTCCTATCCTAAGCAATCAATCTCCACCTAGCTTGATTTCTACCCAACACGTTGAGTATTAGAGTCCACTAACTTCCTATTCAAGTAACAGCCCAGTTACTTAAACAAACCTGAACTAACCCAGTTCTGAACAAATTACCCAGTTTTGAAGAACACTCTTCAATACATGACCTGCACTCGTACCTACAGGCTTAGAGTGATTACAACTCAAAACACCTAAACCAACTCAACAGAGTGGTGCACAAACAAAGCTAAAAAGCTTACACACTAAGACTCTATTTCTGAATAAAAACTCTCTAATTCCTCGTATCTTGAATGGCAGCAAAGCACTCCTTATATAGCCTTCAGCAATCAGCATAAATTAGATTCCAATCTTCTGCACATGATTTGTTTCTGAATTATGAATGATCCAATAAGGAAACAAATAAACCTGCAATGTATCTTTATAAAGATTCTGCAGAAAAATACGAACTTCATAAAACTGAACCAAATCATCATAAAATCTTCACCAAATCAACCAGCATTCTAGAAGCAATATGCGTGGATAAATCCTTGATATATCTCGCCAAGATTCGCGCAGAAATAACTTGAAAAAATGCAGCTTCTGAAGAAGTCAACAAAAGTCAACTCTGCTACAGTGTGTCTGATGCTTCAGACTCACGTTTTCAGCTTCTGAAGCGCTACAGTGCTTCTGAAGGAATTTTCTGCTTCTGAAGGCCAAAAGTGCTTCTGAACAGCTTCAAATGCAATTTCTTGTAACTGAAGACTTGTTCTAAACATGGAGATGCTTCTATTCAACACATTGGATTTGCCAAAACATGCAGCCAACACCAAAATACTCAACAATCTCCCCCTTTGGCAAATTTTTGGCTAAAACCAATGTTCACACAACCAAGTTCTTCAATTTCCCATAAAACTAACTCATCAATGAAGAACTCCACAATTATATAACATAGCAAAGAGATTAGCAGCGGATTCAGCTATGTTAAACATTAAAAACCAATCAGTTTCAGCTTCTGAACACTGATACACACAAAACAGCTTCTGATCAACTTGAAGCACACAAAACACAGTTATTGACAAACTTCTGATCATCACAAACACTCCTGAAGCTTCACAATACTCCCCCTGCAACTCAGCATTCAACATTACTCCATAAAAACTCCCCCTTAATTCTGAACTGCAGTAACTTGTGAAAGAAGTAACTTCTGAAAAATTCTGGAAAGCTTGAAACACTTCAGGACCACAAACACTCAGGAATATAATACCCTTGTACTCCCCCTGAGACACACACTCCCCCTCAAACACATGTGCACTGCAATGGTTTAGAACACTGAACAAAACACTCAATTTCTGAATAAATCTAGACAGCTTCTGAACCATATGAATTCTGCACCAGATACACTTTGAACAGCTCAAGCACAGGTTTTTCTCCCCCTTTTTAGCCACAAAATTATGACAAACTTCAAACTTAACACAGGGTTTAAAAACTGCACATACATCATCAGAATCAGTCCCAACATCAACTTCAGACCCAGGATCAGGAACACACTTAGCATTAGCACAACTGGCAGGTACTCTATCTTCCTCACATCAAGGTTGCTTTAATTGCTATAAGTCCTTATGTTGACAAACATTTGAAGAACCACAATCAAAAACATTTGTTTCTCAAAATCAGCCACTCTTTTCTGAACACAAGTCCTAGCAACTTCAGACTCATAAGAAAATAGAACCTTCTGATCAGGAACAAGAACATTGCTCCAGATTTTGGATGGTACAACACCAGAATTCTTCTGTGCTACAGGAATTGGCTTGCTGTCATCAGCAACAGCCTTTCCTTTTCCTTTGTTCAGACTCTGAGCAACACCTTCACTCTTTGGTTTCCAAACTTTCTTGATTTTGCTCTTGTTCACAGCTGGTTCAACTTTTCTGTGTTGCAAATGTTTGGGATAACCATGCAACTTGTAACAAAAAGGTTTAATGTGACCCTTTTAACCACAATGATGACAAACCCAAATATGATTCCTCTTTTTGTTTCTGAAACATTTCTGGGGTTGCACTTGAGCATGCTTCTGAGGCAACATCTGAACATGCTTCTGAGTTTGTTTCTGACCTTGCATCTGTGCTTGTTTCTGAGGTCTCCTCTTTGATGTTCTAACCATAGAATCATGAGTCTGAGTAGCAGGAACAAACTGATTAACTGGATTCATCTGTTTGGTATTTTGAGTCTGATTAACAAAACCTAAACCAGTTTTTCCTTGTTTCTGATTCTCTAAAATTTTCTCCAACTTATCAGTAGCAGGATTTAACATTCTAACTTGCTTTTTCATCTGATCAAGTTGTGAATTGAGTTGGATTACCTCATTACTGAGAACAGAAATCTTTTCTAAGTGTTCATTCCTCTCAATCTGAAGTTGAGTATTAGTTTTCTTCTGCTCTTCCATCTGCTTGCACACTTCAACAAATTGACATTGCAACTTCCTGCAAAACTCAGCTGGATTTTTGTGACAGTCAGCCAGAACTTCAGAGGATGATTCTTCATCACTTGTTTCAGATTCTGACCAAGTTTCTGAACCCATAACTTGATCATTAGCCCAGAATTTACCAGTTAAAGCATTGACAGGTTTATTCTCTTCACCTTCTGAGTCATCATCATTCCAGGAAGCAGTCAGACTCTTCTTCTGCTTCTTGAGAAAATTAGGACATTCTGATTTGACATGCCCATAGCCTTCACATTCAAAACATTGAACTTTCTTTGATTGATTGCTTTTGTCATCAGTTCTTGTCTTCTGCTTCAAGAACTTCTTGAATTGTTTACTCAGCAGCACAAGAGCTTCTGATGAGCTATCATCATCCACACATTCAGAATCAGCAACAAATGCAACACCTTTACCCTTCTGATCAGTTCTGCTTAATTCAAAGTTCTGAAGAGAACCTATCAGTTCCTCAACCTTCATGCTGGATATATTATGTGCTTCTTCAATGGCAGTTACTTTCATATCAAACCTCTTGGGTAAGGATCTGAGGATTTTTCTAACAAGTTTCTCATCTGTAACTTTTTCTCCAAGGGATTCAAAGGAATTAGCCATGTCCAGAATGTTCATGTAAAAGCTTTGAATATTCTCATCCTCTAGCATTCTGAGATTTTCAAACTTTGTTGTCAGAAGCTGAAGTCTGGACTGCTTTACCTTTGAGGTGCCTTCATGAGCAATCCTGAGAATTTCTCATGCATCCTTAGCAATTGTGCACTGCTTGATCATCCTGAAAACATTCTTATCCACTCCATTGAAAATAGCATTCAGGGCTTTGGAATTTGCATGTGACAAGGCATCTTCATCATTAGTCCAGTCTTCTTCTAGTTTTAAAACTGCTGTCTTCTTACCATCTTTATCAGTCACAACTAGGTGTTCCCAACTCTTCAGAACAGCCTTCCAGGTCTTGCTATCCATAGATTTCAGGAATGCACACATCCTGGACTTCCAGTACTCATAATTTGTGCCATCAAGTAGGGGTGGTCTGTTGACATAGCCTCTTTCTCTATCCATACTTGCCAGAAATAAATACCCCTGGAACTCACCCAAAACACATGCAGGGTGCCTGCTTTGATGCCAATTGAAATTTCTGGCTGGACAATGATTAGGAGTTAACTGGTTCTGAATAACAGGTTCTGAAATAAAAGTAACAGATTCAGAACAGAAACTTAAGCACAATTAAAAGCAGATAACTAGCAGGAAATAAAAGTGCAGAAATAAAAAGAAGGCACAGAAGTTTGTTAACCCAGTTCGGAGTAAACACCTCCTACTCTGGGGGATACCAATCCAGGAAGGAAATCCACTATTGGAATTAATCCTTAAGACTCAGACACTGACCCCCAGTTCCTATCCTAAGCAATCAATCTCCACCTAGCTTGATTTCTACCCAACACGTTGAGTATTAGAGTCCACTAACTTCCTATTCAAGTAACAGTCCAGTTACTTAAACAAACCTGAACTAACCCAGTTCTAAACAAATTACCCAGTTTTGAAGAACACTCTTCAATACATGACCTGCACTCGTACCTACAGGCTTAGAGTGATTACAACTCAAAACACCTAAACCAACTCAACAGAGTGGTGCACAAACAAAGCTAAAAAGCTTACACACTAAGACTCTATTTCTGAATAAAAACTCTCTAATTCCTCGTATCTTGAATAGCAGCAAAGCACTCCTTATATAGCCTTCAGCAATCAGCATAAATTAGATTCCAATCTTCTGCACATGATTTGTTTAATCACCATAGATGTCTTTAATGATTTCTTGATCCAACGTCGAAATCCTTTTTTTTTTTTTTTACATATGATATGTTCATATCACATCTGTTCTTGGTGTGGACATTGAATTTTGGGTTTGCTCTAACGAACCTTCTGAGCAACCTTCTGAACAACCTTCTGAGCTCCTTCTGGGTTCATACATATGAACTTCAGAATGTTTCTTCTGGGTTCCTTCTTTTTTGATGGTTGTACTTTATGTTGAACATTCTGATTATCTTAAACATTCTAATGTTCTTCAATGAAATTCTGGCCAGGCAATACTTAAGAGATGAACGCAGGTTCTGAACCAACAGGTTCTGAACAGAACTAAGCACAATAGTTTGCAAAACAGAGCACAAACAAGAACACACACAGGCAGCAAATTAAAGTGCAGGAAAGTAAAAAAGGCACAGAAGTTTGTTAACCCAGTTCGGAGTAAACACCTCCTACTCTGGGGGATACCAATCCAGGAAAGAAATCCACTATTGGAATTAATCCTTAAGACTCAGACACTGACCCCCAGTTCCTATCCGAAGCAATCAATCTCCACCTAGCTTGATTTCTACCCAACACGTTGAGTATTAGAGTCCACTAACTTCCTATTCAAGTAACAGTCCAGTTACTTAAACAAACCTGAACTAACCCAGTTCTAAACAAATTACCCAGTTTTGAAGAACACTCTTCAATACATGACCTGCACTCGTACCTACAGGCTTAGAGTGATTACAACTCAAAACACCTAAACCAACTCAACAGAGTGGTGCACAAACAAAGCTAAAAAGCTTACACACTAAGACTCTATTTCTGAATAAAAACTCTCTAATTCCTCGTATCTTGAATAGCAGCAAAGCACTCCTTATATAGCCTTCAGCAATCAGCATAAATTAGATTCCAATCTTCTGCACATGATTTGTTTATGAATTATGAATGATCCAATAAGGAAACAAATAAACCTCCAATGTATCTTTATAAAGATTCTGCAGAAAAATACGAACTTCATAAAACTGAACCAAATCTTCATAAAATCTTCACCAAATCAACCAGCATTCTAGAAGCAATATGCGTGGATAAATCCTTGATATATCTCGCCAAGATTTGCGCAGAAATAACTTGAAAAAATGCAGCTTCTGAAGAAGTCAACAAAAGTCAACTCTGCTACAGTGCGTCTGATGCTTCAGACTCACGTTTTCAGCTTTTGAAGCGCTACAGTGCTTCTGAAGGAATATTCTGCTTCTGAAGGCCAAAAGTGCTTCTGAACAGCTTCAAATGCAATTTCTTGTAACTGAAGACTTGTTCTAAACATGGAGATGCTTCTATTCAACACATTGGATTTGCCAAAACATGCAGCCAACACCAAAATACTCAACATAAGACAATAAGATGAAATTATCACTCAGAATTGTAAATAACTTGCTGACTTCAGGTACTGAGGTTTGTAAGCTCTCCCCCTAAGTCTGATAATCCACAGGATGAGTTTTGTAAGCTCCATGAGTCTTATCCAAGTTATTTAAAATTCTTTTTAACTCACTAAGAGTAATGTATATCTCACAAAATTAAATTCAGAGGCTAAGAGATTAAAAACAGTTCTCATAAGTTAATTTTAATCTGAAATTAACTTAAGTTCTGAGCCTCAGGCCTTAATACCTTTTTCTCCCCTTCATAAGTTAATAAACTGACAGAAATTAACTTATATTTTGAGCTCAGGAGCTTTAATACTTGTTTTACATTTCTCCCCCTTTTGTCATCAACAAAAAAAAGGTTTCAGAAAAGAAAAATTTCAGAATTTGAAGAGAGTTTGAAAACATGTGAGATAATTATGCAATCATATAGGTAATCAAGCAGCAAAGATGAGAATCAGAGCAGGCTTGATCATACATGAAGTATATGACATTGCATTTTAAAAATAGAATGATGTTCAGAAGCATAAAAAGATAGTTCAGAGCATTCTGATCAGAGCATTCTTTGTTCAGACACAGATGTTCAGTGTATCTTGTTCAGTATCACTGAACTATTTTAGACAAAATTGTTCAGATCATATACCTACTGGAGGATTTAGCAAAACTGAACTCTTTTCAGAACCTGAAAATGTATTGGTGGTGATACCAAGATATAGCATTTGGTTCAGTGCTGCTGAATTCTTTCAGATAAACCTGATATCAATTTTTAAACAAGTTCTGAAAGACTGAACATGTCTGATACAAATTTGAGCATTTGAAAAATGTGTCTGTGTTTAAACATTTCAGAACTAAAAATAGAAAAAACACATTTTTATATTGATGACTTTGGGAGAGACAAAGTATAACCTTCAAAGCTTTAAATCATCATTGCCCAGGGTTATACTTATCAGATTCTGACCAAACATTAGATAACTATTAGATTCAGAAGTCAGAAAATACAGGTTCCGAACCTTCAGACTCTGAAGTTTTCAGGGCTTAACTTTCTTCAGACTCTCAAAAAAATGAGTGTCTGATAAGTCTTAGCTTCTGATGAACTCAGAATCTTGTTGAAGCAAAAATCTTTTTGATGAATGTTTTAATGATAACAAACCTCGTGGAATAAATGATAAGTTTTATGAATAGTGATCTACTGATGTTTGCACTTGAGTTTTTGTTATAAGAACAGGAATCACTTAAGTGGATAAGCTAGAAGCCACCACATCAATAAGTGCATTATATCTACTCCACAATGAAAGAATGAGTATATCATCAGTTGAAACAATAGTATCATATCTCCATGAAGATTCATAGCTCAAGAATCATGAAGGAAGAACTTACATCACAAGCTACACAAGAAGGTGCTTGAAGTTATGTGACAAAACTCACATTGAGTTTTATGTTATATGATGTGAAGATCCTCCATGGGTAAACAAGATAAAAGGAAATATGCATACAAGTTAGGAAGAGTCTCAGAACCTCCTCAAAGTATCACACTTCTAAAGCTTCTAAGGATAAGAAGTTCAGAGTTCAGAATATTCATATGAATGTAGTTCATAATGATCATGAACAATTAACCCAGAATATTTCCAGAAATATTAAAGGATTACTTCATGGATAAACAAGAATATTTAAAGTCATCGTTTACAAGCAATGATGCAAAGAAATATTCTTTTGGACTTCAAAGAAAGAATCATCTTGTTTGTCAAAACAAATGATCTCTCATTTATATGCTTCAAGTAGTTTTTGAAAGGAATAAATAAACAACCTTTATAAGGTTCAAAGTATTGAATGTTGAGTCTTTAAGTGTTGGCTGCATTGTTTGGCAAAACCAAAGGTTGGAATAGAAGCTTTTCCTTATGATGAACATTTCTTCAGTTACAAGTTTTCTCATTTGAAGCCATTCAGAAGCTGAAATCTACATCAGAAGCTGAAATGCTCATCAGAAGCACTGCAGCACTTCATAAGCAGTTTCAGGTTCTGAAGCGAGCGTTGACTTCTGTTGACCACATCAGAAGCTGGGTTTGCTGGATTGTTTTTGCACGTATCTTGGGAGATTTAGCAAGGAATTATGGTTGTATAATTGCTTCTAGAATGCTGGGTTAATTGGAGAAGATATCTTTGAAGATTTGGTTCAAAATTATGAAAATTCGTATTTTCTGTTTTAAATCTTTCAAAGATTTAATGCTGTTTTATTTGTTACATTATTGGATCAATCTTATTCCAGTAACAAATCAATTCAGAAGATTTGGAGCATAATTAAGAGGCTTGCTGAAGATTATAAAAGGAGGAGCTTTGCTATTGAAGACTTACGAGTTTTGAGAGAATTATTCAGAGAAATAGAGTCTTAGTTGTCTTTAAGCTTTTGCTTTATTTTTGTACGCCACTCATATGTTTTGAGTTGGTTTAGGATTGTCATTGAGTTGTAATTCATTCTAAGCCTCTAGGTACGAATGAAGTTGTGTTTTTAAAAGTTTTCTGAAAAACAGAGTGTTTTTGTTTAAGGGTAGTTCAAGTGGCTGGGTTATAGTTACTTGAATAGGAAGTTAGAGGTTTTCTAATACTCAACGTGTTGGGTAGAATTCAAGACTAGGTGGAGATTAATTGCTTGGGATAGGAACTGGGAGTCAGTGTCTGAGTCTTAAGGGTTAATTCCAATAGTGGAATTCCTTCCTGGATTGGTATCCCCCAGAGTAGGAGGTGTTTACTCCGAACTGGGTTAACAAACTTCTGTGCCTTTTTTACTTTCCTGCACTTTAATTTGCTGCCTGTGTGTGTTCTTGTTTGTGCTCTGTTTTGCAAACTATTGTGCTTAGTTCTGTTCAGAACCTGTTGGTTCAGAACCTGCGTTCATCTCTTAAGTATTGCCTGGCCAGAATTTCAATTGGCATCAGAGCAGGCACCCTGCCTGTATTTTGGGTGAGATCCAGAGAACTTAATATCTGGCAAGCATGGATAGAGAAGGAGGCTATGTCAATAGACCACCCCTACTAGATGGCACTAACTATGAGTATTGGAAGTCAAGGATGTGTGCTTTTCTAAAGTCTATTGACAGCAGGACTTGGAAAGCTGTGATAAAAGGCTGGGATCATCCTGTGTATACAGACAAAGATGGTAACAAGACTGAGGTTCTGAAGCCTGAGGAGGAATGGACCAAAGCTGAAGATGACCTGTCATTGGGAAATTCAAAAGCTTTGAATGCTATCTTTAATGGTGTTGATCAGAACATGTTCAGACTAATCAAACAATGTACTGTGGCTAAGGATGCTTGGGAAATCCTGAAGACCACTCATGAAGGAACTTCTAAGGTAAAGATGTCCAGATTACAGTTGCTGACCACCAAGTTTGAGAACCTGAAGATGAAGGAGGATGAATCCATTCAGGATTTTTACATGAATGTGCTGGATATGGCCAATTCCTTTGACTCTCTTGGTGAAAAGATGTCTGATGAGAAGTTAGTCAGAAAAATCCTCAGGTCCCTGCCCAGAAGGTTTGATATGAAGGTCACTGCAATTGAGGAGGCTCATGATATTTCTGCTATGAAGGTTGAGGAGCTGATTGGGTCACTACTCAATTTTGAGACTGCTTTTTGCAAACAGTCTGAGAAGAAAGGAAAGGGGGTAGCTTTTACTGTGAATTCTGAAGCAGATGATCAACAAGAGTCTGAGGAGGATGACTTATCAGAAGCTCTAGTGTTGCTGGGAAAACAATTCAACAAGATTCTGAAGAATGTTAACAGAAAAGCCAAAGCCAAAGGTCAGAACTTCAGATTCAATAACAAAAAGCAACAAACTGATGAGAAAAAGACCAAGTCTGAGGAGAAAAGTAACCAAGCCAAAGGTGTGCAGTGCTATGAGTGTGAGGGGTATGGACATAACAAGTCTGAATGTCCTACTTTTCTTAAGAAGCAGAAGAAAAGCCTAGCTGTTGCATGGTCTGATGATGGTTCTGAAGAAGATGATGATAGTGAATCTGATATGTGTGATACTGGTCTTGTAGTAAGGTCAGGAACTATCTTAAAGGAGTCTGAGACCTTTTCAGAGTCTGACTCAGAGTCTGAAGCCTCATATGTGTCTGAAGCTGCTAAAACCTCATATGATGAACTAGCTGATAACTACAAGAAGCTGTATACCAAAAGTGCTGAGGTTTGCAAACAAGTTTTGGATCAGAAGGAGACTATTCTTCAATTGGAGGCTGAAAAAGGTAAACTATTAGTGCAGAATTCAGATTTAAAAGAAGAAGTGAACCAACTGAACTTCCAACTTGATCAAATGAAGAAGCAAGTGAAGATGTTGAACTCTGCTACTGATAAGTTGGAGGACATTTTGGGGAATCAGCAACAAGGAAAAACTGGTTTAGGTTTTGTTGATCAGACTCAGATTCCTAAACAGATGAGTTTTGTTCCTGCTACTCAAACTCATGATTCTATGGCTGGAACATCAAAAAAGAGACCTCAGAAGCAAGCCCAGTTGCAAGGTCAGAAGCATATTCAGTTGAGACCTCAAAAGCATACTCAGATGAGACCTCAGAAGCATATTCAGATGCAACCCCAGAAGTACAACAGAAGAAGGAGGAATCATACTTGGACCTGTCATTATTGTGGTAAGAAGGGACATATCAAACCTTTTTGCTTTAAACTGTATGGATATCCTGAACACTTTCAATATAGAAGAGTGCAACCAGCTGCACCCAGACACAGTGTTCAGAAGGTGTGGAAACCTAAGGTTCAGAATGTAGGCCTGATTGCTCATACTTCATTGAGAGCCACCTCTAAAGAAGACTGGTATTTTGATAGTGGGTGTTCAAGGCACATGACTGGTGTAAAGAAGCTACTTAGCAATATCAGACAATATTCCAGAAGCTATGTGACATTTGGAGATGGAGAGAAAGGAGAGATCCTGGGTATTGGTGATTTAAACTGTGAAGGCTTACCTAGACTGAATGATGTGCTATTAGTGAAGGGTTTAACCTCTAATCTGATCAGCATTAGCCAACTTTGTGATCAAGACTTAAAGGTTAATTTCAACAAGCAAGAGTGCATTGTTACTGATCAGAAAGATAAGATTCAGATGAGGGGCTGCAGATCCAAAGATAACTGCTATTTATGGGTTTCTGAAGAAGAAAGAAGTCTGACTTCTTGTCTTATGAGCTCAGAAGAAGAAGTCAAACTCTGGCACCAGAAGTTGGGACATCTGCATCTGAAAGGCATGAAAAAAATCCTAAGTACTGAAGCTATCAGAGGTGTACCTAATCTGAAGATCAATGAGGACAGTGTTTGTGGTGATTGTCAGATTGGTAAACAAACAAGAAAGTCTCATCCCAGATTAGTTCACCAGGTAACTACCAAAGTACTAGAACTTGTTCATATGGATTTAATGGGACCTATGCAAGTAGAAAGTATTGGAGGAAAAAGATATGCTTTTGTAATGGTAGATGACTACTCAAGATATACATGGATCAGTTTTGTTAGAGAAAAGTCTGATACTTTTGAAGTATTTAAAGACTTGTGCATTCAATTACAAAGAGAAAAAGACTGTGGTATTGTCAGAATCAGAAGTGACCATGGCAAAGAATTTGAAAACAAGAGTTTCTCAGAATTCTGTGCTTCTGAAGGTATAAAGCATGAGTTTTCTGCACCTATTACTCCTCAGCAAAATGGTGTAGTTGAGAGGAAGAATAGGACTTTAGCAGAATGTGCAAGAGTAATGCTGCATGCTAAGAAACTTCCATATATGTTCTGGGCTGAAGCAATGAACACAGCATGTTACATACACAACAGAGTCACTTTAAAGAAGGGTACTGCATCAACACTGTATGAATTGTGGAAAGGGAGAAAGCCCACAGTCAAATATTTCCATGTTTTTGGGAGCATATGCTATATCTTGGCTGACAGAGAGAATAGAAGAAAACTGGATCCTAAGTCTGATGAGGGCATATTCCTGGGTTATTCAGTGAACAGCAGAGCTTATAGGGTGTTTAATTCAAGAACTAAAGTTGTGATGGAGTCCATTAATGTGGTAATTGATGATCTGACTGCTGAGAAAGATAGAAGTGAGTCTGAAGTTGTTCCAGAAGAACAACCTTCAGAAGCAGAAAATCAAGCAGAGTCTGAAGAAGCAGATGTGCATCCAGAACATGATCCTACCAATAAAGGGCCATCAATTAGAGTTCAGAAGGATCATCCTAAGGAACTTATCATTGGGAGTTTGGATCAAGGGGTCAGAACCAGGAGATCAGAACCAGCTGTTACTGATTCTTGCTTTGTGTCAAAGGTTGAGCCTAAAAATGTGAAAGAAGCCCTAACAGATGAATTTTGGATTGAAGCAATGCAAGATGAGTTGAATCAATTCAAAAGGAGTGAAGTGTGGGATCTTGTTCCAAGACCTGAAGGGCTGAATGTGATTGGGACTAAGTGGATATTCAAGAATAAAACAGATGAAAATGGTATTGTAGTCAGAAACAAGGCAAGGTTGGTTGCTCAGGGTTATACTCAAGTTGAGAGATTGGACTTTGATGAGACCTTTGCACCTGTGGCCAGACTAGAGTCCATAAGACTACTGTTGGGTGTATCTTGCATTCTCAAGTTCAAATTGTTCCAGATGGATGTGAAGAGTGCATTTCTGAATGGATATTTGCAAGAAGAGGTATATGTTGAACAACCTAAGGGTTTTGTGGATCCTAAGTTTCCAGAACACGTGTACAAGTTGAAGAAGGCCTTGTATGGTTTGAAACAAGCACCAAGAGCATGGTATGACAGGCTGACTCAGTTTCTTGTGGCTCAAGGTTACAGAAAAGGAGGTTCTGATAAGACTTTGTTTGTGAAAGATGAAAATGGGAGTCTGATGATAGCTCAGATTTATGTGGATGACATAGTGTTTGGAGGGATGTCTCAGAAGATGGTCAAATTGTTTGTTCAGCAGATGCAGTCAGAATTTGAAATGAGCTTAGTTGGTGAACTGACATACTTTCTTGGGTTACAAGTCAAACAAATGGAAGATACAATCTTCATTTCTCAAAGTAAGTATGCCAAGAACATAGTGAAGAAGTTTGGAATGGAATCAGCTGCTCATAAGAAGACACCAGCTGCTACTCACCTGAAGTTAACTAGGGATGAACATGGAGTTTCAGTAGACCAAAGTCAGTACAAAAGCATGATTGGGAGCTTATTGTATTTAACTGCAAGCAGACCTGATATCACTTATGCTGTTGGAGTATGTGCAAGATATCAAGCTGATCCTAAGATGAGTCATCTGACTCAGGTGAAGAGGATTCTGAAGTATGTGAATAGCACAAGTGCTATGGAATCATGTATTCTCATAGTTCAAGTTCTGAACTGATGGGATATTGTGATGCTGACTGGGCTGGAAGTGCTGATGACAGAAAAAGCACTTCAGGAGGTTGTTTCTTCTTAGGAAATAACTTGATTTCATGGTTCAGCAAGAAACAAAATTGTGTTTCATTGTCAACTGCTGAAGCTGAGTACATTGCTGCTGGGAGTAGTTGCTCACAACTGGTGTGGATGAAACAAATGCTGGAGGAGTACAACATTGAACAAGGAACTATAACATTGTTTTGTGACAATTTGAGTGCCATCAACATCTCTAAGAATCCAATTCAGCACAGCAGAACCAAACACATAGACATCAGACATCATTTTATCAGAAACCTTGTGGAGGATAAAGTCATTCAGCTGGAACATGTAGCTACTGAAGAACAAGTTGCTGACATATTCACAAAGGCCTTGGATGCTAAACAGTTTGAGAATCTGAGAAGCAAGTTAGGAGTGTGCTTACATGAAGACTTATAGCAATTACTGCAAACTGGATGTGAGGAAGATAGAGTACCTGCCAGTTGTGCCTGTGCTAAATATGATCCTGAACTTAAGTTTGAGTCTAATATGTCTTCCAGGATCTGTGTTACATGCTTTGATTTTATTCCCTATTTGAAGTCCGAGATTTGTCAGAATTTTGTGGCTAAAAAAGGGGGAGAAAATCTTAAGTATTGTGTTGGCTCAGTTACCAAACATCTTAAGCAATGTGTTGCTGCTCAGAATTAGTTCAAATTTCAGATGTTCAGTTTTCAGTGTTATTCAGAAGATAAGATGACTAGTTTTGCTCTGATACCAGCAACAAGATATATCCAGATATGATTGAAGGGGAAGATGTGTCTCAGGGGGAGTATAAGGTTGTTTTGGTCCTGAGTGGTTCTGTGATCCTGAGGTATGGTCCTGAAGGACAATTGTGGACAATTGTGTTCAGCTTCTGAAGTGTTGGCTCTGATATGCTCTGATACCATGTTTCTCTGTAGTTCAGTAGTGAGGGGGAGTTTGTGTGAGAAGCTGAGTTGCAGGGGGAGTGTTGTGGAGATTCAGAAGTAAGGGGGAGTGTTTGTGATGATCAAGAGTTGATCAGTAGCTCTGATACCATGGTTGTGATCAGAAGTTGATTAGTACTTGGTTGATGTGTGCTTCAGTAGCTGTGATGTTTTGTAGAACTGAAGCTGGTTTGTGTTATTCATAGCTGTGTCCGCTGCTTATGTTTATGCTATGATGTATTTTTGTGGCGTTCTTCATTGCTGAGCTGATTATAAGGGAGATTGAAGAACTTGGTTGGTTTTAGTGGTTTTAGCCAAAAATTTGCCAAAGGGGGAGATTGTTGAGTCTTTAAGTGTTGGCTGCATTGTTTGGCAAAACCAAAGGTTGGAATAGAAGCTTTTCCTTATGATGAACATTTCTTCAGTTACAAGTTTTCTCATTTGAAGCCATTCAGAAGCTGAAATCTACATCAGAAGCTGAAATGCTCATCAGAAGCACTGCAGCACTTCATAAGCAGTTTCAGGTTCTGAAGCGAGCGTTGACTTCTGTTGACCACATCAGAAGTTGGGTTTGCTGGATTGTTTTTGCACGTATCTTGGGAGATTTAGCAAGGAATTATGGTTGTATAATTGCTTCTAGAATGCTGGGTTAATTGGAGAAGATATCTTTGAAGATTTGGTTCAAAATTATGAAAATTCGTATTTTCTGTTTTAAATCTTTCAAAGATTTAATGCTGTTTTATTTGTTACATTATTGGATCAATCTTATTCCAGTAACAAATCAATTCAGAAGATTTGGAGCATAATTAAGAGGCTTGCTGAAGATTATAAAAGGAGGAGCTTTGCTATTGAAGACTTACGAGTTTTGAGAGAATTATTCAGAGAAATAGAGTCTTAGTTGTCTTTAAGCTTTTGCTTTATTTTTGTACGCCACTCATATGTTTTGAGTTGGTTTAGGATTGTCATTGAGTTGTAATTCATTCTAAGCCTCTAGGTACGAATGAAGTTGTGTTTTTAAAAGTTTTCTGAAAAACAGAGTGTTTTTGTTTAAGGGTAGTTCAAGTGGCTGGGTTGTAGTTACTTGAATAGGAAGTTAGAGGTTTTCTAATACTCAACGTGTTGGGTAGAATTCAAGACTAGGTGGAGATTAATTGTTTGGGATAGGAACTGGGAGTCAGTGTCTGAGTCTTAAGGGTTAATTCCAATAGTGGAATTCCTTCCTGGATTGGTATCCCCCAGAGTAGGAGGTGTTTACTCCGAACTGGGTTAACAAACTTCTGTGCCTTTTTTACTTTCCTGCACTTTAATTTGCTGCCTGTGTGTGTTCTTGTTTGTGCTCTGTTTTGCAAACTATTGTGCTTAGTTCTGTTCAGAACCTGTTGGTTCAGAACCTGCGTTCATCTCTTAAGTATTGCCTGGCCAGAATTTCATTGAAGAACATTAGAATGTTTAAGATAATCAGAATGTTCAACATAAAGTACAACCATAAAAAAAGAAGGAACCCAGAAGAAACATTCTGAAGTTCATATGTATGAACCCAGAAGGAGCTCAGAAGGTTGTTCAGAAGGTTATGTTGAGTATTTTGGTGTTGGCTGCATGTTTTGGCAAATCCAATGTGTTGAATAGAAGCATCTCCATGTTTAGAACAAGTCTTCAGTTACAAGAAATTGCATTTGAAGCTGTTCAGAAGCACTTTTGGCCTTCAGAAGCAGAATATTCCTTCAGAAGCACTGTAGCGCTTCAGAAGCTGAAAACGTGAGTCTGAAGCATCAGACGCACTGTAGCAGAGTTGACTTTTGTTGACTTCTTCAGAAGCTGCATTTTTTCAAGTTATTTCTGCGCAAATCTTGGCGAGATATATCAAGGATTTATCCACGCATATTGCTTCTAGAATGCTGGTTGATTTGGTGAAGATTTTATGAAGATTTGGTTCAGTTTTATGAAGTTCGTATTTTTCTGCAGAATCTTTATAAAGATACATTGGAGGTTTATTTGTTTCCTTATTGGATCATTCATAATTCATAAACAAATCATGTGCAGAAGATTGGAATCTAATTTATGCTGATTGCTGAAGGCTATATAAGGAGTGCTTTGCTGCTATTCAAGATACGAGGAATTAGAGAGTTTTTATTCAGAAATAGAGTCTTAGTGTGTAAGCTTTTTAGCTTTGTTTGTGCACCACTCTGTTGAGTTGGTTTAGGTGTTTTGAGTTGTAATCACTCTAAGCCTGTAGGTACGAGTGCAGGTCATGTATTGAAGAGTGTTCTTCAAAACTGGGTAATTTGTTTAGAACTGGGTTAGTTCAGGTTTGTTTAAGTAACTGGACTGTTACTTGAATAGGAAGTTAGTGGACTCTAATACTCAACGTGTTGGGTAGAAATCAAGCTAGGTGGAGATTGATTGCTTAGGATAGGAACTGGGGGTCAGTGTCTGAGTCTTAAGGATTAATTCCAATAGTGGATTTCCTTCCTGGATTGGTATCCCCCAGAGTAGGAGGTGTTTACTCCGAACTGGGTTAACAAACTTCTGTGCCTTTTTTACTTTCCTGCACTTTAATTTGCTGCCTGTGTGTGTTCTTGTTTGTGCTCTGTTTTGCAAACTATTGTGCTTAGTTCTGTTCAGAACCTGTTGGTTCAGAACCTGCGTTCATCTCTTAAGTATTGCCTGGCCAGAATTTCATTGAAGAACATTAGAATGTTTAAGATAATCAGAATGTTCAACATAAAGTACAACCATCAAAAAAGAAGGAACCCAGAAGAAACATTCTGAAGTTCATATGTATGAACCCAGAAGGAGCTCAGAAGGTTGTTCAGAAGGTTATGTTGAGTATTTTGGTGTTGGCTGCATGTTTTGGCAAATCCAATGTGTTGAATAGAAGCATCTCCATGTTTAGAACAAGTCTTCAGTTACAAGAAATTGCATTTGAAGCTGTTCAGAAGCACTTTTGGCCTTCAGAAGCAGAATATTCCTTCAGAAGCACTGTAGCGCTTCAGAAGCTGAAAACGTGAGTCTGAAGCATCAGACGCACTGTAGCAGAGTTGACTTTTGTTGACTTCTTCAGAAGCTGCATTTTTTCAAGTTATTTCTGCGCAAATCTTGGCGAGATATATCAAGGATTTATCCACGCATATTGCTTCTAGAATGCTGGTTGATTTGGTGAAGATTTTATGAAGATTTGGTTCAGTTTTATGAAGTTCGTATTTTTCTGCAGAATCTTTATAAAGATACATTGGAGGTTTATTTGTTTCCTTATTGGATCATTCATAATTCATAAACAAATCATGTGCAGAAGATTGGAATCTAATTTATGCTGATTGCTGAAGGCTATATAAGGAGTGCTTTGCTGCTATTCAAGATACGAGGAATTAGAGAGTTTTTATTCAGAAATAGAGTCTTAGTGTGTAAGCTTTTTAGCTTTGTTTGTGCACCACTCTGTTGAGTTGGTTTAGGTGTTTTGAGTTGTAATCACTCTAAGCCTGTAGGTACGAGTGCAGGTCATGTATTGAAGAGTGTTCTTCAAAACTGGGTAATTTGTTTAGAACTGGGTTAGTTCAGGTTTGTTTAAGTAACTGGACTGTTACTTGAATAGGAAGTTAGTGGACTCTAATACTCAACGTGTTGGGTAGAAATCAAGCTAGGTGGAGATTGATTGCTTAGGATAGGAACTGGGGGTCAGTGTCTGAGTCTTAAGGATTAATTCCAATAGTGGATTTCCTTCCTGGATTGGTATCCCCCAGAGTAGGAGGTGTTTACTCCGAACTGGGTTAACAAACTTCTGTGCCTTTTTTACTTTCCTGCACTTTAATTTGCTGCCTGTGTGTGTTCTTGTTTGTGCTCTGTTTTGCAAACTATTGTGCTTAGTTCTGTTCAGAACCTGTTGGTTCAGAACCTGCGTTCATCTCTTAAGTATTGCCTGGCCAGAATTTCATTGAAGAACATTAGAATGTTTAAGATAATCAGAATGTTCAACATAAAGTACAACCATCAAAAAAGAAGGAACCCAGAAGAAACATTCTGAAGTTCATATGTATGAACCCAGAAGGAGCTCAGAAGGTTGTTCAGAAGGTTGCTCAGAAGGTTCGTTAGAGCAAACCCAAAATTCAATGTCCACACCAAGAACAGATGTGATATGAACATATCATATGTAAAAAAAAAAGGATTTCGACGTTGGATCAAGAAATCATTAAAGACATCTATGGTGATTAAAGGATTAATGGACTTTGATAGTTCTTGGTATTTAATGTGTTCTTGAGTGATTAACTAAGACAGGAACAAAGTATGAACCATACCAAGATAAAAGGAATCAAAGATCATTAAGAATAAAGAACTCAGTCAGAGTTCAGAATGTTAAACAAGAGTTCAGAAGGTTGGACACAGTTCAGACTCTGGAACGTACTTCAGAAGCTGGAACGAAGTTCAGAAGCTAGAACGCAGTTCAGAAGCTGGGACGCTGTTCAGAAGCTGAAACGCAGTTCAGAACCTTGTACACAGTTCAGAAGCTGAACATTGTTCAGAAGCTGAACATTGTTCAGAAGCTTGTACACAGTTCAGAACCTTGTACACAGTTCAGAAGCTGAACATTGTTCAGAAGCTGAACATTGTTCAGAAGCTGAACATAGTTCAGAAGCTTGTACACAGTTCAGAAGCTGAACATTGTTCAGAAGCTGAACATAGTTCAGAAGCTTGTTCACAGTTCAGAAAGTTTGTCATAAGGCTACTTTTACACAAGCCCAGAAATTCAAGAACACTATCAAGAACATGCAAATCACACGTGGCATGAATAAATGTCCAGGAAAGCATACTTGCATGGATCAATCAAGCAATAAAGGCATTTACAAGATAAATGTCAAAAAGGATATTCAATGTTCATTTAAGACTATGAACATTGAATTAATAGGAATATTCCAAAAGGGAATATCATCCTAGATGTTCAAATTACTGCACTTCATTGATGTTTTACTATTAGGATTTGATTTCATCAAATGGAAGTCTTACAAATCATCCTAAGTAAAACAAAAGGAACTTTCAGAGTTCAGAGTTCAGAACGTTCTGAACTTAACCAAGTTTTTATTTCTTCCAAGTATCAACTTGAGGATGATTTATCACAAGTGCAGGTTAAATTTAAAAAGGGTCACAATTCAAACCCCCCCTTTCTTGTGACTATTATTTCCACTTCAAATCTTAGTTTTCATTCAGATTCAAGCATATTTTTCAAGAGATAAAGTGCATGTTCAGATTCTTTTTAATAAAGTTAAATCTTTCATCTGTTAGGGGTTTTGTGAATATGTCAGCCCATTGATGATCAGTATCAATGAACTGGATATCCAAAACACCCTTCTGAACATAATCTCTTATAAAATGATGTTTTATTTCTATATGCTTGGCTCTAGAATGCAGAATTGGATTTTTAGACAGACATATTGCAGCAATATTATCACAATAAATAGGAATGTTATCTGCATGAATATGATAATCCTCTAATTGATGTTTCATCCAGAGCAGTTGTGTGCTACAACTTGCAACTGAGATGTATTCTGCTTCTGCTGTTGACAAAGCAATAGTTGCTTGTCTTTTGCTGGCCCAGGATATCAGATTCTCACCAAGAAACTGACAGTTTCCACTGGTGGATTTTATTTCAATCCTGCCCCCAGCATAATCAGCATCACAGAATCCAACTAGCTTATAATCCAAGGATTTCTTATACAGATGTCCCATATTAGTTGTTCCTTTCAGATACCTAAAAATTCTCTTGACAGCAGTCATATGAGAATCTCTAGGATCTGACTGGAATCTAGCACACAGACAGACACTAAACAAAATATCTGGCCTAGAAGCAATTAAGTATAACAGAGAACCTATCATACCTTTGTAGAGCTTCTGATCTACTTTTGAGCCATTGTCCTATTTGCTTAAGGTGCAGGTAGGATCCATTGGTGTTGTCATCAGTTTACAGTCATCAAGCTGGAACTTCTTCAGAAGCTCCTTTGTATATTTGGACTGATGAACATAAACACCATCTTTTCATTGGTTGATTTGAATTCCAAGAAAGAATTTCAACTCTCTCATCATGCTCATTTCAAATTCATGCTGCATTAACTTAGAAAATTCTTTGCAAAGAGAGGCATTAGTAGAACCAAATATGATATCATCAACATATATTTGCACAATTAAGATGTCCTTCTTAACAGTTTTTCTAAAGAGTGTATTGTCAACTTGACCTCTTACAAAATCATTTTTAAGTAAGAAATTGCTTAGTCTTTCATACCAAGCTCTAGGAGCTTGTTTCAGACCATACAAGGATTTCTTAAGTTTAAAAACAAAATCTGGACTTTTAACATCTTCAAAACCAGGAGGCTGTTTAACATAAACTTCTTCAGAAATAACACCATTTAAGAAAGCACTCTTAACATCCATTTGGTACAAGATGATATCATGATTAACATCATAGGAAAGAAGTAACCTGGTTACTTCTAGTCTTGCAACTGGAGCAAATGTCTTAGTGTAGTCTATTCCTTCCTGCTGGTTGTAGCCTTGAGCAACCAGTCTTGCCTTGTTTCTGATCACTTCTCCTTGTTCATTAAGCTTGTTTCTGAACACCCATTTTGTTCCAATAATGTTCTTATGATCAGGTTTTGCAACAAGATCCCAGACATCATTCCTTTGAAACTGGTTCAAATCTTCTTGCATGGCTATAATCCATCCATCATCAGCTGTTGTAGGCTCAATCATTGATAGTAGTCCAATCATGGAATCATTCTGACTGAATGTTGATCTTGTTTTCCTTGGACTGTTCTTGTTCCCAATAATCGGCTCCTCAGGATGTGAAGACTTGTATTTAAATGAGGTTCTGGGTGGATTAGCTTCTGAAGAACCATCAGGGACTTGTTCAGAACCATGTTGGTCTTGATTTGCTTCAGGAGTAGTGTCATTATTAGAGAGTTTCTCAGATTCTTCAATATTTTCAGCTTCTGAACTTTCTTCAGACTCTGAACTCAGTTCAGGTTCTGAAGGTTCTTTTGAGAGTCTGAAATCTGCAAAACTCTCAACCAGCTCTGGTATTTCATTACCAGGCTTCTTATCATCAAATCTAATATGTATAGCTTCTTCAACAACATGTGTTTCAGAATTATACACCCTGTATGCTTTAGATCTCTCTGAGTATCCTAAAAAGATACCCTTTTGAGCCTTAGCATCAAATTTCTTTAGGTAGATTTTATTGTTCAGTATGTAACAAGTACAACCAAACTGATGAAAATAAGAAATGCTTGGTTTTCTTCCTTTAAAAAGTTCATATGCTGTTTTATTCAGAATAGGTCTGATATAGATCCTGTTCTGAATATAACATGCTGTGTTAACAGCTTCTGCCCAAAAGTACTTTGCAATTTTGGATTCATGGATCATGGTTCTGGCCATTTCTTGCAAAGATCTGTTCTTTCTCTCTACAACTCCATTTTGTTGTGGAGTTCTAGGAGATGAGAACTCATGGAAAATTCCATGATTTTCACAAAAGTTTTCAAAAGGTTCATTTTCAAATTCCCCACCATGATCACTTCTGACTTTTAAAATTTTCAAGTCAGTTTCATTTTGTACTTGTTTGCAGAATTTGTAAAACACATCATATGTTTCATTTTTGGTTCTAAGGAATTTAACCCAAGTCCACCTACTATAATTATCAACAATTACAAGTCCATACTTCTTCCCATTGATTGAAGCTGTTCCAACAGGACCAAACAAATCAATGTGAAGCAGTTCTAAAGGTTTTGAGGTGGAAACAATGTTTTTGGATTTAAAAGAAGTCTTAGAAAATTTTCCAATTTGGCATGCTCCACAAAGAGCATCTGAGTGATAATCAATTTTAGGTAGGCCTCTAACCAGTTGCAACTTGCTAAGATTAGAGATGAGTCTCCAGTTAGCATGTCCCAACCTTTTGTGCCATACCCATTTCTCATCACTCACAGACAGAAGGCAAACTACCTTCTGCTGAACCAATTCTGAAAAATTGATTTTATAAACATTGTTTTTCCTATTTCCTTTGAACACAACAGATTTATCATTGTTGTTGATTACAGTACATGTGTTCTTATTAAACAAGACTTCATAATTACTGTCACATAATTGACTTATGCTAAGTAAATTATGTCTAAGTCCATCTACCAGCCAAACATCATCAATGTACAGGGAAGAATTACCTATCTTACCAGTGTGCGCACCTCGTTTAAAAAACGCGCAAATCCTCCGAGGTCGTTCGTAAACGCTCGGAGGGCCTTTGTGAAGTCGCCACCAAAGTTTTTGTGTAAAGGGAACGTTGATAAACCCTTAAGTTTTTTTTGTTTAAAGGGAAACGATAATAAAACCCTTTGACGATGAGGAAAGGATGGTCATCGCAACCATTGTCGGGTTCGGGAGTCGATTACGCAAGGGGAAGGTATTAGCACCCCTCACGTCCGTTGTACTCAACGGGAACCTTCTATTTGGCTAAAGCTTAAATTGTTTTTAAATGTTTCGCGCGCATGCTTATCTATGTCAAAATATAATATACTAAAAGGGGGGAAAAGAGATAAAAACAAACGAAAGGAAAAAAAGAAAGTTTTTATTATTGCGCTTGACAAGATGTCGATCTTGCTCCTACGTATCTCCCGGTAGTCGGAGAATTCAAAGCGTACGTAGTTCTTTGGTAGAAAAACGTACATATGTTGGTTAATTTTAGATGGACGATGTTTTAACCGAATTCTTGCGATTAAAACGTAGCTTGTATGCTCGCGCTTGGGAGACTTATTAAGCGTTTGTTCACGAATCGCACTAGAATTGTTAAAAGGTACGTCCGTTAGGGTAAAAGGGTTCGAATTGGTCGCTATGGGACCAAGAGAGGCGCAATGGACTCAAACGAGTCAATCATTGACCGAGTGGACTCCAACGAGTCGGGGGATTGTTCGATTGATCCACTGAGATCAAGAACAGGTACAATGGACTCGGACGAGTCGAACATTGACCGAGTGACTCAAACAAGTCGAGGGATCGAATCTAATGGCCACGGGGGACCAAAAAGGTTCGGATTGACCACAAGGGCCAAGATTTGGTTTGGTTATGGTTGGATACATTTGAAAATGGAATGACGATTGTCCGAGCGACGAGAGATACGTCACGCATTCGTACAATCGGGGCAATGGAGAGACATACGTCACACCATCCCTTTTTCATTCAAGTTTTTGGGTAGAATTCTTTTAGAAATCCCAAGGTATATCAAAACATTTGGTTTGAAAACCCAAAATGGAAAGATTTAGCAATTTTGCTAGAAAACGCACAAGTTCGGCTCGTTTTGCGAATTGTTTTGAAAAGCGAACAAATTTGGCGTATGTTCACGCTTGAGTTTTGAAAATCATGAACAATATTCATTGTTCAAGTTTTGATTGAAATGATGAACATAGCTGGCTTGTTCATATGGTTTTGAAAGTTTAGGAACATAACTTGTTTTGCAAGTTATCCACAAAAGGTCATACGAACTTGTGAATTTGTCAAAATTTGTGCAAAATCCTTGTTATGGTTTGAAAAACATGGGTTTAAAAACTCTTAGGTTCTGAGCTCTTGGGCTAGAACCTCAAAAATTGGGCATTTGGACACAAAAACTCAGATTCTGAGTTATGTCATGGTCGCACTGCGACCATGACTTCGCACTGCGAAGTATGCGAATTTTTGAGTTCAGAAGCTGTTTCTGAACTTTTGTTCAGAAACAACTTCTGAACACACTCAGGACCTTTTAGGTGGGTGAAAAGCTTTGAGTTTTTGGGATGAAAAAGGTTGGACAAACCAGTTTTGATGTTTTGAAAACCTTGGGATTTCTTTGAAATTCAAAAGGGGTTTTTTAGAATCAAAAGGTTTTGGACCAAAATTGCTATGAAAACACAATTGGAAATGCAAAACAAAAGCTTGGAAACTTACAGAGATCCTTAGCAAAGCTCCAGCTGCAATGGATTTGAATTGGTTGAAGGTTCTTGCAAGGTTTTGGATATTGGTGATGGTTTTGAACTTTGTGAGGCTTTGTGTTTGATTGGTTTTTTTCTGGTTGTTTGTGGGTGTTTGTAAGCTGGAATGAGTAGTGTATAATGCTCTTGAATTGCTGTTTTTAGAAGTCTTTGGAACCTTGGGCAATGCCTCCTATTTATAGGCCAAAACCAAATCAATTTCATCATTAGAAATCCCCAAAATCTAGCTGATTTGTGGGCTAGGATCAGGCTGAATCCCTTTGCATTAAATGCTAATGGATAGAGGCAACCTTGCCTTGTGCCAAGGGTCAAGACTCAGCCTGATTTCAGCCACAAATTCAAAGATTTTGGATAGTAATGATGATGAAATAGTGCTGAAATGCAATTGGCTAAGCTTGGGGATCAATCCTTGCAATCTCAATGGTTGATCAACAAAAACGTGCACTGTGATGTGCAGAGATTGGGGGATGCAAAAGGCTACAATTGGCTGGTGTGAGAGGGTGAAAAGCTGCTGCAAAACAGGGTAGGCACTCATGGCTTTTTCAAGTGAAAAATCCAGCTGGTTTGACTGGTTTTGGGGGAAGCAAGCAGGAAGAAAGTCATCAAGCAGGTGGCTGGCAACCTTGGGGTGGTTAACAGGTCACTTGGGAGGGACAAGAGCTGCCCAAGGGCAAGCCCACTTGCTTGTCACATGCTAGGTTGGAAGAAAAAGCTTCCAACCTTGGCATTAATGGCAAGTCTCTCATTTCTGGTTGTGCTTGGCCCAAATAGCCATGAATGCTGATTAAAATAAATATGCAAATGATGTGCAACAAATTCTGGAATTAAATCAAAAACATCAAAAATCTGCAGAAAAATCGCAGACTTCGCAGTGCGAAGGGAGCTTCGCAGTGCGAAGTCATCATTTTTGAAATGTTGACTTTTCTGTTGACTTTGACTTTTTCTCCCTCTTTGATTTTTTTTTGATTTTTTGTTTTAAAAGGCTTAGGACAAAATTGGGGTACTACAGCTGCCCCTACTTAATTGTGTCTTCACATAGAGTGCGTGAGTGCCGAGGGCATCTCATGAACTCTTTGCGAAGATCAATTAAGTAAAAGAAGGACCCGAATTTTGTCCTTCGCGAAATGAAAAGATTGCAGTAAAAGTAAAATATGCACATGCAATGATTTTGAAAGAGTTGATCGTATCCAGCCGCTAACACTGGAGGTAGATCCACTGGGGATGAAGGTAATCGTATCCAGCCGCTTACACTGAAGGTAGATTCCTGAGGATGGGTGTGATCTTATCTAGCCGCTTACACTAGAGGTCGATACACTGAGGGAGGTGATCTTATCTAGCCGCTTACACTAGAGGTCGATACCTAAGCTAGGTAATCTTATTCAGCCGCTTACACTGAAGGTCGATTCCTAACGAGTATGTGATCTTATTCAGCCGCTAACACTGAAGGTCGAACACTGAGGGAGGTGATCTTATCTAGCCGCTTACACTAGAGGTCGATACCTAAGCTAGGTAATCTTATTCAGCCGCTTACACTGAAGGTCGATTCCTAACGAGTATGTGATCTTATTCAGCCGCTAACACTGAAGGTCGAACACTGAGGGAGGTGATCTTATCTAGCCGCTTACACTAGAGGTCGATACCTAAGCTAGGTAATCTTATTCAGCCGCTTACTCTGAAGGTCGATTCCTAACGAGTATGTGATCTTATTCAGCCGCTAACACTGAAGGTCGAACACTGAGGGAGGTGATCTTATCTAGCCGCTTACACTAGAGGTCGATACCTAAGCTAGGTAATCTTATTCAGCCGCTTACACTGAAGGTCGATTCCTAACGAGTAAGTGATCTTATTCAGCTGCTAACACTGAAGGTCGAACACTGAGGGAGGTGATCTTATCTAGCCGCTTACACTAGAGGTCGATACCTAAGCTAGGTAATCTTATTCAGCCGCTTACACTGAAGGTCGATTCCTAACGAGTATGGTCTTACCCTAAATAGGTGCCCCTGGTTGAACCGGAAAACATGATTGTATGATGCATGTTATGCAGTATGATATGCAGTGTGATATGCGATGCAATATGATATGAGATAGACTCAAACAAAGATTCCTGCTGGGGAATAGGGGACAGTTGGTGAAGGAGGTTCACTGGGGAACGCTTACTTAACTGTTGATGGATGCTGGTGAATATGTGATACTCACTGGAGAATCCTTGTTGAGAATGCATGACATGATTTATGAAATGCATGTGTATGAATGATTTGTATCTGCATGCATGAATGAAATTGACATGATGCATGAATTATGTTATGCATGATATGTGGGATGCCTGTTAGGTGCCGAGCGAAGTCGGTCTTGGTTGCGGTTGCGCCAATGATGATTGGGCTTTCTTGGTTTTTTTTTTGGTTGGTTGGGAAGGACAGGGTCCTTTGCCTACATACCCGAATAGGATCAAAACCGGCGTAGTTCGGGCGCTTTCTTTGGTTTTTTTTTTGGTTGGTTTGGAAGGACAGGGTCCTTTGCCTACATACCCGAATGGGATCAAAACCGGTGTAGTTCGGGCGCTTTCTTTGGTTTTTTTTTTGGTTGGTTGGTTTGGAAGGACAGGGTCCTTTGCCTACATACCCGAATGGGATCAAAACCGGCGTAGTTCGGGCGCTTTCTTTGGTTTTTTTTTTGGTTGGTTTGGAAGGACAGGGTCCTTTGCCTACATACCCGAATGGGATCAAAACCGGTGTAGTTCGGGCGCTTTCTTTGGTTTTTTTTTTTGGTTGGTTTGGAAGGACAGGGTCCTTTGCCTACATACCCGAATGGGATCAAAACCGGTGTAGTTCGGGCGCTTTCTTTGGTTTTTTTTTTGGTTGGTTTGGAAGGACAGGGTCCTTTGCCTACATACCCGAATGGGATCAAAACCGGTGTAGTTCGGGCGCTTTCTTTGGTTTTTTTTTTGGTTGGTTTGGAAGGACATGGTCCTTTGCCTACATACCCGAATGGGATCAAAACCGGTGTAGTTCGGGCGCTTTCTTTGGTTTTTTTTTTTGGTTGGTTTGGAAGGACAGGGTCCTTTGCCTACATACCCGAATGGGATCAAAACCGGTGTAGTTCGGGCTTTTTGTTGGTGTGATCTCACTGGGGATATAAGGATCATTTTGGAAGCATGATCGATATCCGGCCTTAGTGGATGAAAAAGATGTATGGGGGTGAGCTTTATTTGGGGAAATTTGTTCCTCCGACACCCGGGATCTTTGCGTTTTACGTGCCGTGAGTTACGCACTTATTTCTGCTGAAGAGCATGAGTCTTAAAATGACTGATGCAGAGCTTCGAGTTTTGAGTCCTCTGATGCAATAACTGGGACCAACGAAATTCTTTCGACATTTAACGTCCAAGTAAAAAACACATTTTTTTTGTTTTTTATGTTATTCCCATATTTCAATGCATTATCTATCATGAATAAAAACACATTTTATGAGCAAGTAAGGACGCATAACAATGAAAAGGTTTTAAAAATGACTTTGATTCAACAAAACTTAGTCCCTTGTATGGGTAACTATTCGTAAAAATGTAATCCCTATAAGAGGTGATTACTGAGATAGGGAGAAAAGATGAAACAAAAAGACAAATGGAAATTTGCTTGGGTTTCACGTGCTACTTTCCCTATGACTTCGAAATAACCTTTTTTGAAAGATGATAATGAGGTTGATTCTTTCCCTCTTAAATTCTGTCCGGACCTCATGTGCCGCAGTCTTTTGCCTTCTTTTTTTTTTTTGAAACCCCTAACTTTTACCTGGACCGCTCTTTCGAGTTTTCAGTCCACTGGGGTATATTTCCTTTTTTGATGTCCTTAATTTTTGCCTAGACCGCCTTTTCAGGTTTTCGATCTACCAGGACGCTCTCTATTGCCTAAACCGCCCCTTTTCGGGTTTTCGATTTAGCGAGCTCTTTTTTCTTTTTGGCATATATATTTTTTGACTGCGCCGGAGTTTTTTGATAGGGGGATCTTTGTGGATGGGTAATACCTTTTTCACAAGCATTAAGTCTCCTTCTCTAAATTCTCGAGAATGAACTTTCTTGTCGAGCTGTCCATGCCCCATGTTGTGAGGTGTTTCTCTTTTATGGGGTTTAGCTGGTCGAACCTTGTTTGGGTTTGTGAATGCCAATGAAAATTGGACTTTGGGTGTGTGGATGCCGAATAAGGTCGGACTTTTTATGATGGGGTGCCGAACGAGGTCGGGCTCTTGTTTTTTTGGTTGCCGAGCAAGGTCGGGCTTTTGTGTTTTTTGGATGGGAATGGCTTCCGAGCAAGGTCGGGCTTTTGTGATTGGCTTCCGAGCAAGGTAGGTTTTTTTTTGTTTTTTTGGCTGCCGAGCAAGGTCGGGCTTTTTTTTTTTGGATGGGAATGCCAATGAAAATTGGGCTTTTATTGGAAATGGGGTTTGTGAGCGCCAATGGAAATTGGGCCTTTTGTTTGGAAATTGTGTGTGCCAATGAAAATTGGTCTTTTGTTGGAGATGTGAGGAATGTCAGTGACGACTGGGCTTTTTGTGTTTGGGGATGCCAATAAAAATTGGGCTTTTTGGAAATTGTTTGGGAATGTGAGGAATGCCAATGACGACTTGGCTTTTTGTGGGAAATTGTGGGGGGTGCCGTAACGGCAAATGGTTTCTTTTTTTTTGATGAGTTGGGCGACCACTTGTTTGGTCATGTTTGCATAGGAAGCTGCTTCGACCCATTTGGTGAAACAGTTGATGGCAACTAGTATGAACTGGTGCCCTTTTGAAGCCTTTGGCTCAATTATTCCAAACATGTCTATGCCCCACGTAGAGAAAGGTTAGGGTGATGTCATGACATTCAGAGGTGTTTGTGGTATGTGCCCCTTGTTGGCATAATTTTGTTACTTGTGACATGTCTTGGCATGGGTTTGGAAGGACTCCTCATGGATTTCTTTGGTGAGCATGACTGCTTCATGTTTATCCACATATCTGAGTAAGACCATAACTTCTCTTTAGAGTGTGCCCCGGCAGAGGGAGAACTGTGGTGCTATTTTTTTTTTTAGGGTTCTCTTGGTGAGGTTGTATTACCCTATCCTCTTGATCCCCAAGTCTGGACAATCCTTCAGGAGGTTCAAAATCGTCCTTATTATCATCTTCCGTTTGGTTTAAATTGAAGATTGAAGTCAAAAGGGATCGTAGCAGTGTTATTTTTTTTGGTGGTGTATGATGATTTTCTGTAGGGTTGCGAAAATTTATTTGAGAACGAAAGAAAAACGAACTCTTTTGAACATAAACTGCAACTTTTTTTAAATGACGGAAATGATTTGAAATATGGGGGTCCCATAAAATTAATCGTTTGCCTTGGGAAGAGCAAAATGATTTTTTTTTTTAAAAACAAGATAAATTACTTGGACAAAGAAATGATTTCCAGAATTTCGATGGCCTTCCGGTTTCTCGGATCTCATCAGAAACGCTACTGTACACCGGGTCGGGTACTTCCCTTTTTTTTTTGCGAGGGAAAAATGTGAGGGTTCCTCTTTGAAATGCATGAAAATGCATGTGACTGTATGAATGCAATGAGTATGCAAAAATATGCCCCTCTTTTTTTGTTTATGCAAAAAGTTTTATGAATGCAAATGTTATGACATGCAGGGGTTTGGTAGATGAAGGTTCGGAACTTCCCCCCATCCTCACATGTAGGCTCTTAGTGGTGAAATCTCCTAAGAAGAGGTCCTTAGAATCATAGACCTCACATGGAATTAGGGTTGTCTGTGGACATACGTCGACATGACTTCAATTAATTCCACGTGAAAATCTCATCTAAGCGGGGTTGGGCATCCTACCTCACGGACATACGTCAACGCGGGCTTCCGCACACAACCTCCTTCTAACTTAGTTTTTTTCTCAAGCTCGGGTAGAGAGCCTCACACATCCGGCATTAACCCGAACAATGTGGAGTAACATCACTCAAGTAACCCCCGCATTTGATATATATATGATATGAATATAAAGCAAAATAAAGCAAATATAAACATAAAGCATATGACATGTATGAATAAAAATAATAAGCATGGCACGCAAAGAAAATAAAAACAATTGGCTTAAAAGCCAAATAGGTTAGGCTTGACTCGCTAGTGGGAAAAGGATCCCCAGTGAAGTCGCCAGCTGTGCACACCTCGTTTAAAAAACGCGCAAATCCTCCGAGGTCGTTCGTAAACGCTCGGAGGGCCTTTGTGAAGTCGCCACCAAAGTTTTTGTGTAAAGGGAACGTTGATAAACCCTTAAGTTTTTTTTGTTTAAAGGGAAACAATAATAAAACCCTTTGACGATGAGGAAAGGATGGTCATCGCAACCATTGTCGGGTTCGGGAGTCGATTACGCAAGGGGAAGGTATTAGCACCCCTCACGTCCGTTGTACTCAACGGGAACCTTCTATTTGGCTAAAGCTTAAATTGTTTTTAAATGTTTCGCGCGCATGCTTATCTATGTCAAAATATAATATACTAAAAGGGGGGAAAAGAGATAAAAACAAACGAAAGGAAAAAAAGAAAGTTTTTATTATTGCGCTTGACAAGATGTCGATCTTGCTCCTACGTATCTCCCGGTAGTCGGAGAATTCAAAGCGTACGTAGTTCTTTGGTAGAAAAACGTACATATGTTGGTTAATTTTAGATGGACGATGTTTTAACCGAATTCTTGCGATTAAAACGTAGCTTGTATGCTCGCGCTTGGGAGACTTATTAAGCGTTTGTTCACGAATCGCACTAGAATTGTTAAAAGGTACGTCCGTTAGGGTAAAAGGGTTCGAATTGGTCGCTATGGGACCAAGAGAGGCGCAATGGACTCAAACGAGTCAATCATTGACCGAGTGGACTCCAACGAGTCGGGGGATTGTTCGATTGATCCACTGAGATCAAGAACAGGTACAATGTGAAGGGAAATCGACATATAAAGTGCAGCGGAAGTTTAAAAATTTTGATTTCCTTTCCTTGGATCATTACGAATATCACATGAGTCAGTGATAGAGTTGTTACCTCTTAGTGCAGAAACTGTTTCTTTGATCACAGCTGAGCAAGTAAGCAAAGCCTCTACTCGTCCACACGAACGGCTTCCTTTGATTCCCGGTGCTAGCCAAGCGATCAGAGGTTAGGGAAAGAATAAGGGTTACGGTTTTGCTCTAGGGTTAGACGAAAAACACTAGCTGATTTTAGCACTAGAGCTTCTATTTATAGAACTCCTTGCTGCACAAAATCAGCTTGAGCTTCAAAAGCCCATTAGCCCATCAGCTTCCGCTAACTAATTAGCGCGCATTGCTAAACGTACCCCATCATATAAGTACTACTTATATTTCTCCTTTTTACCGTTCTTTTGTGTGTGACCCTATAGGTTCTTGTAACGTTGGCAATAATATTAAATCCTATATTTAATATTATAAACAGTGAGCGGTATCTAGCAACACATCACTGCTACCCAAGTGACAAGAATGTCAAGTGATCTGACGAAACCTTTCCATGATAATATCAATGTGTACGATTACTCCTTTGTCCTAATATCTTTATTGAACACAAGGCATAGATTACGTCACCCTTGCTTAGCTCAATATTTATATTTCTTGATCCCGAAATATACTGAACAACGAATAAGTCCAATATCTCATATTGACTTAATCCGGCATGGCCATGCATTTTTCCAGTCATATTCCATCAAGAGGCCTAAAGATATATCTCCTGTTATGAGGAGGGACAAATCCCATCTAGGACACTCATGTCCCTCAGCATGATTCATCGAGTGCCCATTAACCAACGTTATAGTCATCTTGTTACAGACAACGTTTGAATGGCAATAAAACACTTGAGTCCACATCTAGGGATCATAGTAGTTTCAGGTCTAAGAGTGATATACACTATTATCATTGTGAGAATAACTTATGACGATTTCATAACATACTATGTAGTATTCTCACGATGGGTCAATCCAGTATAAATATTACTCCTAATACTTATACCTATGTATAGACTTAATTTCTCATATTCATGACCCATGAGATGTGGTCATCAGTCTACATACATAATAGTCTCCACGCTTTAATATTATCCCAATTCATATTAAAGCTTGACTACGGATACATTTAAGAATAGTGTTCTTTCGTTGATGTAATCTCATGATTAAGTCACACTTAATATTCCATCACATGAACTAACTATTCTAGGGACTTTATTTATCTTATAACAAGTGTAATAAAGAACGCCATATTTTATTCAATAACAAAAGTCATGATACATATAAAAGTTTGACATAAACTATTGGCCTCTAGGGCTTATACCAACACAATGGACTCGGACGACTCGAACATTGACCGAGTGACTCAAACAAGTCGAGGGATCGAATCTAATGGCCACGGGGGACCAAAAAGGTTCGGATTGACCACAAGGGGCCAAGATTTGGTTTGGTTATGGTTGGATACATTTGAAAATGGAATGACGATTGTTCGAGCGACGAGACATACGTCACGCATTCGTACAATCGGGGCAATGGAGAGACATACGTCACACCATCCCTTTTTCATTCAAGTTTTTGGGTAGAATTCTTTTAGAAATCCCAAGGTATATCAAAACATTTGGTTTGAAAACCCAAAATGGAAAGATTTAGCAATTTTGCTAGAAAACGCACAAGTTCGGCTCGTTTTGCGAATTGTTTTGAAAAGCGAACAAATTTGGCGTATGTTCACGCTTGAGTTTTGAAAATCATGAACAATATTCATTGTTCAAGTTTTGATTGAAATGATGAACATAGCTGGCTTGTTCATATGGTTTTGAAAGTTTAGGAACATAACTTGTTTTGCAAGTTATCCACAAAAGGTCATACGAACTTGTGAATTTGTCAAAATTTGTGCAAAATCCTTGTTATGGTTTGAAAAACATGGGTTTAAAAACTCTTAGGTTCTGAGCTCTTGGGCTAGAACCTCAAAAATTGGCCATTTGGACACAAAAACTCAGATTGTGAGTTCTGTCATGGTCGCACTGCGACCATGACTTCGCACTGCGAAGTATGCGAATTTTTGAGTTCAGAAGCTGTTTCTGAACTTTTGTTCAGAAAGAACTTCTGAACACACTCAGGACCTTTTAGGTGGGTGAAAAGCTTTGAGTTTTTGGGATGAAAAAGGCTGGACAAACCAGTTTTGATGTTTTGAAAACCTTGGGATTTCTTTGAAATTCAAAAGGGGTTTTTTAGAATCAAAAGGTTTTGGACCAAAATTGCTATGCAAACACAATTGGAAATGCAAAACAAAAGCTTGGAAACTTACAGAGATCCTTAGCAAAGCTCCAGCTGCAATGGATTTGAATTGGTTGAAGGTTCTTGCAAGGTTTTGGATATTGGTGATGGTTTTGAACTTTGTGAGGCTTTGTGTTTGATTGGTTTTTTTCTGGTTGTTTGTGGGTGTTTGTAAGCTGGAATGAGTAGTGTATAATGCTCTTGAATTGCTGTTTTTAGAAGTCTTTGGAACCTTGGGCATTGCCTCCTATTTATAGGCCAAAACCAAATCAATTTCATCATTAGAAATCCCCAAAATCTAGCTAATTTGTGGGCTAGGATCAGGCTGAATCCCTTTGCATTAAATGCTAATGGATAGAGGCAACCTTGCCTTGTGCCAAGGGTCAAGACTCAGCCTGATTTCAGCCACAAATTCAAAGATTTTGGATAGTAATGATGATGAAATAGTGCTGAAATGCAATTGGCTAAGCTTGGGGATCAATCCTTGCAATCTCAATGGTTGATCAACAAAAACGTGCACTGTGATGTGCAGAGATTGGGGGATGCAAAAGGCTACAATTGGCTGGTGTGAGAGGGTGAAAAGCTACTGCAAAACAGGGTAGGCACTCATGGCTTTTTCAAGTGAAAAATCCAGCTGGTTTGACTGGTTTTGGGGGAAGCAAGCAGGAAGAAAGTCATCAAGCAGGTGGCTGGCAACCTTGGGGTGGTTAACAGGTCACTTGGGAGGGACAAGAGCTGCCCAAGGGCAAGCCCACTTGCTTGTCACATGCTAGGTTGGAAGAAAAAGCTTCCAACCTTGGCATTAATGACAAGTCTCTCATTTCTGGTTGTGCTTGGCCCAAATAGCCATGAATGCTGATTAAAATAAATATGCAAATGATGTGCAACAAATTCTGGAATTAAATCAAAAACATCAAAAATCTGCAGAAAAATCGCAGACTTCGCAGTGCGAAGGGAGCTTCGCAGTGCGAAGTCATCATTTTTGAAATGTTGACTTTTCTGTTGACTTTTGTTGACTTTGACTTTTTCTCCCTCTTTGATTTTTTTTGATTTTTTGTTTTAAAAGGCTTAGGACAAAATTGGGGTACTACAACCAGTACCAATGATCTTTCCTTTCTGACTTCCTCCAAACCCCACAGTTCCTCCCTCTTTCAGAGTCAGGGTTTGGAACATAGACTTGTCTTCTCTCATATGATGCGAGCATCCACTGTCCAGGTACCAGGACCTTTCCTTTTCTTTGGATGACAAGCATATCTGCAATAGAAATGATCTCAGACTTAGGTACCCAGATTTTCATGAGTCCTTTATGGTTAGTCCTCAAAGGTTTAGCTTTTTGCATCTTGTGTCTAGAGTTATAGAACTCAGACTTGTTCAGATATCTAGGATATGAATCCTTAAATCTTGAATAAGTCTGGGATTTAGAGACTGAGTTCTTCAGATCCTGAGTTCTCAAAGGTCTGGACTTAGATTTCTTTAAAACCTGAGACTTGAAGGTCTTTGGTTCTGAGTTGTTTAGAGTCTGAACCATTGAGCACTTTGGTTCTGATTTCTTCATAACTCTAATTTTGGTAGCTTCAGACACAGGGCAAGCTTCAGTTTGACCTTTCTTAAAACAATCAGAAGCAGATGACAGATTTTCTTTCTTTTGCTTGCTTTGCCTGACATTCTGAGATTGAAAATGTTTTGTATTGACTAGTTTAGCAGTTTTTGAAGTTTTCATAACCCCAGTCTTTGTAAAATTTAAGTTTGAATTCTTCAGACTCTGAGACTTACTAGTTTCAGGTTCTGAACTCTTCAGACTCTGAACATTTTCAAGTTTAGAGTCTGATTTTCTCATACTCTTAGTCTTAGGACCTTTTGGCTTAGATTTAGGCAAGGTTTTAACATCTGCCTTCATCTTACCCTTGGGTTCAGAAGCTTTAGAGTCTGAGCAGTTTAGAACTTCAGACTCAGTAGTCTCAGTTTCTGTTAATTTCTGTTTCTCAGAATTATCAGAATCAGGGACAAAACATATCTTATTGCCTTTCATAATATTTTAAGAACAAGAAGGTGTGTTTGATTCATGTGAAAGAGTGTATGAATCAATGTTAAATCCAATACCTTCTCCTTTGTTTCTGTAAATACTATAAATCATAGAAGCAACCTTACTTCTATTAATTACAGTTAAAATAAAGTCTTGAAGAGCAATTTCATGTTCATTAGGAATTTCTTCAGGTTTCTTATGAGCCTCATCTCTGAGTTCTCTAACTTCTTCATCAAACTCAATGATTTGATTCTGAAGTTTGAGATTTTCCTCAGACAGCAAGTTAGTTTTATTTTTCAAAGATTTTATTTCTCCTAACTTGCTTTTGAGGTGGCTCATAAGATCTTTAACTATTTCAATTAATTCAGATCTAGTGAGTTCAGAATATACCTCATCTTCATCATCTGAGTCTGAACAAGATTCTGCATCAGAAAATGCAGTTGCCATCAAAGCCAGATTTGCTTCCTCTTCATCAGACTCAGACTCATTGTCAAGATCATCCCATGTTGCCATGAGACTCTTCTTGAGTTTGTTTCTGAAGTTACTAGACTTTGAGCTGGTCTTCTTTGCTTTTTCCTTTGACTTGTCCTTCTGAAGTTCAGGACATTCAGCAATGAAGTGGCCAGGTTTCTTGCAGTTGTAGCAGTCCTTCTGGTTTTCCCTCTTTGAACCAGATCCTTTAAAGTTACTGCTTCTGTTAGAGAATTCCTTCTTTCTATTCATTAGATACTGAATTCTTTTAGAAAGCATTGCAAGCTCTTCAGCATCTGAATCTTCTTCAGAATTTCCCTCAGGAAATTCTTCTTCAGATTCAATAGCTTTCACAGCTTTAACAGGCTTTCTTTTGGATTTCAGTGCTATTGATTTAGGCTCTCTAACAGACTCATCTTCATTAAGTCCCAGTTCATGCACCTTGAGGGAGCTTATAAGATCTTCAATACTTAAAGTATTTAGATCCTTAGATTCCTCAATAGCAGTTACTTTGGGTCTCTATTTAAATGGCAGACTTCTTAGGATTTTGTTCACATAATCAGCTGTGGTATAACTCTTCTTCAGAATCTGAAGTCCAGAAACCAGAGTCTGAAATCTTGAGAACATTGTCTCAATATTTTCATCCTCTTTCATTCTGAACAGCTCATATTGCTGAACAAGAATATTAGCCTTAGCTTCTCTAACTTTTTTGTTACCTTCATAGTTAGAGCAGAGGGATGTGAAGATAGCTTTTGCTGTTGATTTGTCACTCAGCTTCTGGTACTCAGTGTGAGGTAGGGAATCCACAATGATTCCTCTCACATTGTGATGCTTTCTATATATCTTTCTTTCTGCATCACTCAAGCCTCTTCTGTTGACAGCAACACCTTCTTCATCAACTGGAATATTAATTCCATCTTCTATAATATCCCATAGTGAATCATAAATACCAATTATATGACTGTACATTTTACTCTTCCACCATGAGAACTTTTCTGGGTCACCAGTAAACATTGGGGGTTTATTGTGTGACCTGGATTTTCTTTCTTCAGTACCATAGTCATATGAATAAGAAGTACCAGTACCTCTTTGATTTCTGGGAGGGGGTGGAGGTGAACCTTCTGATGACATGTTCTTCTCAGGATCTCACTGACTCACTATTAAGTGATTGAATATCAGAACCAGAGCTCTGATACCAACTGAAGGTGAGAAAAACACACAAGAAGAGGGGTTGAATTGTGTGTGGGCAGATTTTTAAAATTCTTTCTCAAAAGCTTAAGTTAAGTTTAGAACTTGATGTTGCTCAGTTCTGAACCTTTTTCAGAGTTTGTTTAGAGCAGCGGATTAAAGCTTAAAAGAGAGAGAGAGAAAGAGAGACACACAAAGTTTTTATACTAGTTCCTTCCACAAGTTGGAAGTAGTCTAGTCCCCTTGTTACTAACAAGAGATTTGAACTATAATCAAACTGATTACAATTGCTCAACCACAAAGGAAGAGACTTCCAGTTGCTCAAACACCTAGTAAGAGACTTCTAATGCTCAAGACAATAAGTCAAGAGGCTTCCAATGCTCAGAACACAAAGTAATGAGACTTCCTGCTCAGAACACAAAGTAATGAGACTTCTAATTGCTCAGAACACTAAGTAATGAGACTTCTGATGCTCAGTACGCAGACTGAGACTTGAACCAAACTGAATTACAAAGAAAGTAAGTTTGGGTTGAACACTTGATCAAATATCAGAGGTGTTCACTTAATACAACACAGGTTCAGACTCTTAAACTTAAGAAATTCTAAGATACAAAGATTGAAAGAATTTCTAAGTGTTTTAGTGAACTACGAATTTTGGACAGCAAAACAAAGCACACTTTCAGTCAGTTGGTTTCAAGAGTCTTAGCAATTTTCTTCTTAAAATCTTCTTCATTTTATAGAGCAGAAAACAGCTGTTGAAGATTGCCAGGATTTAAGCAAAGAGCCGTTGCAAATCTTGAGCTAGGTCAGGCTGAAATTGTGAGCTAAAACCCAGCAGAAAACAGAGCACGCGGCCAAGTTTGAATTTGCTTTCCTTAAAAGCTGGGGAATGTTTGAGCCAGGGAGACAACTGTTCCATTGGAGTTGTTCTGACACTGCAGGCATTAAATGCTGAAGGAAACTTTCCACGTCAGACTTCAGAAGCTTCTTCAGGAACAGTACTTCAGAAGCTCTCTTCAGAAGCACACTTCAGACGAACTGTTCATCAGACGCACTGTTCATCAGACGCTCCCTTCAGACGTTGACTTTTGTTGACCTTCAGACTTAGCCTTCAGACGTTGACTTTCGTTGACCCTCAGACTCAGCCTTCAGACGTTGACTTTCGTTGACCCTCAGACTCAGCCTTCAGACGCTGCCTTCAGACGCAGTCTTCAGACTCTGCCTTCAGAAGCACCCTTCAGACTCAGTCTTTAGACTCAGTCTTCAGACTCATTCTTCAGACCCAGTTTTCCTTCAAACTTTGCAACATAGCTTCTAAGCTTTCCTTCTTGCTCTTAGCTTGTTCTTCCATAACCAATATTGATTAACCAACATTAAGAACATGGTTCTGCACAACTTAGAACAAAGCATTAGCAATACCAATTTTCTTTTTAACACTTTGTTATTATCAAAACCTTAAAGAGAGTTGTTCATACATATTGTTCCAACAATCTCGCTCTATTCAAAAGAGAGTTGTTCACATTTTGTTCCAACACGGGCGTAGCTTTCATGCCGTGGTAATGACTGCCAGGGCCAAGCGTTCGATCTTCTGATATCGAAGTTCCGCTCCTTTGAATACTTTGCTGACGAAGTACACCGGCTTTTCACCTTCTTCTGAATCTTGGACTAACACTGAACTCATGGCGTTGTCAGAAATAGATAAATGTAAAAAGAAAATAGAACTTTTTTGTGGGCGGTGTAGCACTGGCGGTCTTGATAAGAACGCTTTGATTTTCTGGAAGGCATCTTCGCACTCAGGTGTCCAGTGGAACTGCTCCTTCTTTTTAATAGAGGCGAAGAATGAAAAAGCCTTGTCACCTGCACATGAGAGAAAACGTGACAACGCCGCCAGACGTCCTGTCAGTTGTTGAACTTCCTTGATACTGGATGGGCTTCGCATGTCTATGATGGCCTGACACTTGTCGGGTTTGGCCTCTATGCCGCGCCTTGTAAGCATGAATCCCATAAACTTCCCCGCGTGGACCCCAAAAGAGCACTTGGTAGGATTTAGGCGCATGTGTTGGAGGATTTCCCTCAAATCTTCTGTGTGACGAGATCATCGATGTAAACTTCCAGATTCCTCCCAATCTGGGCGGCGAAGACAGTGTCCATGAGGCGCTGAAAGGTGGCGCCGACGTTTTTTAGTCCGAAAGGCATGACCTCGTAGTGGTAATTCTAGTTATTCGTCATGAATGCCGTTTTGAGGGCATCCATGGGATCCATCTTGATTTGGTTGTAGCCGGAATATGCGTTCATGAAGCTCAGTTTCTTGTAACCAGAGGCGTTGTCTATCAGGTGGTCGATATTAGGAAGGGGGTAGGAGTCTTTTGGGCAAGCGGTGTTGAGGTCTGTGTAGTCTACGCACATTCTCCATTTCCTTGAAGATTTCTTGACTAGGACAACGTTAGCCAGCCACGTGGGATACTTGATCTCGCTGATGAAACGGGCGTCTCTAAGCTTCTTAACTTCTTCATCGACGGACCTTTCTTCTTTCCTCGCCCAACTTTCGCTTTCTCTGGGTGACAGGCCTAACCCCTGGGTTTAGGGCGAGGTGATGGCATACGATACTTGGGTCGATGCCCCGACATGTCCGATGGTTGCCAGGCGAAGAGCTGCAAGTTTTCTTTCAATAGGGAGATGATGGCGAGTTCCTCATTTGGGTCTAAGGAAGCACCGATCTTGGTTGTCTGGTGGGGTTATGGTCCTATCTGGACTTCCTTCAGGTCTTCCGTGGGCTCGAGACGTTCTTGCTGATATTCTTCACGCAGGGTCTAGGTCGATCATGTTGACGAGGTGGGGTTTATCTGCCACGTTTCTTCTCTTATCTTTCTACAGCCTCAAGCTGTTATGGAAGCATTCTCGGGTGACCCTTTGGTCTCCGCGGATCGTACCTATGTTGCCGCTATCCAGGGGGTTCTTCATGACAAAGAATTTTGTTGAAAGGAAAGCGCCCAAGAGGTTGAAAGCGAGGCGACCGATGATGATATTATACGAGCATGGGGCGTTGACTACCAAATATCTGACCTTGATAGCCTTCGCGTCTCTTCCGGTGCCAAAGGTGGTCTTTATGGAGATGTAGCCTCGAACGTGTACTTGTTCTCCTGTGAAGCCTGCTAAAGTTCCCTTAAAGGGTTGTAGCTGTTCGGGGTCCAAACCCATTTTTTCGAAGGCGGTGTAGTAAAGTATGTCCGCTGAGCTTCATGGGTCAATGAGGACCCGCTTGATGTCCCAGTTGAATATCTGGGCGGTGATAATCATGGGGTCGTCGTTGTGGGGAACAACGCCTTCGTAGTCTTTGGATGTGAAGGAGACATCTAGTTCTTCTATGTCGGTCCTGTTCGTGATGTCGTCAAGAAGAAGAACTTGTCTGACATATTTCTTTCTTGAGTTGTTGGACTCACCTCCACCGGCGAATCCTCCAGAGATCTTGTTGAGAGTGTGCTTGTCTTCGCCTTTGTTGCTCTCCTTGCTTTTGCGAGGCTCTTCCAAGCGTCTACGCTCCTCATCGTGCCCGCTCTTCACATATCCTCTTAGTCTCCCGTTCTGAATCAGCTTTTCGATCTCATGTTTCAAGTGTATGCAGTGGTCTGTATCGTGACCTTTAATTCTGTGATATTTGCACCAGGCGCTCTTGTTCGGTCCCATTCGGTTACTGGTAGGCTCTGGGGGGTCTGGGATCAACCTCGAGTGATAAACATCTTTCCAGATTTGCTCTAGGCGGGCGTTGAGTGGTGTGAATACCTCAAATGGTCGTTCTTGGCGATGCATGTCCGCATCGTGGCGTTTGAAAGTTCCCTTCTCCCTGGAGGCTGATGGGTAGTAGCTGCGACGGGAGTCAGAGTTCACCACGCCACGCTCCTTTGTGTTGCGCGCCTTTTTCGCGACGTTGCTTTCTTCTCCCTTGATGTAGCATTCGGCTCGGGACATGATTTCCTCCATGGAGTCTGCTGGCTTCTGTGCGAGAGATTCGTTGAATTGCCCGACCCGCAGACCATTCTGGAAGGCTCCGACAAACAGTTCCTGGTTAGGGTTGATGACTTTGATGGTGGCGTCGTTGTAGCGGGCGAGGTATTCTCTGAGCGACTCATTTGGACCCTGTCGGACATTGAACAAACTGGTGGAAGAGACCTTCCCGTGGCGACTGGCGGAGAATTGGTGGATGAGTTTTCTTGTCATGTCTTGATATCCTATGATCGAGAAGCGTGGGAGATTCATGTACCACCGGAGGGCGGCATCTTTGAGGGTACCTGCCAATAGCTTGCACTTCAAAGAACCGGCGGCGCCAATCACCGCCATCTGGGTGTTGAAAGCAGTGATATGTTCTACAGGGCCAATCTTGCCATCGAAGGAAGCGAGCGAGGGTGGTTTGAATTTTTCTGGTACGGGGGCGTTCCAAATTTCGGTTGAGAGGGGTTGTGGGTCTGGATCGTCTAAATCGCCATGCTGCGACTCGTCGCAGTCGTTTTGCTACTGCTGAATGGTCTCCATGGAAGCCTGAAGGGCTTTGTTGCGATCGATGAGCTCTGAATCTGGTTTTGCATGGCTTCCATGACGTCGTGGTCCGTCATCGTAGGGACGATAAGGGTTGGCGGCTTCGAATATGAAGTAGGGTTGAGAGAGGGTGGTGAGGCTTCCGAGTCGTAGCAGAGGCTGTTGACTCAGAAGAAAGCTCTAAACTGTCGTGTGTGTAAACGATTCAGAGGTGCGGCTAGGTTAGTTTTACCGTAGCCCCACGGTGGGCGCCAACTGTACTTGCAGATAGTACAATCTAGAAAACTAGGGTTTAGTCTGTGATTGTGATGCCTTGAAAATGCCTCTCAAGTGGGTATTTATAGCCCTGCGTGGGCTTGATTTCCCGTGGCTTTGGCCCCAAGTAGCTTGGGCCCAAAGCCACGCTTAGAGTGATCTGGAGCGTTCTAGAGGCTTCTAGAAGCTCTCTGAGGCGGTGCCCCTTGCGGGCTCGCCTAAGGCCTAGCTGGCCCTTATGGAGGGCGCTAAGCCCTTGCGCGAGGGCGCCAAGCTCTTCTGGAGGGCTTTGTGCCCTAAATGATAAGATTGATAGTCCAGGCTGTGTTTTTTCCTAATGGCAAATATAATAATTATGATGATTAACATGATAAATTCTATAATTTAAAGATTAAATTTGGTTCTAACAAAAAATATTTGTTGGACACAATGGTGGTAAATATATTTGGGTCCCTCAACCATTGGTCTAGGTTTCTATTTCTATCTTTGGTTAGTGCGTGTGTAAAACCATTTATTAGGAGAGTTCAAAGTGTCGGTGTCTTTGGTCAGTGAATGTGAAAAAACATTTATTTTATGGAAAATAGTCATTATGAGTAATTGCATTTCCCTAATCAGACAACTATATACGATGTAAGTGTCTTTTTGGTATAAACCAGTATGTTGAAACGAACACATGGTGATATACGGATGTTACAAAGGTATGGAGACCAGTCATAATGAAGAAATTAAGTTGGGACAACTTGGAGAAATCATGTCCTAAGTATCATTAACAAGTGAAAGGATTTTCAACATTTGAAGTTGAAGAAATGAAGCCAAAAAGAATCGCTACAAGTCCACGCGTGAGGTGCAAACACCCTGCTCGGCGCGCATCTTGGAAATAAGAAAGGGCTTTTTTTTAGAGGAAGAAAGGGGGTTTTGAAGTTACTTCAATTAGTTGATTTCATATAGACTTTGTTTGCGAGTTTGAAGGAGATGGAAATGAAGTGATTTGGGGGGTTGGAAATGTATAGAAAAATTGAAAAATCTTTCACATTTTTTTAAAAAACAATTTTATAGAGAATGATAAACTAATGTTTATGATTAATATATTTTTAATTTTAATAATATCATCACAACATAAATTGAATTTAGAAAATTCATATAAACCCTTCAAAAAACCCCTTAAAACGTTTCTTCAATACAATTTTTGAGTTTCTCAAATGAATGAAGAGATTTTGTATTATAAATAAAAAATAACCTACAAAGTTGTCCCTTTCCAATGTTTCTATTTTTTCCACTTTGCTCCTTTCATTTTTCGAAAACTCTCTCATCCTCTCTTCTCCAAACTCTCAAACAAAGTCATAGTGTTTCTTAGTAGTTTTGTGCAGCATGGGGGTGGAACAAAATTTCCTAAATAAGCTATGGTGCGACTATTCACCCATTATTTTTGCTACTATTTTTGTTACGATTTTTTTAACAGCATCTAACTAGAAGATACTTCTGGTTCTGGAAGGCATTCTCTACGTCGAACTACTAGGCTCATTTTTACCTAAATAACAAAGGATTAACACTAATCATTTAGCATTTGTTAATCTTTCAATTATTAACTCTATCCATATAAATAAAGTAAATTCACTTAATAACTCTTCCAATATCATCGAGCTATAGCAAAAGGTGTAAGAGATCAAATTTGTTTTTGAAGGAGTAAGTGACCAAACTTAGATAAAATTAAAATAACTTAATTTAAGTATTACACACCGTCACATAAATCCAAGAATACACTTAAAAAATAATTTCATTTACTAGCTCAAAAGTGTTTAACTCATGTTGAACTTCAACAAAAACAGTAGACAGAGATGCATCAAGATCCTTATTACCTATCAGAGGGATTTTTATTTTTTATTAAGTGAATTTCACTACAACTGAAATAAACTCATCTTTATTATGCAGCATCATCTATTGCTACTTCCTTCGGTCACATTTATAAATAACTTTTGTTTTTTAGATTTATTAAATAACTGATATATTTAGAATATAATATAGTCCAGATGCATCACTTAATTAATTAATCTAAAAAAGTAAAAATTGTTTATAAATGTGACCAGACGAGTACCTTCTCCAAAATGAGCTTCGGTTGTCTTGCAATGGATTGGAGTGAGTAAGCATGCTGAAAATCCAATATTGTTTTATGTCATTGAACGAAAGGCTCAAATCTCATTCATCAACTTGTTAAATTTACGATCTCCGTTTACAAAAGGAGCATTATTTTCTCCACTCAACAATAATTAAATTTGTCAGTGTACTTCTAATCAATTTATATTTATATAGTCCACATATGCACATGTTAAACAAAAAGTTTTTAGTAGTGATGAGAAAAAGTAACTCATAAGAGACAAATGTAAAACAATGGCTTGTTTTGTTTGAAAAGCAAAAAAAACGACATACCTAAACCAAAATACAAAAAGCGAAAGGTACATTTATCAACTTGTGGCTTTCGCCATTAATTTCACTCTAATCAAATGTTACCAACTTCGTCATTACCGCATTATTTTATTATTAAATAAAAATTTAATGATTTATAGGTATGAAATAGCATTGACATTCATTTTTCTTTTTGGACCGGCATAAAACTCAATGCTAATATGTCCAACAAGAGGGATCCAATAGAGTCAAGACCCACATTCCTCTCAAGAAGCACTTTGAAGGTGTATGTGCGTGTCACCGCACAGGAGAACACCAGGATCAATCCTAGCTGTCTAAACCATCTCTAACGGCCTCCATGATTCACACCAAAAAACCTGGAAACGGTTATCGTTCTCCTTGGCTATATAAGCGTGACTCTATGTCACACTCTAGGTACACTTTCATTTACCTAATTTTCGCACATAATCCATCTCTTTCACATATTGACTTGAGCGTTGAAGTGCTAACGTGTTTGTTGGCATCATTCTTCTCCGGCAAAAAAACTGGCTATCCTCCACACCAAAGCATCGCTAACTATCGTTACAGCAACCACAATTCTTAGAGACCACCGCTTCATCTTTCTAATCTTCACCGAACTAATCAATTTTTTTTGTCATATGCACGAAAAGGTTTTTCAGTTCCACCCAATCAAAACTTTTTTCTTATCATGTGTCATGCTTAAATTGTTTGGCCCTTTATTACTCAAACCAACCACACAATTGTCTACAAAAAAAGTTCCATGTTCTTAACAACGTCGTGTTTAGGAGAAATACTTGTTTAGGTACATATCTAAATTTAAATTTTTTGGATACATTCATACAAATTCTTTTGTTTTTTAAAAGAAATGGTTTAATGATGTTGAATGATGTAACTAATTTATTTATCTTTTATTTTTCTTCATTCTTGTCTATGTACCTAAATAATTTTATTTATATTTGTATCTACGCAACACTATTTGCGTGTTTAGACTTTAGAGAGAGATGTAAGATGAGTCACTCTTTTCTAGGGATGTCTCACGTCAAGGTCGAGAATTAGCTTTGAAACAGGTCTAAAGGACATACATCATGAGATATATATTATGATATGATGCTTACTACTAGTAAAAAAACATAATTATGGTGGTTTATAGAAAGAAAGAAAAAATTAGATAAAAGAAATTGGTAATCATGTTTTTTTTCTAAGGTTGGTAATCATGTTATTCGTTATTAGTTTTTTCTTCAATATTTTATTGGAGAATATTAAACAATGCCCCAGAGACATTGGTTAAACATCCAAAAGAAGTAAGATTCTATTAAAAAGTTGTGTAATAATTACTTGATCAAAAGTAAAAGCTTATATTTCTAATAAATAATTTCTATTTTTAGATTCCTTAACCAATGTCCCGGGGCACCGGTTAACAAGACCCTATTTTATAATAACATGTAATTTAAATTTTAATTAATTTCTAAAATATTTTCTTTATTTCATTTTTTCATAAATACTAAACATATAATATTTCACGTAACTAGGATATCTTATCATAATCAAAGTGGTTCATCAAGATTTTGAAAAATTTACAGTGATACCACGTACTTAAATATAACATATTCTTACGTAAAAAAACATATAACATATTCTTCTGCAGGGTAGGGTCAGGGACACATTTCTTATGATTTCTTGCCAATGACTTTCATGTTCACCCATTATTACAAGGCTTGGCATACCAATGAAAATAGAAAAGAAAAGTGAATGATACAAAACTACATAAAGAAATTAACAACTACAATTGATTATGAATCTCATCTTAATCTTAATAATGAAACACATAAACATTATACTCCACAATAGCTTCTAATGCATTTATAGAATGAGTTGAAGCCTGAGCATACCCCCTTGCAAATCTGAACAACCCACTACCACCCACAACAGGCATCTCTCTCACGGCGGATTCAATCGTATTCCTTCCCAAAACACTAAGATTACTTCCATTATACTTCCCTTGTGTGAAAGCAAAGTTAAGCACCATGAGAAACCCAACTTCACTCTGTGAAGCTGAAGCATAGATTCCTTGTGCTCTTCCCACAACTTCGGAATTTGACTCCGGACGCTCTGTTAACGGGTCGTCCATCATAACCACTGATCCAAAACCGGTGGGGGATTTTTCAGTGGTTGGAGATGAGGCGACCCGGACGGCTGTTTGGTTTTTTCCGCCAATGATGTCGTGGAAGTAGAAGCGGATGTGGCTTAGTTTTTGAGGTTTGTGGAGTCCTAGGGTTGTTGGGGAGATGGTTTGTATGAAAGAATGGGGTTTTGCTGTGGTAATGGTGGTGATGAATAGGAAGGAGATGAGGGATAAGGGAAAGGAGTTTGAGAAGAAAAGTTTGGCCATGGTGATTGAGGTGTGTGGCTTGAGGAGTCACATAGGTCCACTATATATTATGGACACGGACAGAATAGGGTTCGAAAATTAAAATATCTTTTGCCAAATTGGTGAAGCACTTTATTCCATTATTCATATTTTATACTACTTTTGTTCATTGGGTCTAGTTAACGAGTGTTCGTGACACTCTTTTAGCATCCTAATAAAGAAATTATTGTTTAAAAAAATTAAAGACTTCAATTTCCAATGTAATAAATGCACAAACTTTCATAAAAACTTATCATTTTTTGTGCTGAAAGAATGCCCAAAAACACTCGTTAATATTTCCCTTATTTTATAGGTGCCACTCTGAATTATTTAACACAAATAAAGAAAATTTGATTTGTCCGCGAGTTTAATTCAATTAGTAGGAATATTACATAACATATACAATATCAAAAGTTCGAGCGCTGACATCTTACTTGCTAAGTAAATGGTTAACCTTCATAAGACTTTAAGTATAAAAATATGNATTGTCTTCTTCCCTTTAGGTAGTGTGCACACAACTCCCAAGTATTGTTCTTCTCTCTCTTCTTTATTGATTTGATCTCTTCTTTCATAGCACCACCTAACCATTTAGAGTTCTTTATTGCTTCTTCAAAACTCACTGGTTCAGTCTCAGCAAGCAGTGCAAAATGCACTATGTCACCGTCATCATTCATTGCACTGTCTGTCATTATTTCACAATCATTTAATCTTGCGGGAGGTTGTCTTTGTCTCACTGATCTTCTTAGCATCTCAACTATTTCCTCTTACTGCACAGGTTCAATTGTATCAACAATTTCTTGTGCATTATTATCAACATATTCATCAGCAGACATGTCTAATAAATTATGTTTCTCTGTTTCAGCAACATCATTCCACTTCCATTCATTGTGCTCATCAAGCACCACATCCCTACCCTACTCATTATTATTTTGTTGTTCACTGGATTTAGCAGTTTATATCCACCAGTTGAGTGATATCCCAGCAGAATCATCCTCTCACCTTTGTCATCAAGTTTTGTTCTCACTTGATCAGGCACATGTTGTAACAAATGGACCCAAACACTCTTGAAATTCTGGCTGGACAGGTTCTGGTTCTGAACACTGATCAGAACTTGAATACGGGGCACAAGGTTTGCAAAAACAGAGCACAAACAAAAACAATCAGAAGCAGCAAAATAACAAGTGCAGGAAAGTAAAAAAGCACACAAGGTTTGTTAACCCAGTTCGGAGTAAACACCTCCTACTCTGGGGGATACCAATCCAGGAAGGAATTCCACTATAGGAATTAATCCATATGACTCAAGACACTGACTCCCAGTTCCCAGCCTAAGCAATTAACTTCCTCCTAGTCTTGAATTCTACCCAACACGTTGAGTATTAGAGACCACTAACTTCCTATTCAAGTAACACACCTGTTACTGAACCCCTTAAACAAAACTACCTTGTTTTGAATAAAACTTCAATAACAAACCTTCATTCGTACCTACAGGCTTAGAATGAATTTTACAACTCAATAAAACCTAAACCAACTCAAACAATGAGTGGTGCACAAATAACCCTAAGGTTTTAAACACAAAGACTCAATATACTGAATAAGACTCTGTTCTTCGTCACTCTTGAATAGCAGCAGCACTCCTCCTTTTATAACCTTCAGCAAGCAACATTAATCTAAATTAAATCTTCTGAAATAGATAGGTTTCTAAATTATGCAAGGCTTGAAAAGGAAACATATAAATCTTCAATGTATCTGCAAAAGATTTCTTCAGGAAATATGAACTTCATAAAATACGAACCAAATCTTCATGAAATCTCCTCTAAATTAACCAGCAATCTAGAAGCAATATGCGAGGATAATTCCTTGTTAAATCTCGCCAAGATTCGCGCAGAAACAACTTGAAAAAGATCAGCTTCTGATGAAGTCAACCAAAGTCAATGCTGGCATCAGACTCTGAATTCAGCTTCTGAAGTGCTACAATGCTTCTGAAGGACATTCAGCTTCTGATGGAATTTTCAGCTTCTGAACAGCTTCAAAATGAAAAACTTGCAACTGAAGATTTGTTCTAAACATGGAGATGCTTCTATTCAACACATTGGATTTGCCAAAATATGCAGCCAACACCAAAATACTCAACAACTCTCAAATGAGATACACAGGGCCTGACACCAGTCCAAGCTTCCTCAGGAGTCATGTTCTCAACTTTCTTAGTTGGACTTCTATTCAAAATATATGCAGCAGTGTTCACTGCTTCTCCCCACAAGTACTTAGGCAAGTTTTTACTTTTCAACATGCTCCTCACCATATTTAACAAGGTCATATTCTTTCTCTCAGCAACACCATTATGCTGAGGTGTGTATGGAGGTGTGACTTCATGAGTAATTCCTTCACTTGCAAGAAAATCATTGAATTCAGTATACATATTCTCCACCTCCATCTGTTCTCAACACTTCAATACTTTCTCCACATTGTTTTTCTACTAGAACTTTGAATTTCTTGAATACACTCAACACATCATTATTCCTCCTAATCAAGTAAATCCAAAGTTTTCTAGTAAATTCGTCTATGAAAGTAACAAAATACTTGTTACCTCCATGTCTCATTCTGAGTTGGTCCACATACATCAGAAAACATCACTTGCAGCTTCCTCTTAGACCTGATGGACATATTTTGATTAAATGAGCTTCTAGACATCTTACTTTCCATGCACTCTCCACACACATCCTTTGGCACATGAATGTGAGGGAGACCTCTCACCATCTCCTTGGTTTGTAGCTTATTCAAATCACCAAAATTCAGATAAGCATATCTGAAGTGCCACAACCACTCATCCTTGTTAACTGTAGTAGCCAAGCACTGTTGAATCATAACTTCTAACTCAACCTTGAAGGTTCTATTTTTAGACAACACTGCCTTGATAAAGCATGTTCTCACAATCATAAACTTTCATTGCCAACTCCTCTAGTACCATTTTGTAACCCTTCTCCAAGAGTTGTCCAATACTCAGTAAATTACTCTTCATTCCTGGCACATATAACACACCAGATATGAGGCACACAGAGCCATCTTTCTTCTTAATCTTCACTTTTCCTACACCTTCCACCTTCATTGTCCTATCATCTGCAAATCTCACCCTACTTTTGATAGAGTGATCCATCTCAATAAACCAATCTTTTCTGCCTGACATATGTGTTGAACACCCAGTGTCAAGAAACCATTCATCACCATGATCATCTTCATTTGTTGCAGTTACCATATTCAATGTTTCTTCACTTATTTTCTCTTCTACAACCATCAGCAGAACCTCTTCCTTCTCATCTTCCTCTTGTGCCAATTTTGCATCATTATTATTGGTGTTACTATAACATTCATCAGCATAATGACCATATTTGTTGCAGTTATAACATTAATATGACTCTTATCAGATTTTCTACCTTTCTTCCTCTCACACCTCTACCACTTCTACCTCTATAGTTTTCATTGCTATTGCTCTTCTGATTATCATTGCTGATGTTGTTACTAACACTTCATCTACCATAGTTTGAATTATATTGTTACCTCTACCTCTTCCTCCTCTGTAATTATTTCTGCCTCTTCCACGCCCTCGTTGATTATCACCTTTGGTGTTACCAATTTGTGCAAACATGCTTGTTCAACACTTGATTTTGCAGCCTTCCTTTCATTCATTCGTTGCTCATGTGCTTCAAGAGTGCCTTGAAGTTCTTCCAATTTGATTTCTGACAGATCCTTTGATTGTTCAAACGCTACCGTGACATGATCGAATCTTGAATTTACAGATCGCAAAATCTTCTCCACAATTGATTCATCAGTTAAGGTTTCACCACAAGAACGCATCTGGTTCGTCATTGTTTGAATTCTGGTGAAGTAATCAGCAATCTTTTCGTTTTCTTCCATTCCAATCAATTCATACTGTCTCCTTAGGGTTTGTAATCGCACCTTCTTCAATTTCTGATCGCCGGCATAGGAATTCGCAAGAATGTCCCACGCCGCTTTGCTCGACTCTGATCTTACAATTTTCTCGAAAATTGCTTGATTCACGCACTGGTGAAGAATACACAAGCCTTTGCAACCTTTCTTCTTCTTCGCATCTTTATACGTCGCTTGTTGCGCAACGGTTGGATTCTCCGGCAGCGGATCAAGGCCGTTCACCACCAGATCCCACACATCTTGAGAGCCAAGAATCGCTTTCATCTTCATACTCCATGGGTCGTAGTTTCTTCCCATCAAGAATCAAAAATGTCACCGAAAAATGTCCGTTCAGATTCGCCATTGTTGCTCACTCACTGTGTTTTTCGCAGTTGAAGGTTTCACTCACCTCACTTGCACTATTATTTTCAATCGTCAAGCTTCAACAACCAGGCTCTGATACCATTTGTTGGAGCTTGAACAACAATGGAGTTTTTCACTTGGTTCCCACACACACTACACTCAGAGAGAGAGAGAGAGGGAAAAGAAGTTGTAACAGAAATTGAAAGGCAACTCACTTATTGATTTTTATTCAATGTGTAAGGTATATATACAAAAAACTCTAACAACCTCAGACTCTAAAACGTCAGACTCTGAAGCTTCATACTCTGAAACCTCAGACTCTAAAACTTCAGACTCTGAAGCTTCAGACTCTGAGACTTCAGACTCTGAAATCCAGAACTTGTAACAAACTAGATTATTTATTAATCAACTAACAGTATGCAACGTGTTCTTTTTTAATGTTTTTTTACAATATTTTATAATCTCTAACTATAGTCATTTTATGTAGAATATTTTCCCCCCTTTTATGTATTGAAAAATATTCATAAAATTCTCCGATTCACATGCTCTATATTAATTTCATGAAAACCTATAGGGTCATGAGATTTTCCTTCAATACTCTACAACGCCGACACCTCTTTGAAAAAGAATCTCTGGTATTAATGTCAACACTTCTAATCGAAGGTATGCACCGTATTCGACACCAATATCATATTGACATATGTGATTATTTTCAATATAATTTATTATTTTAAAGTATTTGGTGTTTTTTTTTTTGTTACAAAAGTATTTGGTGTTTGTTTGTGTGCCATTGCTTTATTGTCAATATAATAGTATTTTATTTCAAGATGATTTATATTGCTTTTTTTAGGCATATAATAATTTTGATGCTTAGGAACAAAAATGTTCATGTGGCTAAGGAACAACAAACAACTTTCATGTGCCTAAGAAGCAACATGGCTCAAGTATTTCGATTGAATTTCTAACTCAATCAGTATCTATTTGTTAGTGTTCTCGAAAGAAAATTTAGCCTTTTGTGATACTAAATTTTTGTCCACTCATTAGTCTTTTCTTCGTGAATTTCATATCTTGCACACTAAAATATTTCAGCAAATATCATAATTGCAAAAAGACACGACTAAATAGTAAATTGGCGATTCCTGTGAATTAAAAATCACCGTATTTAAAAGAAGGGTTAAATATGTTTTTAGTCACTATAAAATTATAAGTTTTCAAGTTTAGTATCTAAAAAAAATTATTCACTTTTAATCTCTATTTGCATTTTATAGAAACTATTTTGGAGGACTAAAAGTATCCATTTTTTGTAAAATATTTTTAAAATAGGGACTATTTTTAGAAACTACAATATTATGTAAGACTAAAATTACTATTAAAATTTTATTGGGACTAAATTTAAAAACTCTTGATTTTGTAGGGACTAAAAACATATTTAACCCTTAAAAGAAATAGTTGCACATTGAAATACAAAGTGAGATAAAAATTATAAAATACAACAACCAGTGAAGTCCAGTGCAGATGCATTATTCTAATTGTTAAACCAAAAAGTAAAGCTAAAACACAATTATACTTCACTTTTAAATATATTGGATACAGCATCGTATATATTTGTCAAATTAGATCGTGAAGTGATCAAACAAATACAGCAACAATAACATTTCATAATATTTGTAAAAATAATAAAAAATCCTGATTGTTACATTTCACAATTTTGGACTTAAACACAAAATCATAGTATTCTTAAATTTCACGTGACTCGAAATAATATATATTTTGTGAACAAGACTCAATACATGTAGTTAATATTAATAACACCAATATATAGAAGTATTACCACTAAAGAGAGTGGCGATGAAAAAATTCCAATGTAACTATGCAAAAATAGATGATCAAACAATAGTGTGCAAACATTAGAATGAAAAAAAAAAATCCAAATGAAAAGGTTGAGGACTTTCACATGAAATTTTACCTTCAAACAGTATAAACTATAAACACATGGCATATTAGAAATGTTTGAATTAGTAACAAAACAAAAACTTTATATAATAAAACAAAAAGTTATTTTACTTATAATTCATTCATACTATATTTAGAGAACACGATATAATTAATGAGGATGTTAAAATACAACTAAAAAGGATTTGTCATATCATGTATTTTTTCAAACACGACAAAGATCTTTTTCCTTCCATTGTAGTCATACCGGTCTTGATAGAGAGCTTTTTCATCCATTGTAGTCATACTGGCTCAAGATCTTTCATTTCTTTTTTGTCATTTTGAATTGAACAAATGAAGATTGTGTTTGTTTCCACTTAAGGCTTGAACTCACCCAAGTTGCTTAAGATGATGAGAGCTTTGACCAGTAACTAAAGTGAATCCTCATAAATTTTTTTGTTTATTACCAAAAACAACATCCTCATTAAAATTATGAGGCAAAAGACTAGAAACTAATGCATTTCAAATAGGCACAAGCTAAAATGAATCAAGAATTATCACCATTTTATACAAAGCATTAAAAAACACAAATTCTTACATTCTATTCTTTATTATACATCAAACTCAAGAAACCAAAAAAAAACAATGAAAAAGATATCAATCAAGAATTGTTCCTTGCACTGATTTAGCTGCAAGGAGATTTGCATTCCATGATGCATACTTCATTTTTCACCATTCACAGTGACAATATTTGCACCAACCACATTCTTAAAAGTGCTACCAAAAACTGGAAGCATTGCTAGCAATGGCTGCTAACACAATGAAGTGCCTCTCTTAGTTTTCATTTTTAACTGTCACAATGATATGAACATTTCAATTAGCAAAAGCATTCTAGTATTTGTAATATCATAATCATTGAAATCAGTTATTACTATCCAGAATGATTCAATGAAGAATAGATGAAAAACAAAATGAGAGAGAAATAGTATAATGAACGATACCATTCATAATCACATAAATGATGATAATGGTAGTCATAATCACTTAAAATTGTGAAAGTCATATTAAGATGGGTCTAGATTTCTTGTAATTGAGAAATCTTTAATTTGACATAGTCACACAATGCAAAGCGTCTGATTCAAGATTAGATAACTCAAATTTAAATCACACATTTTAATTCAATTATGCAGTTGAAATGTGAACCGTCTCTTATCTTAATCTGATGCTCCGCCATGTATAACTACTGCTTCTAATGTGAGATTTTGCAACTGCATGAGTATACTTGTTGTCATGAAACATGGCATCCATGGAAGGAATGAGAGAAATGTAACAAACTCTTTGTATTGATGGAAATTGAATATTACAAATGAGTGAAAGTTACCCACTAATGGGGTGGTTACATGTTATTTATAGTACTATCTACTAGGACTAATATGCCACTAATCTATATCTCTAATAGTCCCCCGCAAGTTGGAAGGTGTTCACAACACCTCCAACTTGGGAGGAACAATGCAAAAAGTACATCAAACAAATGAAAATACAAGGAGAAATGCCGGAAATACATCGGCTTAAAGTATAGTCAACAACCAAATGCTTATCCAACAAGAGGAAACCACAACTCAAGGTTTAACCGCTTGGAGGAAGAAGCAACAAATCAATGCTTAACCATCATCCGGTAGAAGCAAGCAGCAACAAAGCCTATAAAGGCACAACGCTTAACCATCAAGAGTGCTCAAGCACGCAAGACAGAAGCACAATAACGACGCTTAACCATCCTTAGACAGAAGCACAACAACGCTTAACTATCCTTGGACAGAAGCACAACAACGCTTAACCATCCTTGGATAGAAGCACAACAACGCTTAACCATCCATGTCTGAAGCAAAACAACAAGGCTTAACCATCATGGATAGAAGCACAACATAAGAATCAAATAGGGAACCCAAATGAACCCAACAATCAACAAAATCAAGGAGCCAATGGAGATTCATAGCCATGTGACGTGTCTTCAAATTATAGAAAACAAATCCATGTTGATGCAGTCAAACAGAGGCCAAAACCAATGCTTCCAAGAATGAAGCTTAACGAAAATCCAAAGAAAATAGTCTTCAATAATCACAAGAGTAGACAACCAGAAGCAAACTGATAGGAAATTAGCAAGTGTACTAATTCAAATCGGAGTAATAAATAAATTCGTCTCCACAGGGACTATTGTGACTTCAATTTAACAATGGTGTTCATATTTAGGATGTGTAAATTAAGGGGGGTTGCCTTTGGCAAATAGGTTTGTAACACCCCAACTTTTTATTTTAAATAATCCAATATAGCTTAATAGGTGTAGTGTGGTGAATGTTATTATTAATGTTGTTTTATTTGAAGGTGATGTGAATGTTGAGATGGTGGAATTATATTGGTGAATTAATTTATGATACGAGAAATTAAAATAGTGAAGAAAGAGAATTGAAAAACAAGTAGAAAAGAGTAGGAGGTGTAGAAAATAGGTTTTTAATAAGTGGGGGAGGGGAAAAACAAAAGAATAGTGAATAGATGAGGAAAGTTATATGAAGAGTGCCTGGCCAAAAATATAAATAAGGGTTTTGGGAAATTAGGAAATCAGTTTTGGCTAAGCGTTGAAATAAGAGGAAAACGGCAATCAGAGGGAGGAAACCTAGCTTCAGGAAATCAAGCCAAACCGGAGACTTGAGGAATCGAGGTAAGGGGGGTTTTATCATCGTTATTATAATTGATTTAAGGCTTAGATAATTGTGGGACTATCATTCAATAATCTTGAGTTTATGATTCTAAAAATTTCATTTAACATGTTGTAGGTTTAGTTTTTGAGAATTGGAGAATTAGGGCAAGAGTGATGATAATTGATGACTTATGTTATGTTGTTGTTGATTTGTGGTTATTGATGATTGTTGTTGTTAATGTCATATTATGAATTGGGTATGAATTATGTTGAGTTGTTGTTGTTGATTGTGATGATTTTGAATGAATGAGAAGTTTGAATAATATAAGTTGCTTTTCCTGAGTTTTCTTATCTCTGCCCCGAATTTTGAAATAAAAACTGGTATTGATCGGTACAGAATTGGTCTTAGGTGTAAACACAAAGGTTGTAGGTATGGATGTTAGTTTTCTAATGCCGTTGGTCTGACGTCAAAACGATTTATAGAACTTGAGTTATGGTCAAATTACTGCACGTAGGTCACAGTGAATTTTTATGGACTTTCTGCACAACTTTTCCGAATTTGAAACGAAAACTGGTATTGATCGGTACAGAATTGGCCTTGGGTGTAAACATGAAGGTTTTAGATAATTTTGTTAGCTTTCCAGTGGCTTTGGTTTGACGTGAAAATGACTTTTAGTTTTTGAGTTATGATGAAAATACTCCAAGGAGGTCTTAGTGAAATTGTACGGTGACAGCATTCTCTGTTTCATGTTTTTGCGTCTTTTTCACACGTCTCTGTTTTAAATTGGTCTTTGGTATAAACATGAAAGTTGTTGATAATTGTGATATCTTTCTAGTATCCTTGGTTTGACATGGAAATATGTTATGTATAATTTGTTATGGTTTTACAAAATTGTATGATGAATTGTTGATGTTTGAATACGATGTTATATGATGAATTGTTGATGTTTGAATACGATGTTATATGACGTTGTTTATGATTGAGGTATATGAAATTATGATATGAAGTCGCTGTCATTGTCGTTACCACAGTTGTCGAATATGTTGATTTGCAAGAGCTAGTAGTAAATAACAGGAATACTAGTAACTAATATATATAGTAGTAGAGATAAATTGGTAGCAGAAAAATAGTAGCTTCATCAATTTGGCAAAGAATAATTAATAAGGTTTATTAGTAGACGTAATTTAGTAGAACTTCGTTAATAATAGTTGGTAATTTTGTTTATAGTAGAAAAATGATTTTTTGTATAGCAGTGAAAGAGTACCTTTATGTTAGTTAAAAATATATGCTTACATACCTATGCTTATATATGTATGAATATTTATGTATGATTAATTTTGTGTATAAACAATTAGCAGTGAAGGAGTACCATTATGTTAGTTAAAAATAACGTATCCTAATTTCTAAGTAATACTTATATGTATATGAATGTTATAATGAATTCATTCCTACTATTTTTTTTAAATGTGTTTGAGATGAATTTCATGCCCTTTATGGATGTGTCTTGGAAACCATAGTTACTTCTTAAGATGAATTATTAGATGATGTGTAATTGATATGTTAATTAACGATGTGTCAATAATAAAATATTTGACGGTGTCTATGTTTACTGATGATGGGAATGATGATGAGTGAGAATATTAATGACATGAATGATGATGTATATTCATGAAGACGATGTTTTCTTATGATGATGATATGAATGACGACGATATGTTTTGTCCGGGTGTCGTGCATAATAGGAAGAGGTTGCATCTATGGTTGTAAGTTGTTGTTGGTGTGTTAATATTTAATACTTGCTGAGTCTGTCCTCATGCATACATATAAGGTCGTGTCTAGGAAATTATGAAGATGCAATGACGATGAAAGTCCAGTAACATATCTCTGGCAAATTATGACGACGATAGGTGTGGTACCACATTCATGTAGGTCTTAGGAAAGTGTCCATATGCATAATAATTGATGATGCTTGTTTTTGGTGTTTAAAAAGGAGTAATAAACGTGAGCCGATGAGATGTAGAATCTATGAAGAATGAAATATTGTTGATGTTCTATGACGGTGAATGCGATAACTAATGTTCCTATTATTACACATGATTTCCTAATGTTATGTATGGTTGTATTTTCTCACCCCTTCCTTGTTGTTGTGTGGTTTTGGTGGCTGTACTCTTGGGGTACAGACACTCTGGTTGAGGAAGACTAGTTGCGGGACGATTCAGCAGGTGGCGGCGGAGGCATATTCTGTTTTCTTCCTTCTATTAGTAGTCGAATAAGTATGTAGTCGATACGAGCTCTGATATGTAACACTAGGGTCGGGTTGGCTATTCGATTTTACATTTTGACGTTTGAAGTATTTTTTAAGTTTATGAATTAATTATGGATGTTGAGACTTGAGTTTTGTTATAATAAGAATGCTGAATTTTTCCGCTGCATTGTTTATGACTTTGTTTTACGAAATGATAATATATGAGGATGCGTAACACCTAATCTCATTTATTTATATTTTTGGTATTTTAATTAAATTAAAGTCGGGGTATTAGGGTGTTAAAATATGCGTGTCCGTGGTAGAAATAATAAAGTAGTCTCGACCACTGTTTTAGATCCTACCGTTGAGGTGTTGCGTGAGGCACTTATTATAAGAAATTTGTTCTTCGTCATAGTTAAATATACTGAGAACAAAATAAATTTGTCGATATTAGGGAATAGCGACTAAAGAAAATGGGTAAAATATATACCTTGAATTGTTTATTCATCACTGTAAGAAATCACTTAATTTCCTAGGAAATTATTCTTCGGAAAACATACAAAATTCGTCGGAAACAGTGATTTTCGAGGAAATTACCGAGAAAATATTTCATAGGAAATTTTGGGTATATTCCTACGAATTATCGAAGAATTTCTGAGAAAATTTGTGTCAGAAATTTTCCGATAAATTACCGAGGAAAAGTTCACAGGAAAGCATCTTTGCAGACTGGCACAATTTACACATGTTTTCCGAGGAATTACTGAGGAAAAATTAATAATATTTTAATAATTATTTCCAAGGAAATTTCCTCGGTAAATTAAATAATAAAAAATAAATCCCAAATTTTAAATTTGAAAAATGCGCCAAATTATTCAAAAATTGCACCAAAAAATCTGGAAATTTTCAAATATTGAATAAAAACAAAAGTATGATAATGGAATGAAATATTTTTATGAAATTATTGTTGAAAGAAATAAATAGATGTTTTTTGTTGAAGAAGATGAAAAATTGTTGTTGAAGAGTTGTTGAAAGAAGAAGTAGAAAGAAGAAAAAGAAAGGAAAAGGAAAATTTATGTTGAAAAAATGATAAGAGATTATTGTTGTAGAATTGTTGTTGAAGAAGATGAAAAATTGTGTTTGTAGAATTGTTGTTGAAGAATATTTGTTGAAAGAAGAAGTAGAAAGAAGAAAACTTATGTTGAAAAAATTATAAGAAATTGTTGAATGAATGATGAATTGTGTAGTAGAGTGTGTGTTATACATAGAGATGAAAAATCTGAACACGTTTTCCGAAGTAATTTCCTAGAAAACCTTTCCCCCTAAAAAATTTAAATTTTCGTTCCCCCCTCCACCAATTTTCATTTTCCCCCCAATAAATTCCTAGGAAACAAATTTATTATTAAATAAAAACAATTATTTTAAAAAATTGATTATATTATAATTGAAATGATTATTTATTTTCTTTATTTTGGAAAAAATTGAAAAAATAAATTTTTAATATTTTTTTGTTAAATTAATTAATATCAAAATAATGATTTAAAAGGAGCATTGAAATAAAACCATCCAAATTATAGAAATCATTTTGAAAGACATCATGTTGATAAATTATTACACAACGACAATATTCATAAATTATTACACAAGAATATAGATTACTCGCTATCATCACCACCCTCTTCCTCGTCCTCCTCATCATCATCATCGTCGTCGTCGTCACCATGTGTTAGGTCTTCTTGAGGCGTCAGTGATAATTGACCCGATGAATCGGATGTCTTCCTACTCTTTATGCCATCAAACTTTTTTGTAACCATCCTTTGGAATTTTCTATTTAATCTATTTTGCAACCTCATATCTTCTGCCTGTTTGGCCAACAATTCCCTTAACTCCTTCTCCGATTGTTCTTTCCTTGCCAACACCTCCTTTTGAGATTGCAACTCCTAGGCTCATTCGATTTATCATTGCTTGTATCTCAGGAGGCAACACTCCAGAACGAGATGAGGACTCTGGTGGAGGAGGAACATAGAACAAATTTCCATGTACCACATTGCCGCCCCCAAGACCGTATTATCTGTCCGGTCTTCCTTGTCCTCCAGCCTTTACCCATAACACTACTAAAAAAACAAAAATCAGTGAGGGAAATTTAGCGAGGGAAAACATGAAATCCCTCTCTAATTCCGTCACTAAATTTTGTGACCAAGGAATTTGTGAGGGATTTTATTTTTTCCGTCACTAATTTTGTTTTTCCTAGTAGTGATAATTCAAGTTTAATGGAGTCGGGAATTTCTGCATGTGATGGAATCACAGGATTCTGCGCCAAAAACTCTGCTACATACCTGTTATATGCTTCCTATAAAGAAAAGTAATAAATAATAAAGTCAAAAAAAATTAGAGAATAATTTTTAACATATTTCATATTAGTTAACAACATAATTCTTTACTAATTAACATTCTTTTTCTAACAAACTTTTTTATACAAACATCCTCCTACTATTTAGCTCATATTTATTTCTTACAATACGAGCCACAAATAAAAATTACGCGCTGCCGACAAAAATTAATTACCAGAACCTAATTAACATATTTCATATCATAATTCTTTACTAATTAACATTCTTTTTCTAATTAAAATATATTACCAAAAAAGCAAAGTTACCTGAGTATTGCTAGCTCGAGTATCGACGTACTCACCAGTACGCTGACTGAAATGAGGCTCTCTATGGACCTCATTTGGATAAGGATCTCTATCCAATTTTTTTTTCTAATTGTACACAAAAAATATTAACCAAATTAGAACATTTGACAAATTTAATATAAAATATAAATAGTTTAATATGTTTTTTTCACCATGATATTTCCACACGTAATAATTCTCCATAAAATCAAGGTCCTTTAAATGATTTAGAACATCTTTTGGGCTTTGAAGCAACCTACACGTACATTTAAGACACGAACATTTTATCCATCCCTCCAATGTAACGATATCTCGCGACATGGCATAAACAACTGGACCGTAGATCTGACCATTAAGGACTTGAGATCCTAAAGTCAAGGGTGTGAACCCTTGAAATAAGGCTGGGCGCCCTCCAGGAGGGCGCAGGGTCCCACTTTACAGTCATAAATAACTCCAGGTGACCTTCCTAAAGGACACCCTCTGGGGGCGCCCTCAGCAGCTTACGAGGGCGCCCTAGGCATGGTTTTGGCCCTTTACGATTTGGGCCCAAAACCATGACCGGGTAGGCCCAAAATCAAGGCTACAAATAGCAACCTTGGGAGCATTCCCAAGGCATGACCTAAACAGAGCATAGAAACCCCAGTTTCCAGACATTGTACTCACAGCAAGTACAGTTGGCGCCCACCGTGGGGCTACGGTAAAACTAACCTAGCCACCGTCTCCGAAAGAAAGGCAGTGGATCCGCAACCTCTGAAAGTCACCAAAACGCCGTGCATCCACAGTGTTTCTCAGGAGCAACCTTAGAACCTTCAAATCCGCCGCGATTCACCCCTAAATCTACCCCTAACTTCCATCAAACATTCAACCCATTCCTTGTTCAAAACATCAATCCCCCCCTGAGATTCGCAATCCTGACCGTTAACCTTCAGTCACCAGCCTTAAACCTCCATAACCGACCCAAAACGACCGTCATCGCCATCATTGTTCATGGACCCAAAGGCAGGCAGAAGCAGTACAAGCAACAGATCCGACAGCTTCGCAACCACAACGAAGCATTGCAAGTTAACGCAATCGACTTTGACCCAAGAGAAGAATTCCATAACGAGCGCCTTAAACCCACGGAGGATCTGAAGGAAGTCACAATAGGTCCGGAACCACATCAAACAACCAAGGTGGGGACTTCTTTGGATCCCGCCGACGAACAAAGTCTAGTGGATCTTCTGAGAAAAAACTTAGACTTGTTCGCCTGGCAGCCGTCAGATATGCCCGACATCGACCCTGCCATCGTATGCCACCACCTCGCTCTACGCCCAGGAGTGAAACCGGTAGCGCAGCGCAAAAGAAAGTTAGGCGAGGAGAGGAGGAAAGCAGTAGATGAAGAAGTTGCCAAGTTAAGAGACAGCCCGTTTCATAAGTGAGATCAAGTATCCTACATGGCTGGCCAACGTCGTCCTCGTGAAGAAAGCTAGCGGAAAATGGCGCATGTTCATCGACTACACCGATCTGAACACCGCCTGTCCAAAAGACCCGTATCCCCTCCCAAATATTGACCACCTTATCGACAACGCGTCAGGATACCAAACCGTAAGTTTCATGGACGCATACTCCGGTTACAATCAAATAAAGATGGATCCTCTCGACGCCCCGAAAACCGCCTTCATGACCAACCACCAAAATTACCACTGTGAAGTCATGCCTTTCGGCTTAAAGAACGCCGGCGCTACCTTTCAAAGGTTGATGGACACCGCCTTTGCAGAACAAATCGGAAAGAACCTGGAGGTCTATATCGATGACTTGGTGGTGAAAACAAAACAAGATAAAAGTCATTCAAAGGACCTGGAAGAGATCTTCGATCAGGTCCGAGCGTATAACATGCGTCTCAACCCAGCCAAATGTTCTTTTGGGGTTCACGCAGGAAAATTCCTAGGCTTCATGCTGACCAGGCGCGGTATTGAAGCAAACCCTGACAAATGTCAAGCGATAATCAACATGAGAAGCCCCTCTAACATCAAGGAGGTGCAGCAGTTGATAGGTAGGCTCGCGGCACTCTCCAGGTTTTTATCTTGTGCCAGCGATAAAGCTTTCTCTTTCTTTGCCTCAATAAAGAAGAAGGAACTTTTTCAATGGACTGAAGAGTGCGAAGAGGCGTTCGCAAAGATAAAGACGTTTCTCTCCAGCCCGCCAGTTTTACATCGTCCAGATGCGGGCGCCGTCCTTTTCCTCTACCTGTCTATATCAGAGAACGCTATGAGTTCCGTCCTCGTGCAAGATTCTGATGAAGGTGAAAAGCCAGTGTATTTTGTGAGCAAAGTATTCAAGGGAGCAGAACTGAGGTACCAGAAAATAGAGCGCCTCGCTCTAGTAGTGGTAGCAACGGCGAGGAAATTGCGACCATATTTTCAAGGACACAGAGTCGTTGTCAAATCCAATTACCCCATCAAGCAAGTGCTGGGGAAGCCGAACCTCGCGGGAAGAATGGTATCCTGGGCAGTGGAATTATCCGAATACGACATTCAATATCTTCCCAGAGGCAGCATAAAGTCACAGGTTCTGGCCGACTTCCTAGTAGAATTTTCATCCCCAGTGGAAGAAATCGCCCCCTTCGTATGGTTATTATCGGTCGATGGATCATTGAACCTCAAAGGCAGTGGAGCCGGCATAGTGTTGGAAGGACCAGGGGGCCTAATCATAGAGCAGTCGCTGAGATTCGAGTTCAAGGCGAGCAACAACCAGGCAGAGTACGAAGCCCTGGTAGCGGGCATGAAGTTGGTGCAAGAGATGGGAGCTGAAAACTTAAGAGCGAAGAGTGACTCCCAGTTGGTGACGAGTCAAATTACCGGGGAGTGCCAAGCAAAGGACAGTCAACTTATTAAATATTTAGCAAAGGTCAACAGTTTAGCCTCCACCTTCAAGTTCTTCGAGGCAATCTACGTTCCAAGGGAGCAGAATTCAAGAGCAAATCTCTTGTCTAAACTTGCCAGCACCAAACGCCCAGGAAACAACAGAACGGTCATCCAAGAGGTGCTGGCAACCCCTAGCACAGAAATCATGGAAGTAGGCGTCGTGGAGAACGAAGAGGAGGGATGGATGACGCCGCTTATCAAATATCTCACAGGAGCGTTTAATCCCAAAAGCGAGGAGGAAGAACTACAAATACGAAAGAAGGCCTCGAAGTATTGCATGGTCGCTGGCAAATTGTACAAGAGGGGCAAGGCATCACCTCTGCTCAGGTGCCTAGGTGAAAACGAGACCCACCTCGTCCTCTTAGAAGTGCACGAAGGAGTATGCGGAAGCCACATCGGTGGGCGATCCTTGGCCGCGAAACTCTTAAGAGCAGGTTACTATTGGCCAACAATGATCCAAGAGAGCGCCGACTTTGTAAGAAAGTGTGACAAGTGTCAGAGATTCTCTGATAAGAAGCACTCCCCTGCTTGCAAACTCACCTCGGTCTTTTCCCCATGGCCTTTTCACAAGTGGGCAGTGGATATTGTGGGCCCATTCCCATTGGCACCCGGACAACTTAAGTTCCTCATAATCGGAGTGGATTACTTTACCAAGTGGTTTGAAGCCGAAGCGGTCGCCAAAATTACGGCGAACAGAGTGATACGTTTCTACTGGAAGAAAATAATATGCAGGTTTGGACTACCCAAAGTTATAGTATCAGACAACGAGACTCAGTTCGCCAGCTCCAAGGTGGTAGACTTCTGCAACCAACTCGGAATCCAAACGAAGTTTGTCTCAGTCATCCTGTAACACCCATACTAACTTTAACTAGTATATTAGCATGTGTGTTAAACTGATACTGGATACATTTAAAAATTTCAATAATAATAATACATCACAAATGAATGAATACAAGTTTACTCGTTTGTACAAATAATCCAAAACTATTACAATACTTATACAATATCCAATAAGCTCCTGAGCTGGTACACAATGAGCAACTGTACTCCATCTAGTATCTCTGTGAAGATCTCCATCACGAACCTCGGACTTACCTGTAAACCTGCACCAGAAGGAATGGGATGAGACATAATGTCTCAGTGAGCTCCAGCCCAACCAACTGTTGGCAACCAAAGGGAACCTAGGGTCGCCATGCCTACCTTGGCAATCTTGGAGATTTCCTAGGATTGCCAAGTCTTTATCTTTAACCACAAAGGGTATAAGTCTGACTATAACTATAAGTCTGCCTATAACTATACTGTAATCTACCTGTGACTATAACTGTCAACCGCCTATAACTGTGTATGTATTCTGTCTATATCTTTAACTTAGTGATCGAGGGGAAACCTAGGATCACTTTCTGATAACTGTTTATAACTATAACCGTGAGTTTCCTGTGACTATAACTGTAACTAAAACTTTGACTATAACTATGAAACATAAAGCAAATAAAGATGTTTTAGGTGTTTTATGTTAGCTGTTAGCGTTGAACAAACATTATTATCTGAGTTCATTTTACGGAGTGCGGCCCGGGTGGAGTAACCCCGAGATACATCTCCCTATAACCCGATGAAATTCCTGACAATCAGGCTAACACCGGACTCCACTATGAAACGTGTGGACAACCCTCTCGGAGAAGTCCCATCCGGCGAAACCCGGAGTCTACTGAACACGCCCTGTAACTGTAAAACGTGCGAACACACCATTATCTTTGATCTTTAATTCTTTAACTTTAACATATAAACATGTAATCCGTGCTTTAATCATATAACCATCCTGTAACATTTAACCTGTAACCTATAATTCTTGGTTTATCGTTCTCATAAGCCACCTATAATCGTTGGAGAACCAACCCTATAACTTATCTGTAACTATGATTGCCGAAGCATCTCTATTACTCTTGTATTCTAAACTGAATACATCTATAATCGTGTTTACCTAAAATAGGTTCTAAACTTGACTATTGTATCATCTTGGATTCGTGTATACTGAATCGAGTTCACAACATTGCCTGGTAAGGGTGAAACCCTAAACTAGCTCGCTAGCATCTCTATGACAACTTGGATTAAGGTATCCCTCTCTTAACATTGTGTCTATCCTCATCTATATTCCATCTATACATTCTTCAAAGGGTAGATCTCTCTATACTTGTTAGCTACACTTAGCCATTACATGTCGTTATTAAGTCTGATGTAGTATCAGATAGTCAGAATGGTGCAAGGTTTGATGAAAAACAATGTATGCCCTGCCCACTGTACCATCGTGACACGATTTGGAAATCGTGTCACGATTTCCTACCCAGAAATCGTGGTAGTCCCTGCCTATAAAATTGTGACACGGTTGTAAAATCGTGACACGATTTTACCTGCAGTTGGACAGCATAGGGCAAGTTCAAAACGTGATTTCTACCATTTTGGCTTATCCACTCATACCCAAACATCATAACAGCTTAAGGGGCAAACTCTATGGCATATAGGTAGTTTACATCATGCATAATCAAGAAATTACAAGCCAAAAGGAATTGGGCACTAAAAACCTCAAACTTGCTCATAATACTATAAACATTTAAACTTGTACAAAATGGGTTATAAAACCCTAGGGAGCTCACCTCAAATCATCTGATCAAAGCTTGTCAAGCTTCCTAATCCTTAATCCTAGCTTGATTCTCCTCAAACCCAAGCTTCCAACCCTTTTCCTTTTCTTTAACTTTTCTCTTGCTCCAACTTTCCCCAAAACCATACTTGCTTGAAGTACAAGATTATAAGATGAAGTTTGATGGATTATGGCAAGGAGAGGGAGGCGTGTGAGTTAGAGGGAAAAAGGGAGGGGAAACCGATTTGGAGAGGGAAGGGAAGAAGGAAAAATGACAAGAAAATATCTTGTTTCCTTTTTAAACAATTCTTCTTAATTCAAATAATTACATAACTGTCATTGCCACCTAATTACATAATTGCCATTCCTTTCGTTTAATTCATGTAACACTATTAAAGTCACGTTTAAGCGGGATATTACACTCTACCCCCCTTAAAGAAATTTCATCCTCGAAATTAAGAAAATCCTTCTGAGATTCTGAAAAGATAAATCCTTTCTACCTCTTTCTCCACTATGAAAATTTCCGATTCCTTTTGCTTATTGGAATTCCATGGCAACTCCAGGGTCTGACATGTAGATTAGTCACGCACCCCGATTAAACCATATTGGTTAAAACTTATTCTTTAACCATGATTCCCATCTCTGTAATCAAAACATATGACAATCTCTTTCCAACCGACAGGTCTGATGCATGTTACATAACTATCACCTGTTAGAACGTATGGTTATCTGAACCAATATATCTATATTATCTGACAACGATCTCTGTTCGACGTTTTTCTTGCAAATCCAATGTAAAATTATTAAATCTTAGATTTCCTTTACTGAATTCTATCAGTTCTTCTTCCATTGACCGTTCAATCTTATCCTGAAGACGTCGGGTCGATCTGATTTCCCTCAATTATTCCTACTTTCCGAGGAATCTATTACATTACTTTTAATTCGAAAGAATTCTTGTCTTTGACTTTCGCCTCGTAAGACGACCTTTTACTGTTACATTCGTATCATTCTTACACTGAGAGACATCTGATATTGAGTATTCTCAAACGGAAGTAAAGTCTATTGCAACTACCTCCATGATTCAAACACAAGGTGGTGGCTGAACTTACGGTACAAGTTCCTTTCTTTCTGTTATCCTCGTGTAGATATCATCACAACCACAAGCATTGCTCACATCCCCACTGCGGGAATCCTTAAAGCTCGAGCAATCTTATGAGCCACTCGTGCTCCGATTTAATTAATCAACGATGACGCGTAGCTAAAGGTCTTAGGAGCTTTCTTCTTTCTATGACTCTGACAATCTTGCATCAATCAAGATATTCCTTACTCATTCATGGGAATTAATACTTTCTTTATCAATACCTTCAAACTTATGAAAGTCTAGTACAAGTGACGTGTGGCATAAGCCGTCTCACATATCATCATATAATACAGTCCATAGCACATAGCTTCCATACACGATCGAGTACGCGTACACTACTATCAGGTACACAGTACGCCACATCCTCATTGTCCAACTAACGGGACATCATACTTAGTCAACATGTATTCGAGACAATGCCACGCCAATTAAGGTCACTCTTGTAGCCCTTAACTCATGCTTATATTATTTGAGTATCTACAATCCCATACGTAACTATAATTACGTCCCATTGACGTTATAACTTATTTCGTTCACGAACATTCTCCGTTTCCTAAAAGAAAACTCTATTCTGATCGCTATTCAAAATAGCACTCTTAAATTCTGAATCCTTTATTTCATAACTGGAATTCACGTAGCCTTTTACTATAAATTATGAATAATCTTCTGATCTGTGTAAAACATTTCCTTCCTTTAACTGTTAACATTAAGTTCAAGAATTTTTGAACTCCTCAACTGAGATTTGTTCGGTAACAACAAACTTGTTCTGCTTAAGATTTTCCTGTTAAAACAGTACCGACTGTGTACCACGATTACTAATACATGTCTCACGACTATAAATATGTTATACTACTGTCTAAGTAGTATAAACTCTGCCTGATCAGTATACATAATACTAATCATAACTTGTTACATGCATGTTACATGCGACATGCTAGCATATCGTGGGTACGCTGCGGAATAACCTCATGCCACTGCATAATTCCTCTTGGGTCAAACTTCCCATTCCAAGTTAACTTTAAGTTACTGAGCTAAACAGCTAGATCACCGTATGAAATGTGGCCTCCTTCGCTATGTACTTATTGTGCTATAAACACATCCTATAAAGTTATCAAACTGCTTCGATTCTCTTTTCTCATGAGTTTCGAGGTCTGAACATTCCTCGACTTATCTATTAAAATTTCCTGTTAGAACTGATGATAAGTTCAAGTCATCACTACTTACACAAATTCTGTAGCTTGAGAATTAATCTCTGAATGCCTTTCCTGTAGTTCATCTGGCAAGGACTTCACAAACATCCTTTTTCTCTAAATTTCAACTTTAATTTGTCTGTTAACTCATTATTGGATTACTTCTCCGCTGCGCAACTCTGATTTAAACAATTAACCTTAGGATAGAAGTAATACGCCACTATTACCATATACATTCTCCTTGGCCAATCCTTTGACTTTATAACTTTGTAGTTACCCTACATAACCAACTTACATTATGATTTCTCTTGTGGTTTAATCCACCTGTTTAACTTACTGATTGATTGACACTTGACTTAGTGTTTCCTTTCGGACATACACAATGTTCTTACTTTCACGAAATAAGCTGAAACCTGTAAACAGTCTTTAACAATAATCACGAGCCCAACGATGCTCCTGCTATACAACTTATACATTAGTTCTAGCTTTATTCTTCACACTCTGATTCGAGTTCCGTCCTATAATTATCTGGAAGGATTTTACATTCACAACCTTCTTCCAAAACACTACGGTCCAAATAACTCTATCATATATCTTGATTACTTCTCGGGTTTCTCCGAAAATAATCCATCTGGATAAAACTCAACTTTTACCGGCTCTCCTGTAAATCCAAACACATGCTACACCTCTTCGAGTACCCGAGTAATTAATCTTTAAACTTCAATTCTTAACATTTCCCATTGGATCCTTCCAGTAACTTGTTACTGTATTCACAATTCCAATCTAATCTCATTATCTGAATAATGTTCCATATGTCTTCTCGACCGTTGCCCTCTTCATGGTTTCGAACAACCCAAGGTATGTATTTTCTTCCATCTTTAACATCTACCAACATAAGGTGATCTTTGTCAGCTTACCCGAATACTCGTGTAAGGATCCCATCAAAAGAAAACATAGAACTTCGTAACATTAACCATAGCTTAATCCTCGAAACCAGTTTACTATAATTCGTCAACATAAGATCCAATCTTTACTTTATACCCTTACCGGGGGTTTCCTTCACTTATCACTAAGCTTGCGTTCCTATTACAAAGCATCTTGATGACTCATAATAAAGGAAGGTAATCTGGTTCATCTGTCCCATATTACGCTTATTTCATAAATAAATCTCTTACCTGTCGGATGTTAAGATCTCATCCGTTCCAAGTGCGCAAGTCCTTTCATCCTTACACACTATATCCATACTGGAAGTCCAGAGCTTTCAATAATTAACTGATCCTTCCTTATTCCGAGTCGCTGGGTTTGGTACCGTAATTTTTTACCTCTGTACCCGGAAATTAAAACTCTATTCAACCCTTCACTTTAACTTTCCAAATTACGGTTCCCATTAGGATTCTAAATCATTCTTCAAAGTATTCTATAATTCTTTACTCTACACATCTCCTCGGAGAAGGCATCGCTCAAGGATGCGTCCAATTAGTTAAGGTACTTGACCTTACTCTTAAATACCTCTTGTATTCCTGAAACTTTGCCATTATCAAGCTCAGTTACTTCACTGTTAGCGAACCATCCTTTGACATTAAACACTTTGCCAATTTCGTCTTAGAATCTGACGTCTTAACCTTTACCCTTCGTATACTTCTTTCCTCCTTGGTCACATTCAGCTCTCGGATATCTGTCCTAACTGCCATATACTAGACTGAGTTGATCAGGCTCAACTAGATGTGACCTTTAGAACAACATCCGGAACCCAATGATTCCACTACTTTTATTGAATCTTAAATGACCCATGGCACGGTCAGAATCGACCTGCTTTGATACCAATTGTAACACCCATACTAACTTTAACTAGTATATTAGCATGTGCGTTAAACTGATACTGGATACATTTAAAAATTTCAATAATAATAATACATCACAAATGAATGAATACAATTTTACTCGTTTGTACAAATAATCCAAAACTATTACAATACTTATACAATATCCAATAAGCTCCTGAGCTGGTACACAACGAGCAACTGTACTCCATCTAGTATCTCTGTGAAGATCTCCATCATGAACCTCGGACTTACTTGTAAACCTGCACCAGAAGGAATGAGATGAGACATAATGTCTCAGTGAGCTCCAGCCCAACCAACTGTTGGCAACCACAGGGAACCTAGGATCGCCAAGTCTTTATCTTTAACCACAAAGGGTATAAGTCTGACTATAACTATAAGTCTGCCTATAACTATACTGTAATCTACCTGTGACTATAACTGTCAACCGCCTATAACTGTGTCTGTATTCTGTCTATATCTTTAACTTAGTGATCGAGGGGAAACCTAGGATCACTTTCTGATAACTGTCTATAACTATAACCGTGAGTTTCCTGTGACTATAACTGTAACTGAAACTTTGACTATAACTATGAAACATAAAACAAATAAAGATGTTTTAGGTGTTTTATGTTAGCTGTTAGCGTTGAACAAACATTATTATCTGAGTTCATTTTACGGAGTGCGGCCCGGGTGGAGTAACCCCGAGGTACATCTCCCTATAACCTGATGAAATTCCTGACAATCAGGCTAACACCGGACTCCACTATGAAACGTGAGGACAACCCTCTCGGAGAAGTCCCATCCGGCGAAACCCTGGAGTCTGCTGAACACGCCCTGTAACTGTAAAACGTGCGAACACGCCATTATCTTTGATCTTTAATTCTTTAACTTTAACATATAAACATGTAATCCGTGCTTTAATCATATAACCATCCTGTAACATTTAACCTGTAACCTATAATTCTTGGCTTATCGTTCTCATAAGCCACCTATAATCGTTGGAGAACCAACCCTATAACTTATCTGTAACTATGATTGCCGAAGCATCTCTATTACTCTTGTATTCTAAACTGAATACATCTATAATCGTGTTTACGTAAAATAGGTTCTAAACTTGACTATTGTATCATCTTGGATTCGTGTATACTGAATCGAGTTCACAACATTGCCTGGTAAGGGCGAAACCCTAAACTAGCTCCCTAGCATCTCTATGACAACTTGGATTAAGGTATCCCTCTCTTAACATTGTGTCTATCCTCATCTATATTCCATCTATACATTCTTCAAAGGGTAGATCTCTCTATACTTGTTAGCTACACTTAGCCATTACATGTCGTTATTAAGTCTGATGTAGTATCGGATAGTCAGAATGGTGCAAGGTTTGATGAAAAACAATGTATGCCCTGCCCACTGTACCATCGTGACACGATTCGGAAATCGTGTGACGATTTCCTACCCAGAAATCGTGGTAGTCCCTGCCTATAAAATCGTGACACGATTTTACCTGCAGTTGGACAGCATAGGGCAAGTTCAAAACGTGATTTCTACCATTTTGGCTTATCCAATCATACCTAAACATCATAACAGCTTAAGGGGCAAACTCTATGGCATATAGGTAGTTTACATCATGCATAATCAAGAAATTACAAGCCAAAAGGAATTGGGCACTAAAAACCTCAAACATGCTCATAATACTATAAACATCTAAACTTGTACAAAATGGGTTATAAAACCCTAGGGAGCTCACCTCAAATCATCTGATCAAAGCTTGCCAAGCTTCCTAATCCTTAATCCTAGCTTGATTCTCCTCAAACCCTAGCTTCCAACCCTTTTCCTTTTCTTACTTTTCTTTAACTTTTCTCTTGCTCCAACTTTCCCCAAAACCATATTTGCTTGAAGTACAAGATTATAAGATGAAGTTTGATGGATTATGGCAAGGAGAGGGAGGCGTGTGAGTTAGAGGGAAAGAAGGAGGGGAAACCGATTTGGAGAGGGAAGGGAAGAAGGAAAAATGACAAGAAAATATCTTGTTTCCTTTTTAAACAATTCTTCTTAATTCAAATAATTACATAACTGCCATTGCCACCTAATTACATAATTGCCATTCCTTTCGTTTAATTCCTATAACACTATTAAAGTCACGTTTAAGCGGGATATCACACATCCACCCCCAAGCAAACGGACAAGCCGAATCTGCAAACAAGGTAATCTTGAACGACATCAAAAAGAAGCTTGACGACGCCAAGGGACTTTGGGCTGAGCAGTTACATGAGGTGCTCTGGTCATATCACACGACGCCTCACTCCACAACCAAGGAAACCCCGTTCACTATGGTGTACGGCGCCGACGCTATGCTGCCCGTAGAAATTGACACGCCAACATGGCGTCGGGAAAACTTCTCGGAAGAGGCTAATGAGACAAGCTTGCTATGCGGAATAGACATGATCGATGAGGTACGGGAGGCCGCCCACATCCGGGAATTCGCCGCAAAGCAAAGAGCAGCCCGCCGATACAATTCAAAAGTAATCCCGAGGGACATGAAAGAAGGAGATTTGGTCTTAAGGCAGGTCGTCGCGCCCACTCGAATTGGAAAGCTACTACCCAACTGGGAAGGACCGTATCGAATCAGGGAAAAACTAGCACACGGAGCATACAAACTAGAAGAGCTGAATGGAGACACGATACCCCGAACCTGGAATGCAGTCAACCTGCACCATTACTACAACTGAGTATTTCATCATTTTTACAAACAAACCACACAAGACTAGGTTGCAGTAAAGCTTGTATTTTCTTTTTTTAGAATTCTTTGTATTTCGATTTCCGACTAATGAAGAGGAATAAGGGAGCACTCTTTTCCCGGCGAAAGCTGGGGTTTTTAATGAGGCACCAATTTCCGTTTACTTTTATCTCTGCTTTGACTCCAATATCACATACATCACCGGAACGAGATAGACAGCGTTAACTTGCAAAAGGCGCGCCATATGATTCGTTAACCCCAAAGGGGTTGCCACCTAATTCCTTAACCCTAAGACAGGGCTCTAAGACGCCGTGAGCTTAAAAAGAGATCGCCACCTAATTCCTTAACCCTAAAGAAGGGCTCTAAGACGTCGTGAGCTTAAAAAGAGATCGCCACCTAATTCCTTAACCCTAAAAAAGGGCTCTAAGATGTCGTGAGCCGAAAATGAGATCGCCACCTAATTCCTTAACCCTAAAAAAGGGCTCTAAGACGTCGTGAGCCGAAAATGAGATCGCCACCTAATTCCTTAACCCTAAAAAAGGGCTCTAAGACGTCGTGAGCCGAAAATGAGATCGCCACCTAATTCCTTAACCCTAAAAAAAGGGCTCTAAGACGTCGTGAGCCGAAAATGAGATCGCCACCTAATTCCTTAACCCTAAAAAAGGGCTCTAAGACGTCGTGAGCCGAAAATGAGATCGCCACCTAATTCCTTAACCCTAAAAAAGGGCTCTAAGACATCGTGAGCCGAAAATGAGATCGCCACCTAATTCCTTAACCCTAATAAAGGGCTTTAAGACGTCGTGAGCCGAAAACGAGAACGTTGCGAAAATAGAAGAGTTCATGCAAAAGATGCCCCAACAAAGCAATAACGCCGAAAATTAAACGGTTTGACAATCTTTAGCAAGTCGCGAAAATAGACAAGTAATAGTTACCGCCCAGGAAACATCGTTATCATCATCGTTAAAAAGAAGAAATTCGAAGCAACATAGTACAAATATTGCATCATTACGAATTCAAAGAGTTCAAGATCAAAGCAAAATTAAAAATTACAACAAAACTTATGGTTCGTCCACCAGGGCGCCATCTACAACAATTTTGAAAGAGTCTAGAGACGAAAGGTCAGCGTCCGGATGAAGAAAGGCGATCTGTTCCTTTGCACGATCAAAGCCATTCTCAAAGGACAGGGCCAGTTCTCCTTTGGCTTCCGAGACCTCAGCCTTCAACGCCACTTCTCTCTCAACTCCTAAGGCAACCTCATCCCTCAACCGAATAATCACCGCATCCTTCCCAGCTAAGTCAGCGTCATGACCAATCTTCAGATCACTGATACGTTCATCACACTCGGACCTCATCGCCTCTTTAGTCTCCCTGACCTCCTTCTCCTTGCTCTCTTGGACTTCTTGCAATTCCTTCTCCAGCGACCTCACCTTATCCAATAGTATTTCTCCATTACGAACCGACTCTTCATATTTGCAATCTACGACCATCAAGAGCATAATCGACCGCAAACAATTCACACCAATATCCCTCGTCGTAAAGGGAACGGGGTTCTGTGTCCCGACTTTCACATCATCAAGATTACAAACCATCTTTTCTCTCACGTAAGCTCCATAATCGAAATCTTTGTCCCAAAAAGATTGGACCTCCCGGCTGGGACCAGTAAATTCAGCGGCGGGACGAGAATGCGCCTTCTTGGACCTCCTCTCTTTCATCATTCCCTCTTCCCTGTCTGGCGCTTTCTTCTTCTTCTCCTCTCGACCTTTCTCTTGCGCCACTTCAGCGTCAACGTCGCACTCAGGTTGAGCATTTATAGTTTTAAACCGGTTTACTTATTTTTAACCGGTTTTGAACCGGTTTTCATACTGAACCGGATTTCTGCAGACTTGAACCACTTTTAAACCGGTTTTCTGCAGACTTGTTTTTTTTTACGGTCTTCTTTTTGAAAGAGTAATCTTGAAAGAAATGAAATTTTGAATTGGTAAAAGGCGAGTCATGAAAATCCCGAAGCCCTTTTGTAACGCGAAACAGTTCCCAAGGCCACAAAAAATAAAAGAAAATAATAATATTTGATTGAATTTAGTTTGGTAGATGAGGAAGAGGGATGAATGAATAATGAAAAATGATAGTGGTTGGTGTGGATGCCATGAAGTTGAAATTAGTTCCAACATATCATTCGTTAACAGGTGCAGGTGCAGGAGCAGTATTGTGTGATTCTAAGAAGAGACACAGTATGATAGTATACTCCTCCAAAAGGAAGAAAAAGAATGACGCTAATAAGGGTTCTTCTAATCCAGCTCCAGCTCCAGATCCAGATCCAGCTCCTCCTAGAATCACTTCTAACGCCAAACAAAACCTTCGCTTCCTCAAGATATGGAAGGTACTTACTTAATTTCCTCTATTCATTCTTTATGTTTTTTTTTTTTTTGCATCTATAAATAATAATAATTATTTATTTAGGAGAACCAAAAACGAAAATCCAGCACTCCAAGACCTTCTACTAGTTACCGTAAAATCAATTCATATATATAAACGGGTTTTGAACTGGTTTTAAACTGAATTTAAATTGGTTTGTAAAAAGTGGTTCAGTTCAAAATTGTATGAAGTGGTTCAGTTAAAATATGGTTCAGTGCAGTTCAGTTAGCAGTTTGGTTCAGTTAACTGAATATTTTGCACACCCCTATCAAGAACAACCTCAGCTTTCCTTTTAGACTTGCGAAGGATAAGCCCAGATGGTTCGCTGGCGTCCGACACCCCGCCCGATTTCTTGGCCTTCATCTAGACCAAATACTTCTTCCTCTCCGCAGCCGTCAGAGGCGCCATTGATTCTGCAAGTCAAAAACCAAAGCCAATACACAAGTTAGTAAAGGAAAAAGCGAGATAGCCAAGCAAGTAGGGTTACGAAATCAACTCACGCAAATAGGTCTCTAAGCTATCAACATTCCCCTCCCTATTCAGCAACTCCCGAATATCCATGGGCAGCATCTTGTCCAAGAAGGAAACGACATCTTTTTCATATTCACTCAAACGCTCATAAGCAAACCCAGTAATAGCAGCTGGAGAACTCGTCCAGCAGATGGGGAATTTTAATTCGTTCTGTACGTGCACTTCGGCGTCCTCGCAATCCTCTCCTCCCCTCACCCTCAGGAAGGTTCGTCTCCAATTCTTGTAATGAGAAGCGTAAAGTGGAAACAACCGTTTCCCAGGATGGGCGCCAACGGACACCCAGGACAACTTGTCTACCTCCTTAGTACCATAAAAACTAAAGAAGCAACCAGCAGAGGGTTCAAAGCCTAAACCCCCGCACGCGATCTCAAAGGCCCGGATGAACGCCCAACTGTTGGGCTGAAGCTGCGAGGGCGCCACATTTAACCACCTCAGGACTCTTACTTCGAAGGGCGTGAAGGGATACTTCACGCCCAAATCTTCAAAGACCGCCGTGTACATGTAGAAGAACTCATGAGTCATACCCCTTGGCATCCGTAAGTAAACTTTCTCACTAGGGCGGCAGGGCTCAAGAATCACGTCTTCTTCGCGTCCTGTCGAAGAAACACTAATTTTGCTTCGGAACAGCGCCACTTGCTGAGGATCCATATACATGGACTCCGAGCGCATCATTTCGTTAGCAAAATCCCCTTGTCCCGAACTACTAGCAGACGTCACACAGCGAGTTTCTCTCATATGGGAGGGACCTGGACAAACAGAAAGAATAATACAATCAGATGAATTCCCACTATCATCTTTCCCCTCATTATCGCTCGAATCGCCCGAAAATTCTCCTAAAACGGAATGACCATAATAGGCATTTTCAAAAGCAACCCAATCGGTGGTTCCATCCGATCGTTTCCCAAGTCTAACCGCCTCTCTCAATAACATATCCCTCTCCTCCGAATTGGCCGGAGATATTACGTTGCCCTCTCGGTCACACTCTCTGATAACTACCATATCTTAACCTGAAATACAAAAATGAAGAACTAACGTACAGAGGACGAATTCAAAAAAAGGATTACCTGTTTTGTATGAAAGAAAGCGGCGAGGAGAAAAGGAATAATCTGGTTTTGGAGAGCGCGATGATTCTCGGAACTGGTTACCGTTTGTGAAGGATATACGCTTTCAAGTGAGAAAAGAGAAAGAAAGTGAAAAGGCAAAGACTGAACAGGAGACAGGGGAAGTAGATCCGAGTACAGTTCAAAGTACAAAGCCTGGGAAAACGAGCAGATGACGTAACTTAAGTGGGCACGATTTCCAAGAACCATTGCGATGCGAACACGTCAGCGAGAGCGAACGGTCGCCTCACGTAAGCCGTCGGATCCCACTAAGAGGCGTCCTCAACACGTAGTTTAAGAGGCGTCCTCGACACGTAGTTTAACGGGCGCGGCGAGCTAATCTACTCAAAGGAGTCGTTTCTACACGTAGTCTAATCACTTCGCCTTTTACCAAGACTCGTGCTTGTTGGGCTAACATGAATACTCTTGTTGGGCTAGCGCCCATTAAGGCACTCAAAACAGAAACATGGAGATAGTACCCATGCAGGGTTATGCACCCATGTTGGGCTAGCACTCATCGTGGGCTAGCACCCATCGTGGGCGAGTACCCATGTTGGATCAGCATACGTGTTGGGCTAGTACCCATGCAGGGTTAAGCACCCATGTTGGGCTAGCACTCATCGTGGGCGAGCATCCATGATTGGGCAAGCAACCTTGTTGGGCTAGTACTCATAATTTTTTTCATATAGCTTCGTGACTAGTAAGCCACTCTTGCTGGGCAAAAGGTCATAGGCAAATTCCCCCGTAAACAGTCTAATCACTTCGCCTTGTACCAAGACTCGTGCTTGTTGGGCTGTGGACCGTAGATCTGACCATTAAGGACTTGAGATCCTAAAGTCAAGGGTGTGAACCCTTGAAATAAGGCTGGGCGCCCTCCAGGAGGGTGCAGGGCCCACTTTACAGTCATAAATAACCCCAGGTGACCTTCCTAAAGAACACCCTCTGGGGGCGCCCTCAGCAACTTATGAGGGCGCCCTAGGCATGGTTTTGGCCCTTTACGATTTGGGCCCAAAACCATGACCGGGTAGGCCCAAAATCAAGGCTACAAATAGCAACCTTGGGAGCATTCCCAAGGCATGACCTAAACAAAGCATAGAAACCCTAGTTTCCAGACATTGTACTCACAGCAAGTACAACAACAAATTCACGAACTCCATCCACAAAAACCGCTTTAAGTGTCCTTTTCCCCGTATATTTTCTATCGTACATCCAACTACGATGAAAAATATATTTATCCATCTTCCGCGTCACTAATATTAACTCAAATTAGCTCATATTTATTCGTTACAATAACGCGCGGATAATAATTCTGCGTGCTGCTGACAAAAGTTAATTACTACAACCTAATTAACATATATCATATTAAATAACATCATAATTATTTACTAATTTACCTTCTTTTTCTAACAAACTTTTTTAATACATAATTCTTTTCTAATATAAATAACAATTTTTTTTATAAAAACCTAAATATTTAGAAATTTGTAGGAATTACACATGCTATCGCATAAAAATTATATAATATTTTATAACTAACATATATAACATTTTCTAATCTATATCACATTTTCTAAAATTTGTATGAATTAAACATTACACGTAGATAAAAATTACGAGACACAAATAAAAGTTACGCGCGAATAAGAATTCCGTGTGCCGCCGGCCAAATTAATTACCACAACCTAATTCACATATTTCATATCAATTAACTTCATAATTCTTTACTAATATACATTCTTTTTCTAACAAACCTTTTTATACATATATAATGTTTTATCTAACTAATGTTTTTATTACGATTTAATTTTGCTAACTACGTGTCTAATAATTAACTAATATTTTTATTACTAGTCATATCATTGTAGTAATTTAAAATAAGTAAAAGATACCAACCTCAAATAATAAGACGATGAACAAAGCGGATGGAAAGAAAGCAAGCAGCAGCAACAACAACACCAACCTCAAAATGGATCGGAAGCAAGGAAACTACAAAAAAATAATAAAACATATTTTAATAACTACACTAAGAATATATAAATAAATACACACTGGACAATCAATCTTATCATTTAGGGCACAATGCCCTCCAGAAGAGCTTAGCGCCCTCCATAAGGGCCAGAAGGGCCTTAGGCGAACCCGCTAGGGGGCGCTGCCTTAAAGAGCTTCTAGAAGCCTCTAGAACACTCTAAACGCGGCTTTGGGCCCAAGTTACTTGGGGCCAAAGCCACGAGAAACCTAGCCCAAATAAGGCTATAAATACCCACTTGAGGGGCATTAAACAAACTAAAACCCTAGTTTTCTAGATTGTACTCACTGCAAGTACAGTTGGCGCCCACCGTGGGGCCTCGGTAAAACTAACCTAGGCCGCACTCATAAACCTAAAAACCTCCCGGCGACCTCGAAAAGACGGTGGCCAGCGAAGACCAAACCAAAATCGACTTAAATTTCTCCACGAAACAATTAGATGACTAACAACAAGCTGCCCCAGGGCGATCAATTTTTCCGATCAGATGCAAGATCTCGCAGTCAAGTGGTTGTTTAGTTGCCTAAATAGTTCAGTAACCTACCGATTACCATGATAGATATGGTCCTAATTGAAGCAGAAAGCAACCTACCGATTACCATGATAGACATGGTCCTAATTGAAGCAGAAAGGTGCGTTGTGTTTATTTCCATCTTTGATAAAATTCTATAACAAGATTGTCTATTGTCATGATTGATTACAGTAAATATTTCTTTTGATTCACTTTACTTGTAACAAAACCTCCTAAATAAAAGACTCATATCATCACCTAATGTTGGTATACAAGTGCTGAATCCCTGCCATTATATTAGGATCGGTGACTGCTCCTAATGGGTAGTTGTATGAATACTTTTTCTCACTAAACTTCAACAAAATAGAAGAGTTAGTTCCAATTTTATAGGAGAAAAAAGATAATAATAAAGTTGTAATTATATTGAGTGGTAAAAAACTTTTGAATTAGTAAAATTACTTAGGCATCCCCCTTTTAATTATTTTAGGGACCCTGAAGCAAAGATAAAGTGTAGTGTTAAAAGGTCACATGTGATGGATTCTGGCGAGGAAAGTCTTGGTATTTAAGTGGTCCAAGTGACCTACCTCTCTTTCCTGGGAACCCCTTTCATGTACCATTTACTTTACGAACTGAACTAACTGCTTAGTAAAAATATAAATAATGGAGTAATAGCGCCATATTAGAATGAAGAGAAAACGAACCCACATAGAAGAATAAATTTGAGTAGAAGAACTAGTTTCCAACTTCATAGGAGAAATAAAGACATGTGAGATAATATAACAATCGAGTTAGGAGGGGGAAAAGAATGAATATAAAATGAAAGAATGAAGAGGGCGAATTAGTTCAAGTTTAAGAAGGGAAGCAGTGAACTCCGATTTAAGAGAAGTGATAGGATCGAATAGAGGATTTAATTCCAATCTAATAGAAAAAAGAGAAGGATTAAAAGCACAAGGTACTTAAGTAAGAAAGTTATTTCGAATCTAGTAAAATAATGAAAAAGAATAGGAAAAGGAGTAGAAAATATGGGCGAGTTAATAAGAGAAATCGAAGAGTAGTTAGTTCCCATTGAAATGATTGCATACGATTAAAGACTACTTTATTTATGCTGGTTACTTTGAAGTTTGAAAGTAATGTTACTTTTCAGAAAAATAACAGACAGGATGCAGACAAGCTCGCCAAGGACGAAATTAAAAAAGATCTCACCAAACAACGCGCCGGAAATAAAACTGTGGAAAAAGAATGCATATGGAAGCAACGGTCCCGCCATTAAGAACATGAAGATGAAACGCAAAATTTATTCTAACCTTTTTCGATCTTTGAGATTTGTTTTGCAGGTTTTTAATGAGGCACCCTACTTTCTTAGATGATTGCTTCGTTTTCTCTCTACTTTATGTTTTGCAGTATCTACCAAAAAACAACAAGACTTCTAAAACACGCGGGCATCTACAATCTACATCCTAACCCTAAAAGGGCTCTAGGTCGCCTACAATCTACTAATGAAAAATCCTAACCCCAAAAGGGATCTAGGTCGTCTACAATCTACAAATGAAAAATCCTAACCCCAAAAGGGCTCTAGGTCGCCTACAATCTATAAATGAAAAATCCTAACCCCACGAGGGCTCTAGGTCGTCTACAATCTACAAATTAAAAATCCTAACCCCAAAAGGGCTCTAGGTCGCCTACAATCTACGAATGAAAAGTCCTAACCCCAAAAGGGCTCTAGGTCGTCTAGAATCTACAAATTAAAAATCTTAACCCCAAAAGAGCTCTAGGTCGTCTACAATCTACAAATTAAAAATCATAACCCCAAAAGGGCTCTAAGTCGCCTACAATCTACGAATGAAAAATCCTAACCCCAAAAGGGCTGTAGGTCGTCTACAATCTACAAATGAAAAATCCTAACCCCAAAAGGTTTCTAGGTCGCCTACAATCTACAAATGAAAAATCCTAACCCCACGAGGGCTCTAGGTCATCTACAATATACAAATGAAAAATCCTAACCCCAAAAGGGCTAGGTCGCCTACAATCTACGAATGAAAAATCCTAACCCCAAAAGGGCTCTAGGTCGTCTACAATCTACAAATGAAAAATCCTAACCCCAAAAGGGCTCTAGGTTGTCTACAGTCTACGAATGTAAAATCCTAACCCCAAAAGGGCTCTAGGTTGCCTCCAATCTACGAATGTAAAATCCTAACCCCAAAAGGGCTCTAGGTCGCCTACAATTTACAAATGAAAAATCCTAACCCCACGAGGGCTCTAGGGCGTCTACATATGAAAATACCTAACCCCATGAGGGCTCTAGGGCGTTTACAATCATTTTCTCAAACAGGACTTTGTAAAAATCACATAAATCTACTAGAGATCATGCAAACACAGATACAGTCAAAAGGCACTCAGTCTCGTAGCATCACCAAGATCCGACAAAACACAACGTCAAAGCCAAGAACAAAGAAAATTAACGTACAAGATAAATATCCAACCAAAGCAATTCTTCAACATGAATGAAATTAGAATTCTACTTGTCCTCCAAAAAACATAGTTAAAAATTACAACACAAAATGCAGGCGCCATTGACTACCCGCCACCAAAATAAATAATAATATAAATAAAATTACACCCTGATCTCCTAGGGCTCATCCACCAGCACTCCCTCTTGCACAATCTTGAAAGGATCCAAGCCACTAAGATCGACGTCGGGAAACAGAAGGGCGATCTGATCTTTGGCGCGTTCAAAGCCCCGGTAAAAACTCTCTGCTGAATCTCGAGGGCGCCCAGATTAAAACACGTCACCAACAGTGAAAAGTCATAAAATCTCAACCGTTAGATCTGTATTTGTCAAAAACGTCAAAGGTCGCGCCCCACTTGCATCACCTCGCCGTTAAGTTCGACGTCACCCTCTAGAGACAATAGACAATCAACTCGCCTCTTCGAGCCTAATGCTTGTTGGGCTGACACCTCAACAGTTAAATCACTTCGTCTTGTCCCAAATCTCATGCTTGTTGGGCTATAGACCACCTGGAACACTAACCTTCACAACATAGTAACCCCACATACTCGAGATGTTGGGCTAGCACCCACAAACATGTTGGGCTGTCGCCCTTCATAGACCATAGACAATCAACTCGCCTCTTCGAGCCTAGTGCTTGTTGGGCTGCGAAATGTCAACACCTCAACAGTTAAATCACTTTGCCTTGCCCCAAAGCTCGTGCTTGTTGGGTTGTGGACTATCAATCTTATCATTTAGGGCACAATGCCCTCCAGAAGAGCTTAGCGCCCTCCATAAGGGCCAGAAGGGCCTTAGGCGAACCCGCTAGGGGGCGCCGCCTTATAGAGCTTCTAGAAGCCTCTAGAACGCTCCAGAATGCTATAAACGTGGCTTTGGGCCCAAGTTACTTGGGGCCAAAGCCACGGGAAACCAAGCTTAAATAAGGCTATAAATACCCAATTGAGGGGCATTCTCAAGGCATCACTTAAACATACTAAAACCCTAGTTTTCTAGATTGTACTCACTGCAAGTACACACACATTTTTACTCTATGCATTGATTTATTGCTATTAACGAACAGTCAACTATAGCTTTTATCATGATATAAATTGTTTTCAATGTAGTATAGAACAATACCAAATTATAGCCAATTGAATTACTTTAATGTATAGATTGATAGTTGACCTTAACACATTAAATTGGCTAATTATCTAACTGATAGTCAACTATATTTTTTTTTAAGACTATATTTTTTTTTTAAAAAAAAAAATAGTTTTCAGAAGAGGGTCATCGTGATGCACTTTTCGTTAATTAATAAAATCAATATCAATATTTTTTTTCAAAAAAAAAAAAACAAAACATTTTTTACTAAACTACAAGTTTTTTTACAAGCTAACACTTTTTTTATTATAAACTAACATCATCAAAAACACCCAATCTGTAATTCTTCTCCCCCAAATGTCCATTGAATTGACGCCGTCATCGTGTCACCCAACTCCATTGCGTGCATCGCCGTTCCATTGCTATGTTAATTGCATCGGGGTCCTTGTTCTTGGATTGTTATTACGAAAGTTGGGCTTGGGTTATAAAAAGGAAATGAGTGTTGCTGAGAGAAGTGTGTGTTGAAGGAAAAGAACTTGGAGGGATGTGAGTCAATGGCAAAGAACTTGTTACTTTTGCTCTTATCTAAGGTTGAACAATGGCATATGGGGTTACTATCATGGAATTTGTTTTGATGCTATCACAGTAAACAGAACTTGTTACAATAAACTGACTTATCACCAATTATTTTATTTTCTAAGCTTAATTAAATAGTGAAATCTTGTCATATAACTCTCAGTTTATACATTTTGAATTCCCTAATCACAAGTGATAAAAGTGTATCAAAGAAAAGAAATTTCATCCATCTATTAAAATAACAGGCACATAATATGTCTATGTAGTCACATCTATAACAGAAAAAACATATCACCCAAAGCCACAAACATATCTAATACATAAGCTATAAACCGAATAACATGATTATGGCTCAAATCATGATTATGCTCGAGAGCAATTTTTGAAATAGTAAATGTTCCATTTAAAGAAATGCATGCATTCAATCGAGCCTTGCAGTGGATTTTTGTTATAGGATTTGACTTCAAAAGCTTCTTCGATTTACTCACATACTTTGTTCCACGACTACATGCTAGAGTAAAATATTTTTTCCCATCATCTCCATTTTTGCTACTAAGTTTAGTAACTCCAAAACCTATAGACCGAGCATAACTCTTGTAATACTCTGTACATTCATCTTTAGAGCTAAATATAGTTCCAACCTTAGGTATTTCATCTTCATGAACACTATTTGGTTCTAAACTACCATCACATCTATTATTTCCTTCGTTGATTTCCTTTTCATCGGAAGATACAAATACTTCTTCCACTAATGCAGTAAATTAAAAAAAAACTGAGAGAAACTTATGTTAATCAAACTAAATATATAAGTGATATAGGAACAACATCAGAATAAGCTTTAAATACAAATCTAGACTAATCCATATCAGTTTCAAAATCACAACTGAATTAATCATAAAGATAGTTTGATCACTTGATGAGGGATGGGTGATAAGCCAATTTATAGGAGTGAACTTACTTGATTTTTGTTGATCTGTTCCTATTACAACTTCACTTCTGTGGAGTTTTGCTATTTTCTTGTCACAGTTTTACGGAATGAGAGGAGTGGAATAACCGCCGGCACAAGGTGTGGGTTTGTGTGAGAGTATTGTAGAACTTTAGTTTAGGGATTAGTGGGTATGATTACTAATTTAGAGGCCGACTCATATTTTTGTTTAATTTTTTAATATAATAATAAAACATGTCCACGTCATCTCGTGAGACATTCGTGATGGAATGTTCGCTGCATATAGCAGCACTCTAAAAACTAACCTCAAATAATATAATCTGATTTCAAAAAACGCAACATTGAGTAACAACAACAACCAGCAAGGAAATGAAACCCAAAGATCAACTACAAAAAATAATACAACATATGTTTGATTAATAACTAAATTAACAATATAAAAATACACATAAAAAAATTAAAAGTAAATCACAAAACAAATCTTTATTAATAAAAGCTGAGCATAAAATAGAATTAGAGAAAAATACTTGGAAATAAAAAGAGTGAAAATTGATTGAAATTAGAGGTGAATTTTTTTTAAGGAGATATTAGAGATGAATTAGAAGAATGAGAGGGAGCTGGTCTGATACATACATATATACATACCGCACATATCCTACTATGCAATGGCTAGAATAATTAATACAAATCTCAACGGCTATACGTACGTAACAACTATTTGCATTAAAATACTAAAAAGTTTCTGAGTAACAATTTCGTCGGTAACGTCTAACAAATCATATGTTGCCAGCTATCTGAGAGAGACGTGTGGGTCCAGAAGTTTACGAGGAAAACTTTCCTCAGTAAATCCAACCAATTATATACTGCCACGCTATCTGAGAGAGACATGTGGGTTCAGAAGTTTCCGAGGAAATATTTCCTCGGTAACGTCATCCAATCACAACACGCCACCTCCTATGTTTCAAGCCTTTTCTTTGCATGTGGGACCTATTTTGACTGCCATATGCTTTCCGACGAAATATTCCTCGATAACGAATTTAATTGCCTCGGTAATATTTCCTCGGTAAATTTTCTAGGAAAATCCAAAATTTCTTGTAGTGCATATGGCGTCGCAATTCAATTGCAAAACAATTTTAAGAATAATATGGAGATCTAGATCATTAATCTCTACATTATCAATGATTATATCTACTATTACGCACTTTAGTATGATCCTACAAATATAATGATATAACATTAAAATAAGGGTCTTGTTATCTTGTGTTCTAAGGGCACAAGTTAAAAAATCCAAAATTAAAACTTTCTATAGAAAGCAACAAAATTGCACAACTTTTAAGACAATATTTTTATTTTAAATTTCTTAACATGCGCCTTTAGGGCGAATGTTAACATTTGCCTTAAAATAATTTGCTCCATCAATCCCCGAGACAATATCACATGTACTAGACCTATCATGGCAGAGCATTGGGCTAAATCTCTCATAAGCTAAAATTTCATGTTAGTGATGTGAAAAATGTCATCAACTCATAATTTCAAAAATAAAACTGATATTTGTATAACTATTTTCTAAGAACTTTTGAACAACTTTCTCTTTCATACTCACATTGTGTTCTTACTCCCTCTCTTCATTTTTCTCTCTATTATTTTTGACCAATAAAAAGAGAAGAAAAGAATATGTTCTTACTCTTTCTTTCTCTCTTCCTTTTTCTCTCTCTATTGTTTTTTACCAATAAAAAGATAAGAAAAGAAGTTTGTTATAAAAGTTGTGATAGAACAAAACTAAAAGAGAGTGATGAAACTTGTGTATGAGAGTTTAAGTTTTAGAGAGAATGATAGAAAACTAAAAATTGAAAACAAACTATATTGATTGAGTAATGAATCACTTGCATATTATTTACAAAGTATCAAAGAGTATATATACAATAAGACTTGTAACAAACTCTTTGTAACAAACTAAGGTTACTTAACCCTTAAGCAAGCTTACTTGACTAACAAGTTAACTAAAACAGTTAACTCTGACTAACTGAATTCATTATCTAATACACCTCCTAATTCATTAGTTAGAAATCTCAGTCATTCCTAACTTGTTCAGTAAGTATTCAAAGCTGCTAGTCTTCAATGGCTTAGTAAGCAAGTCTGCAACTTGCTCTTCTGTCTTGCAACATTCAATCTTCAGCTTGCCTTTGTTCACTTGATCTCTTAAGAAATGGAAACGTGTCTCAATATGTTTGCTTCTTCCATGAGCCATTGGATGCTTAGCCAAATCGATAGCAGACTTGTTATCAATCATTAGTCCCATTTTCTCATCTTCCTTTAACTTCATTTCAACCATGAGCATATTGATCCATTGTGCTTGATAGGCTACCATAGATGCTGCAATGTACTCAGCCTCACAGGAAGATAATGCAACCATTGACTCTTTCTTAGAACTCCATGAAACTGCTGCATTTCCATACATGAACACATAGGCTACAATGCTTTTCCTGTCATCTTTGTCCCCACCCTAGTCTGAATCAGAATATCCAAATGTCTCATAAGTTTGATTATTCTGATTCCTTGTATATTGTATGTCATACCTACAAGTTCCCTTCACATATCTGAGTATTCTCTTTGTTGCAATTAAGTGAGAAGTAGTAGGTTTCTCCATGTACCTACTGATTAAGCCTACACCATAAGCTATATCAGGTCTTGTATGGCACAAATATCTCAAGGATCCCACAATCTGCTTATACAATGTTGAGTCAACTTCCTTCTGATCACTGATTAGAGTTAGCTTGACTCTTGTGTCTACTGGAATTGAGATTGGCTTGCAATTTAGCATTTTGAATCTTTTCAAAATGTCTAATGCATACTTCATCTGATGAATCACAGCACCTTGTCCATTCATCTCAAATTGGTGGTTGGCTTACATACACTTCTTCTTCCTACTCACCATTGAGAAATGTTGACTCAACATCTAGTTGATATATTGACCAATTATTGCTAATTGTTACTGCAACAATCAACCTGATTATTTCCATCATGGCAACTGGAGCATATACTTCATAATAATCTTGACCATACTTCTGCAGGAAACCTCTTGCAACTAGCCTGGCCTTATACTTGGCCATCTGGCCATCTGGCTTCAGTTTGGTCTTAAAGACCCACTTTACATCAATACACTTCTTCTTAGAAGGTCACTGAACTAATCTCCAAGTGTTATTCTTCTCTATTGATTTCAATTCATCAATCATAGCTTTTTTCCAGTGCTTTTGCTTGAGTGCTTGCTCAACTGTGACTAGTTCAGTTTCAGCAAACATTGCAAACTGAGTTACATCACCTACAGTTGTATCAGGGAATCTCACATAATCATTCAACCTTTGAGGTGGTTGAATGTTCCTTGTTGGCCTGTTTACACCTCCTTCCTCTGGAGTTTCAACATTCTCCACTTGTTCTTCAACTTCATGCTCATCTGATTCATATTTAGATAGATAAAATTGATTATCAATTTATCTAATGTCTTGCCTTTCTAGTGCTAGCTTCTTGACTCATCAAACCTCACATATTTGCTGAATACAACCTTCTTATTCTTTGTATCATAGAGCTTATAGGCACCAGTTGAGTGATAACTAACCAAAATCATTGCTTGAGATTTATCATCTAATTTTCTTCTCGGCTGATCAGGGATATGTCTGAAACATAATGAGCCAAACACTCTGAGGTGTTGAACACTTGGTTTAACTCCAGACCATGCTTCTTCTGGTGTCTTGTCATGCAACTTCTTTGTAGGACTCCTATTTATGAGGTAGGTTGCAGTATTTGCTGCTTATCCGCACAAGTAATGAGGTATTTGATTTTGCTACAGCATGCTTCTCATCATATTTACCAAGGTTTTATTCTTCCTCTCTCTTATACCATTATGTTGTGGTGTGTAGGGTGCAGTGATTTCATGATTTATGCCATTTGATGAGCAAAAATCATTGAACTCACTAGATGTGTACTCACCTCATCCATCTGTTCTTAATCTGCTAATCACCTCACCACTTTCATTTTGAACTAGCAATCTGAACTTCTTAAAGACTATAAACACATCACTTTTCTTAGCCAATAAGTAAATCCATAGCTTTCTAGTAAATTCATCTATGAATGTTACAAAATAGATGTTTCCTCCTAATGATTTTACCTCAAAAGTTCCACACACATTAGAATGAATTGCTTCAAGTTTTCTTGTTGCCTTGAATGGCACCTTAGCTATGTATGAATTTCTTGCATGTTTTCCAGTGCAGCACATATCACATACTTTGCTAGGTTGCTTAATTTGTGGTAATCCCTGCACCATCTTCTTCTCACTTAGCATACTTAAGTTTCTGAAAATGATATGTCCATATCTTTGATGCCATAGCCAATTTTCATTCTTAGTTTCTGACAACAGGCATTAATCTTCAATCACATTAATATTTATCTTGAATGTTCTCTGCTTTGACAAAGGAGCTTTCAGGATCAATCTATCCTTACAATTAAAAACTCTCATAGTTTGTGCTTCCATCTTCATAAAATAACCTTTCTGCAGTAGTTGACCTATACTGATGAGATTACTATTCATGCCTGGCACATACAACACATTAGTAATACAGGCTCTCTTCCCATCTCTTCTATGAATCAATACCTTGCCAATTCCTTCAGCACACACTATGTTATTGTCTGTAAATCTAATCTTTCTATTCACTGAATCATCTAACTCAGAGAACCAAGACTTTTTACCAGTCATATGATTTGAACATCCAATATCCAGATACCATTCATCATTTTTTTCTTCTTCACCTTTGATTGTGGCCATCAAAAGTACTTCATCAGAGTCTGAATCTTCATCCTGAGCAAATTGTGCCTCATCACCTTTGTTCCTTGGGACTCTCTTGGATCTGCACTCAGAAGCATAGGTCCCCACTTCTGACAGTTGTAACACTGAATTTCCTTCTTACTTTTTTCCTTCACCATTCTTGTAAGATGGATCGATCCAGGGTTTCTTCCCTTTCTTGTATTTTCCTTTCTTCACATACTGAGCTTGCAAATCCTGATTAGTTGCATAACCTTTACCCTTTTCTTTGAGTCTATCAATTATTCTCAATTCATGTGCTTCAAGACTTGCTTGCAGTTCTTCAATCTTCATTATATCCAAATCCTTAGATTTTTCCAATGCCACAACAATATGATCAAACCTTGGTGTTAATGTTCTGAGAACCTTCTCAATATTCATCAAATCAGTGATGTTATCTACATTCCTTGTCATCTGATTTGCAAGATTCATCAACTTGTTAAAGTATTGATCTATGGACTCTCCTTTTTCCATAGTTAACATCTCATATTGTCTCCTTAATGCTTGATGACTTACTTTCTTCAATTTTCCATCTCCAGAATACAACCTTTCCAACATATACCATGTTTCCTTGGCATTCTCATAACGCATAATCTTCTCAAAAATTTCACTGCTCACACACTGATGAATAAGGAACATAGCTTTCCCATCCTTCTTCTTTGCATCTCTGTTTGCAGCTTGTTGAACATCAGTTGTGTTTCTTGCTAATGCTGGTACACCATCATTAACCACTTCAAGAACATCTTGATACCTGAAGATTACCTTCATCTTCATAATCCATTGATCATAATTCTTGCCATCAAAAACTGGTAGGTGCGCATGAAAGTTTCCATTGTTGTGAGTTGCCATCCTTCACAGATTCTCCAACAATGGTGATTGGAACCGGGCTCTTGGTACCAATTTGATAGAACAAAACTAGAAGAGAGTGATGAAACTTGTGTATGAGAGTTTAAGGTTTTAGAGCGAATGATAGAAAACTGAAAATTGAAAACAAACTCTATTGATTGAGTAATGAATCACTTGCATATTATTTACAAAGTAACAAAGAGTATATATACAATAAGACTTGTAACAAACTCTTTGTAGCAAACTAAGGTTACTTAACCCTTAAGCAAGCTTACTTGACTAACAAGTTTACTAAAATAGTTAACCTCTAACTAACTGAATTCATTATCTAATAAGGTGTGGTTGTACAAATATTATTGCTCTTTAAGAAAATCCATTACCAACTCAATATCCAACACGTCAAGGTTTTTTTTGTTATACATCGATTGATTTTCGATCTAGTGGAATGGAAATTAGGTTGTGTTGGTTCAAACTCAAAGATGAAGCTTCTGGAAAGTTTTATCTTCAACAAATTTCAGTACATAAATCTATGGTAATTAGTTTTCTCACTTTTAGTACATAAATCCATGATAAATACTTTTCTCATCATATCATATGTTGTTTTCACGTGTCTTACGGTTTATTCTCAAAATACTTTGTTGTCTGGATTTTATAATCCAACACGTTTTAGATTATATAATCTGAAATATGCTTATACATAAACAATAATCATAACCACCTTCAACTTAGTAGTTGTGAATTTTGCTTTTAAAATAACAAAAAAAAAAGAGTAAAGTAACAAATGATAAAGCTTGTCAAATAAAATCAAAAAATATATAAAATTACCACCTAAAAATTCTAAAAATCAAATAAAGCTAATGGAAATTTCTTCGGATTTTTCTGAGAATGTGAAAAATTAAAAAATGAAAAATGAGTCTAAACAATGAAATTTTGAATTTTGAGAGGCGAAGTCCTGTATGAAGTCCCTTTTAGTGAAGTCTTGTTCCTTGATTGTTTTTCTTGGCAAATTTTGGAGCAACTCAATCAAGTATCCTGAAAACCGAATTTTCAACTGGGACACAACGAGAACAAGTAACAATGACCTGAAACACAAAGGTGGGGATTATGATGGTTAGTATGGTTCTTAAATTGGCTATCATTGTCACAAACATGTTCAGTCTTTGTATTGATGCAGTTCAGTTATATAATCCGAACATGTTTTTCCCCTTAATTTTTAACACAAGGTGTTTATGGGGTGTTCGGGTTTAATAATCTTAAACAATAAACATTTTCAGATTTTATAATTCAAACTCATCTTATACATGCTTTGAAGTATGGTGTATATGAGACGTTCGGATTATAAAATTCAAAACACTTGTGTTTTCGGATTTTATAATCTCAATTGATGAAAAAGCATCGAAAAAAGTATAGGATGGAAAAGTAATTGCCAAAATCTATGGTTGGTGTTGGTTTCATGTTCGGGCTTCATCCATTTTGTTTGAAAAATTACTCTTCTCACTTCTCAAATTGCTTCTTTTTTTTTTCAACTGTCGTTGGTCCAACAGCAATTAACTGTCGTTCGGCTTCCCAGCGACAATTGTTCGACACTTTTAAGATTGGTTAAATTGATTTAAAAAGTAATTGAACCGCTTTAAAAAGTGTCCAACGGACTTAACTGCCGCTGAAAAGTGAAACGACAGTTAACTCCTGCAAGGGTATGTTTTTCAGCAATTTAAAAAGTGAAAAGGGTAATATTCTTTGTTTGCTGCATTTTTTGGTGTTGTAGTGCATGGATTTGTCGGATGTGGGCCTTGTCATTTCCTTCTTTTTGGATTTTGTATAACATCGCTCTCTTTTTAAGACACACTCTCTTATTTGGTGGAACTCATGTGTCCACATTTTTGAAATGGTGTGAGATTCACCCATATTTGGTGTACGAGGGGAGTCCGGTGGATCACCCATATTTAGGCAATAGTTATCATGCAAGTGAGAGAGACACCACATTTTTACCTGAGTCATCTCACTAATAAAGTGTTCAACCTCAATTTTTCTATTCGATGTGGGACATATAATTCGCACTTGTACACAACAAACATTTTTACCTCAAACCTTAAGATAGTGGATTTATGGGTCCTCTCACTTATAAAATGTTCAACCTCAATTTTTCATTTCGATGTGGGACATATAACTCACACTTGTACACAACAACATTTACCTTAAGTGTGAGTAAATCAATTCATCATGTTCACCCTTCAAGCAGAAACTCTTTCGAATGATATTTTCTTTAATTTTCTTTATGTAAACAACAATCAAATATGTTTTTAAAGAAACAATCAAATCTTATCAACTAAATAGAGTCAGGTACATGAATTAAATTAGGCTATAATAATCTATCATAAACGATATTTTGATCCAACTTATTAATGTCAAGATAAAAGGGCACATTCAGATCGAGCACAAGGAAAAAAATAATGGGATGAGAGAAATTGTTAATTTCTTTTTTCAAGTGTTCTAGTGGCTAAACTTAGACACTATAAGTGCGGAGAAGTGGAGAATATGAGATTCGAACTCGAGCTTCTACATTTCAATATCTATAAAACTACGAACCGAGTTGTATATTTACTGGATTGTTAAGTGTTAATCTTTATTTCTATTGGTGAACTCACCGAAAACTAAAACCATAAGTACTACAAACAGAAATAATTAAGAAATATTATGAGAAATTGTTGATCTTTATTTCTATTGGTGAATTCACGGAAACTAAACCCATGAGTTATACAAACAGAAATAATTAAGAAAGATTATTAAAATAAATAAATAAAAATCTACAGCTGTCCTCTTCATTTTCTCATTTAGTCTCACACAAATTACTGATGGGAGTTGCAGGAGAGAGAGATTCATAGCAAAAAATAAAGTATATTTTTCACTTATAAACTTATGATTAGATCATATCTCAATTGGTGTTAGAGAGTACACTCAACCGTTACGGTTTTGAGTACAATGGAAGAATTACTCTCTTTTTTGTTGAAAGAGATTAAAAGAAAATCTTATTATTTATTTATTTTTGAAAGAAAAAGAAGAGCTTATATTATATAAATATCCACCGTAAATATCAGTTCAAGATAAAAAATAAGATGAAAGGCAAATGTTGATGAAGACGCAATGAAAATTCTGTGTTCCAGATCGAACGCATTCTTGCACCCACTTTATATTTATGTATCCACTTTCTTTGATTAAGCTCCACAGAACAAATTCTACTAGCTTGTACCTTGTCCCCTACTAAAACAGCTGCAATGGTTTAAAAAATTAAAATTAAAATGTATAAGATGTAGTATGATAAATAATATATAAAAACTATAATGATGATTATTATATCATAATATGGACATACCTGATGCAACAAGGACAAGAACAAACAAATGTGTAAAAGAAAGCTTAGTCATGATCTTAAGAAAACTATAGTATATATGGGTTTATGAAATTGTGATACTGGTGATGGTGATTTGGGGTTATTAATAGAGGTAGGCAAAAGGAAGATCAATTTATGATTTGAAAAAGGATTGTTTTGATCATATGATCAATTTGATTTTGTGCACGTCTAATTCTTAATTTGGTGGTAGAAAAGTTAATAAAAATTACAATATTATGCTTTCACATTTCAGAAAAAGTAAGGTTACTTTCTATCAATTTAGAGTAGGTGTATAGCATTAAACCTTGGTGAACAAGTTGGAAGACTTTTTGATGTAAAGACATAGAAGTAAATAAATGAAAGGTTAATCCTTTCAAAAATGGAATGAAATGAAAGGGTAGACGGTGCTAGAAATGGAATCATCAAACGTTATTACTAATTGCTTAATGTAAAGCATCAATCCCCGAGAAAAAAAATTAAACGATAAATCACGCATTTATCATACATTAGAGTCTTACTACTTCATAAACTCATATCAAATATTCAATATAAAAATTTCACCAACATATTCATATCGCAGCGGAATAAAATCATATTCAACATCATATAAATGTCTCTATGGCTCTATGACAAATTTCACATTGTGATTGATCGCATTGCTCCCGGTGTTGTGCCAAAACTTGTGCCGCTGAATCACTTGGACTTCTGGATACAGGTACATGGACTGCCGTTTGGGTTCATTCAACCAAAGGTAGGTCAAGGCATAGGCAGTTTTCTTGGTGCTTTCCAATCTTATGATGCTCGCAATACAATTCACAGCTCTTATATGCGGCTTAAAGTTCGGATTGATGTTACTGTTCCGTTGAAAAAAGGATGGCAAGTCCGTGCTAACAATGGTTCTTATGTTTCTGTCACTTTTAAATACGAGAAATTGGGTGTCTTTTGTTATAGGTGTGGCATATTGGGACATACCGACAAAGTGTGTCCTGAATTGTTTGAATTGGAGTCGGATGATGGCGTTCGTAACTAGGGGCTTGACCTAAAGCCTGCAACTCAACGTGTTGGAACCTCGGCGACTAATAAGTGGTTGAAGGACCCTATTCCCGCTGCTGCCCCGAGTCAAAATCTTTTTAATGGGGGTCCTGTGCCTGGCCGAACCAACACAGCTGCTGCAGGGGTGAATTTATCTACTTTCAATGATCGTATGCTGGCTGTTCATAACGAGATAAACTCTATTAAACAAGGTGTGCTGGCTGCTCAGTCCGTGGTTCAGGCTCGTTATGGTGCTGGTCCGAATCCTACTTGTCAGGTGCATTTCTTACCCTCCTCATCCACAGGTACCACGACTTCCAGCTCTTTTGGAGGCCGGCCACTTGTTCTTGGGCTACCGGCGGTCACACCTCTTGCAGGACATAAACATGTTTCCACTGACAATGAAGATGATTATGATATTGCGGGTTCCGAGCTGAAAAAAAAAAAAAGAAAGCGTGTTTTAGCTATTCAGAATGGTGAATCCTCTTCTGTTGGAGATGGGGTTGAATTCAATGATGTAATAGGACAAAATGTTAGTGCTGGGGGGGATACTGAAATGTATGTAAGCTCTAATCCTTTATATGATGAACATGTTGTAATGGCAGGACCTGATGATCAGGCCTGCCTAGATAAATGAGTCTAGTAGGGTGGAATTGCCGGGGTTTAGGTAGCCCGAGTGCAATTCCGGATTTAAAATATCTTGTCCGGCACTTCAATCCGGATCTCCTCTTCTTAAGTGAGACTCTTGTCCACCGTAATAAAATTGAAGAATTATGTTACTTGCTTGGTTATGACTCTTGTATCTCTGTTGACCGCACCGGTAGAGGCGGGGGTCTTGCTATTTTCTGGCGCACATCTTTAAATTGTCAACTTATTGATTTTTCTTCTAATCATATTACTGCTGAGATTATTGATCCTGCTCTTGGCTCTTGGAGACTCACCGGCTACTACGGCTACCCTAATGGGGTTCGTAGACATGCCGCGTGGAATTTTCTCCGACATCTTTCTCAACAATATGCAGGTCCGTGGTGTATTTTTGGTGACTTTAACGATCTTCTGGATGCACGTGAAAAAAGGGGGCGCACCTCTAGACCCCAGTGGCTGATTAATGGCTTTCGGCAAGCTGTTATTGATTCTGGTTTGTCTGATGTTCCGGTGGAGGGCTATCCCTTTACGTGGTTCAAAAGTCTTGGCACACCGAGAGCGGTGGAGGAAAGGTTAGATCGTGCACTTGCTAATTCATTGTGGTTTAATTTGTTTCCGGGAGCATCTGTTGAAACTCTGGTTGCGCCTGCTTCTGACCATTACCCTATTCTTCTCAACCGTGTCCCTAAGCCAAGGCCGCATTCCTCTAAACGCCACTTTCGGTACGAAAATGTGTGCCATTCCGAACCAGGTTCAAGGATATGGTTACTAATTCTTGGCAGGTATACTCTAATAATCCTATTATTCCTAAGCTATCTTGTGCGGAGGATATGTCCGCGTGGAGTAAAACTCATTGTCATCAGTTGAAGCGGGATATCGAAAAGTGTCGGAGGGATTTGCAAGGTACACGTCTATCTTTATCAGGGGTGGATCAGGTCCGCATGCTTGAGCTTTGCAAGCGTACGCAACGTTTACTGTTGCAGGACGATGCTTATTGGCGCCAACGTGCTAAAGTATTTTGGTATAAGGATGGTGACCGAAACACTAAATTCTTTCATGCCTCAGCAACGGCTAGGAAAAAGGTAAACCGTATCCTTTCTCTCGAGGATGCATCCGGTAATAAAATTACAGATGAGCAGGGCTTGCGTATTATTGCAAAAGATTATTTTGTGAACATTTTTCAGAAGCAAAACAGTGATTTTTCTACGGTTATTGATGCTATTAACCATTCTATTTCTGCTATTGATAATGATAATCTTACAGCTCCGTTTACTAAAGATGAATTCCGAGATGCTATGTTTTCTATGCATCCAGACAAATGTCCAGGTCCTGATGGATTTAATCCGGGTTTTTACCAACATTTTTGGCAATTATGCAGTGATGATATCTTCAAAGAATGTTGTTCTTGGCTTGCCACGGGACAATTTCCTCCTGATTTGAACATGACAAATATTTCTCTCATTCCTAAAGGAAACTCGCAAAACACTATGAAGGAGTGGCGCCCCATAGCCTTATGTAATGTTCTTTATAAACTGATTTCTAAGGTTTTGGCTAACAGGTTAAAAGGTGTTTTGTCTCAGTGTATTTCCATCAATCAATCCGCTTTTGTTCCGGGGCGTTCTATTTTGGACAATGCCATGGTTGCTATTGAGGTTATCCATTTCATGAAGACGAAAACGAGGGGAAACGACGGGTATGTTGCCTTGAAACTGGATATTAGTAAGGCTTATGATCGTATGGATTGGGATTATTTGCGGGCTGTTATGGTTAAGATGGGATTCAGTGCTCGGTGGATTCACTGGATGAGCATGTGTGTTGAGTCTGTGGATTATTCTGTCCTGGTAAATAATGAGAAGGTCGGCCCCATCATCCCTGGTCGTGGTCTTCGCCAAGGGGATCCTCTTTCCCCTTATTTGTTTATTATTTGTGCAGAGGGATTATCTTCTCTTATCAGGAATGCGGAGGAGCGGGGCGATATTACAGGTACTAAGATTTGCCGCAGGGCCCCTCCTGTCTCTCATCTTTTATTTGCAGATGACTGTTTCCTCTTTTTTAAAGCAAATGAAGGACAAGCAACATTTATGGCAAATATTCTTGCTTCGTATGAATATGCGTCTGGTCAGGCCATCAGTTTGCCTAAATCCGAGATTTTTTATAGCCGTAATGTCTCGCAACCTCTTCAACAGACTCTCACGCAAATTCTTGGGGTTCAAGCAGTCTTGGGAACAGGTAAATACTTAGGCTTACCGTCTATGGTAGGTCGTGATCGTAATGCAACGTTTTCTTTCATCAAAGACAGAGTTTGGCAGAAGATTAATTCCTGGAGTGGTAAGTGCCTTTCTAAAGCAGGTCGGGAGGTTATGATTAAATCTGTCCTGCAGGCCATTCCGTCTTATGTTATGAGTATTTACCAGTTACCTTCTTCCCTCATCAATACTATAGAGAAGATGATGAATTCCTTCTGGTGGGGTCATGGCAGAACCTCACAGAGAGGTATTAATTGGATGAGTTGGGAGAAGCTATCTGTCCCTAAGGTGCACGGGGGCATGGGTTTTAAGGATCTCTCTGTTTTCAATCTAGCTATGCTAGGCAAACAAGGCTGGAAGTTTCTCACGGAACCAGATTCTCTTGTTACCTGTATTTTTAAGGCAAGGTATTTCCCATCTGGTACCTACCTCACGGCACAGATTGGTCATAATCCTAGCTTTGTTTGGCGTAGTATTATGCGCGCCCGCTTTATTGTTCGTGGTGGTTCTCGTTGGTGTATTGGTTCTGGGGCGTCTATTCCTATCTTGAATGAACCTTGGTTAACAAATGGGGACCGTATTGATGGGGGCATCACGGGTGCTCACCTAGTTCAGAACTCTACTGTTAACAATCTGATGAACCCCTATGACAAGAGTTGGAACGAGACTGTTGTGCATCAGGTGTTCAGCGTCGATATAGCACACAAAATTCTTCACACACCGCTAATTTTTCAGGTACATGAAGACAGGCTCATTTGGAAAGCGGAGAGACATGGTCATTACTCTGTGCATAGTGCTTACAGGTTATGTGTTGAGGAGCTCATTGATTCTTCCCATCTGAGACGACCCAGTTCTTGGGGTAGTATTTGGAAGCTCAAGGTGCCACCCAAAGTGAAGAATTTAATTTGGCGAATGTGCCGAGGCTGCCTACCGACTCGTGTTCGCTTGCTTGATAAAGGCGTTCAATGTCCTACTGACTGTCTGAGTTGTACTTCTACTCATGAAGATCTTGCTCACGCTTTTTTCGAATGTCCTTTTGCTATCCAGGTGTGGCAAACTACAGGCCTCTGGGGCGCTATTCAGCATGCCATGTCCAATAGTGATTCAGTTTCTGCTATTATTTTTCTACTGTTGGAAAGTTTACCTGCTGAGCATGCGCAAAGGTTGGCGTCAACATTTTGGAGCCTCTGGAAGCATAGAAACCTCAAGGTCTGGGATGATATCACCGAAACGAGTGCTACGGTTGTGGACCGTGCTAGGAATTTGGTTTTTGACTGGCGGATTGCAAATAATCCGATGACAGATGACCCCACACCTATCCCACATGCGCAGTCTCTTATCGCTGTTGGATCAAGTCATGCACCCTTGAATACAGGTAACACTTCGACTTTGGATCCGATCATTGGTTGGCAGCGTCCATCTCCAGGTAGGCTTAAGTGTAACATTGATGCTGCTTTCTCTTCCCAATTCAACCGCACTGGTATTGGTATATGTGTTCGTGATTCTGAGGGTACATTTGTGTTGGCAAACGCTTTTAGTTTCCCTTGTATTTATCCAGTTGAGGTTGGTGAAGCGTTGGGCTTACACTCAGCAATGCAGTGGTTGAGCGATATGCAGCTTGACAACATTGATTTCGAAACAGATTCGAAGCTTACCTCTGATGCTTTCCACGCTGCTAGAAACGACACGTCCGAATTTGGCTGCATTATTACCTCTTGTCGTTCTCTTGCCATCTCTTTTCTCACTAACTCTAGGGTGGAGTTTGCCAAGCGACAAGCAAACGGGGTTGCTCATGCTCTTGCCGGAGAAGCCACGTTATTAGCTAGTCCAGCTGTTTATTTTTCTATACCCGATTGTATTGAACATCTTATTATTAATGAAATGCTTTAAGCATATTTCCCTAAAAAAAAACATCATATAAATGTCATGTCTCGGTTCATAACATACAACTCAACATAATATAACATTAACAGTTTAATCATAAGATCTCATAGCATAAAATCCAACAAAAGAAAATCTCGACATCCTATATCAGAGCGCCTAAATCTAGACTCCTCGAGAAAAGCAGATAAAAATGACTAGGCCTCAAGTCGTCCTCATCAACTCACAAGCTAGATGCTACTCCTCAACCTGCACGACGTCTACACCACAAGGGTGAGGCGAGAAAAGTCATTGGGGATAAGATATACGTTCAGCATAAGAGATTAATAAACGGATGTAAGTTCAGGCAACAATAACATGAATATTAATACATCCAAATACATCACAAAAGCCTGATTACATTAGCATATATTCATAACATATTCACATACAATCATCATCCGGGTAACCCCACACTTTTATACATACCAAGTACTCATACTAAATCATGATCATATATAACCATCAACTCAAGTTAAATCAATTCAATCTCATCACAATCGCCAAGTATCCAATTACCAATTAGATGCACAAGTTCACACCAAAACATTGACACATACGACGCTTCATGTGTATGCAATGCGCCTAAGGACTCTACATGCATGTGGTACCATAGTGATCTTAAATCACCCACCAATTTATTCTTGATCTTAAATCAAGCACCAATATTTATTCTTGATCTTAAATCAAACACCAATAACAGACTATGAATGCATGGACCCACGTATAGACTCGACAATGCACACCAAACATACTCATCAACGTTATACAATTTACACCATCATATAACATACATCACCAATTCATCACCAATCGCATTGTAAAATCAATAAGGCCACACATCAACAATTCAGGAAATCATACATCGCATCATCATCATATTCATTCATTCATCCACATAGCATAAGCAACATGCAAAACATCTCCATTTTACTTCATTATCAAAGTCCGTCTCTAATTAATTAACCTATAAGCCTTACTATACTTATGTCCAAGTTAATCAATCATAAAAATAACCATTAAACACATATTAATCATATTTAAGGTTTTGGAAGTCCTTCAAGTGCATTGGGTACCTCAAAAAGTCACAAAATTAGGGTTTTGCCATGCTGCACAGGGCGCACAGTCGTGCTCAAGGGGAGCACGATTGTGTCCCCTAAGTACGAGAATCACGCACGGTCCGTGCCAAAGGGGCGCACGGTCGTGCGTGACTACCAGTACATGATTTTCGATTTTTTGCGTTTTTGCGTAAAAATATTGTTTTCAACATCGTTTTTCGACCCGATTCGCACCGAAACATTTCCAAATCCTTAAACCAGTAATCACCCCTTATTATCTACTTAATATAGCTTAAAACAACTTATTCAAAATCACTTAACACCAACTTATTCTCATTAAATCAATTATCGTCTCAAAAACCGATTTCTCTTCCAAAACGACTTAATTTCACAAACAAAGCATAACATCAACATTCCAAGTTTCCAATTCAATTCAACATGATCATAATCACTTAAATCAACCAACATGAATCAACTTAATCCATTTCATCAACAACTTAATCATTTTCACCAACTTAAGCAATGTTCATATAACAACAACAACAACTTAAACACAACCCAAACTTCATAATCTCATAAATTCATAAACTAATCACATAATCATGTTCATAATCAACTCCATTAAGCATAATCAACACCAATTATCATGTTTCTTATCAAATTCATCAAATTTCACAAAGTTAGCAAAACAACATAATCAAACATTAGTTTTGATGAAACAACAACAACAATTCAGCAACTTAACACATGTTCATTTCAACCATTAAAAAGGAACACAAATTTAACACAATTAATCATAAGTTCATGAATTTAAGCATAAGCTAAAAACATCCCAAATAACTCATTTGTTTCTTCATACCCAAATGATGAAAATAATCTTCCCCCTTACCTTAATTATCCACCAAAAGTGCTTCCTAGCTTCGATTCTTCACTTCCTAGTGCTTTCCCTCTTCTAGCCTCTTCTTTCTCTCTTCTCTCCTTAACCTCTTCTCAAAATTCTTACAAATGATTTGATCTAGTTCACTACCACTTCTCTTTAAATATAATGGGTGAGTCACTTACACTAGTGAGCTTAGTTATAATTCATCACATAGTTATTTCTCTACACTTTTACTACCCTTAAACCTCCCCTTTTACTAATTCACCACAACTCTCTAAAATTCAAATTCCAAACTTCTAAGATATTACAAAAATGCCACTAACCCTCAAATGACCAAAATACCCTTAATCATCCAAAATTCATTAATCCACCAAAATAAACAATTAACAGATATAATAATCAAACAATTAATCTTTATCTTTATCTTTATAATACTAAATGTTAAGTAGTGTTGCCCTAACCCTAATGATTAGCCCTAATTTTTTATTCTGAAAAAAATTCCTAGTGGGGATCGAACCAGGTACCACATGCTTCCAATACACAACACTTACCACCAAGGTACTGATGTTTTTTATGACATGTGATTGCTTCAATGTTATGTATTGAACACAAATCTCGGGTCCTCTTTCTTTCAATCTCACAATCCATAAATCATTTCTCACTCACTTTCATCTCACTCACGATCCTGCAATTGAACCTAATAACCATAATCCCGCCCTTTTTTACGAACCTAATTAATTTTTATGAAAAAAAATGTCTGCAAGGAATTGAATCAGGTAGCACATGAAAATGTCATTTTTTTTTAAAAGCCACTAACGTCATTGCAATTCCTTTTTTAATTGTAGTTCCTTTTCATTGTTAGCGATTCCTTTTCATTATTATTTTTTCTTTCAATAACGATTCCTTTTATTATTTTTTCTTTTGTATATATTTTTCTTTTGATTTGTCATTTTTATTGCAGTCCATCTTTTTTTGTTGTTTTTTGAGGTAGTTTGATAACATAATACTGAAAGTAGCCCGTGCATCGCACGGGTTGGAGTTTAGTAATAAACAATAACAAACAATTCTAATACTAAAAATCGGGCTGTTACACTTAAACTTGTCATCATTGACTAAAAATCGGGTTGTTACACAATCTGATAAGGCCCAACGAAACGCGGCGTCAACTTCTTCGACTTCAAAGTTCGCCGAACATCCGTAACTGGATTCACTCTCAAAAACACATCATCTCCTTCTTGAAACTCAATATTCTTCCTCCTCTTATCAGGATAACTCTTCTGCCTACTTTGAGATGTCTTCATTTTCTCTTCAATCATCTTAACTTTCTTCGTGGTCTGCTGAACTACCTCCGGTCCAATCAAAGCACTCTCACCTGACTCAAACCAACACAACGGTGTTCTACATCTCCTACCGTACAACGCTTCAAAAGGTGTCATACCAATACTCGAATGAAAACTGTTGTTGTAAGTAAACTCAATCAACGGTAAACATTCACTCCAACTTACACCTTGCTCCAAAACACAAGCTCTCAACAAATCTTCCAAAGATTGAATAGTCCTCTCCGACTGACCATCAGTTTTAGGATGATAAGCAGAACTCAATCTCAACTTAGTCCCCAAAGCTTCTTGCAAACTCCCCCATAACTTCGATGTGAACCTCAGATCACTATCTGACACAATGCTAGACGGAATACCATTCAACTTCACAATCTGCTCAATGTAAATCTCCGCCAACTTCTCCAAAGACATATTAATCTTGATTAGAATAAAATGCGCTGATTTCGTCAACCGATCAACAATCACCCAAATTGAATCACAACCCTTCGCAGTCTTCGGCAAATCACTCACAAAATCCATAGAAATGTTATCCCACTTCCACTCTGGCACAAACAACGGTTGCATCACTCCAGACGGCTTCTGATGTTCAACCTTGGACTTCTGATAAACCAAACAAGCATAAACAAACTCAGTGATATCCTTCTTCATTCCTGGCCACCAAAACAACTTCTTCAGATCTTGATACATCTTCGTCGCTCCAGGGTGAATACTCAAACTACTCTGATGACCTTATTCCAAAATCTTGCTCTTCAGCTCGGGTACATCCGGCACACAAACTCAACCACGAAATCTCAGAACTCCACTCTCATCCAATCCAAAGTCTACCTCTTTGCCTTGGTTAACCAACACCAAAGATTCACAAGCTGCAAATCCACTTTTTGACCCTCTTTGATCTCTTAAAGAATGTTACTCGTCAGCTTCAAAATCCCCAACTTCACACCATTCGGAGTCAGGTCACTCACCAAACTCAGATCTCGGAACTGCTCGATCAACTCCAACTCTTTCACCATAAGCGTCGACATGTGAAATGACTTCCTACTCAAAGCATCAGCTACCACATTCGCCTTACCGGGATGATGACAAAAATCAAAATCATAATCCTTCAAGAATTTCATCCAACGCCTCTACCTCATATTCAACTCCTTCTGGTCAAACATGTACTTCAAACTTCGAACCAAACAGATAATGGCTCCAAATCTTAAGCGCAAACACCACTGCTGCCAATTCCAAATCATGGGTCGGATAATTCCTCTCATGAAATTTCAACTGCCTCGATGCATACGCCACCACTTGACCACTTTGCATAAGCACACCGCCTAAACTCATCTTCAAAGGGTCAGAATACACCACAAAAGAATCTTTCGCATCCGGCAAAATCAAAACAGGCGCAATCGTCAACCTCTTCACACTTAGAATCCCACATAAAAGCTTGTCCCTAACAAGTCAACTATGTCAATGGTAAAGCCAACTTAGAGAAACCTTCAATAAACCTCAGATAATAATCGGCCAAACCCAAAAAGCTTCTAATCTCAAAAACTGACTTCGGAGTCTCCCACTGCAACACTGCATCAACCTTCAACGGATCAACTGCTATTCCACCTCTAGAAATAACATGACCAAGAAAACTCACTTCTCGTAGCCAAAACTCACACTTCGACAACTTGACATACAACTTCTTCTCTCTCAAAGTATGCAACACAATCCTCAAATGCTATGCATGCTCCTCTTCAGACTTCAAATACACCAAAATATCATCTATAAACACCACCATGAACAGATCCAAAAAAGGATGGAAAACTCTATTCATGTATTCCAAAAATACACCAGGTGCATTAGTCACACCAAAGGGCATCACAGAATACTCAGTGACCATATGTCGTTCGATACGCAGTCTTAGGCACATCCTCTGACTTCACTCGTATATGGTGATATCTGGATTTCATATCAGTCTTGCTAAACACCTGAGCACCAACCAACTGATCCATCAGATCATTTATGCTTGGAAGAGAATATTTGTTCTTAATGGTCATCTTGTTCAACTGCCGATAATCCACACACAACCTCATGCTATCATCCTTCTTCTTGACCAACAACACTGGCACTCCCCTTGGCGAAACACTCGGCCTAATGAACTTCTTCTCTAACAACTCTTCCAACTGTTTCTTCAGCTCACCCAACTCAGAAGCAGACATCCGATACGGCGGCGCTGATGATATAGGACTAGTTCCAGGTACAACATCAATCACAAACTCTACTTCCCTCTCCGGCTGTAAGTCGGTAATGTCATCTAGAAAAACATCCGCAAACTCATTCAGTACCGGCAAATCACCAACTTGAACATCACTTCCAACCTTCAACGAAGCATACATAACAAACACCTGAGCCGCTTTGCCCAACGACGCTCCTAATTGCCTTGCAGACAAAAACTTCCCTACATCTGTTCCTCCAGTTTAGGAAAAGTCACACTCTTGGTTAAACAATTAATGTTAACACCAAAAGTTAACAATCAGTCAATTCCAAAAATCACATCCATATGCTCCAAAGGCAAACAAACCAAATTCAGCTTAAAATCCACATCACCAAAATTCACAAGACAACTAATACACACCAAGGAAGTGGTCACCGAGCCATTAGCTGGAGTATCAATGACCATCCCTCTCGACATAAAAGACAAAACTAAATTCAACCTCTTAGCACAATCAAGCAAAATAAATGAATGTGTCGCACCAGTATCAATAATAGCAAGCAAATGAGTGTTGTAAATAAAACATATACCTCTGATCAAGTTGTCTGGCTCCGCTCCTTCTTCAACACTCAAGGCAAAAACCTTACCACTAGCCTTCTCCTTCTTCGGTTTAGTACACCTGGTACTAATGTGACCCGTTTCACCGAAGTTGTAGCATACCACCTCTTTGCTCTTGCACTCGAAAGCTCTATGTCCCACCTTCCCACACTTGTAGCAAGTTACCGAAGTACTCGTGCACTCCACAACACGATGCCCCATAACACCACACTTGTAACACCTCAAGTCGCCTCCACTATGAGTAGCTCCACCACTAGCACTCTTCTTCCCCTTGTCTCCACCATAAGGCTTTCCACGATCATTTCCCTTTCGTTTCTTCTCATTCATGCTCTTGTAGTAACTTGACTTAGCCCTGCTATCTTCATAAAAAATATGACACTTGTTCACCAAAGTAGAAAACACTCTAATCTCCTGATAACCAATAAGCATCTTAATCTCCGGACAAAGACCACTCTCAAACTTAATGCACTTCGATGCCTCCGCTCCAAAAGCATTATAATGCGGGCAAAAACGAGAAAGGCTCTCAAATTTTGCCGCATAATCTGCTACCAACATATTCCCTTGCGTAAGCTCCGTAAATTCAATCTCCTTCTTGCTTCGAACATCTTCCGGAAAATACTTCTCGAGAAACGCTTCCTTGAAGATTCCCCATGAAATCTCGACTCCATCGGCCTCCATCCTCTGATGAGTGTTCAACCACCAGAACGCAGCTTCCTCCGCAACCATGTGCGTAGCCAACTGCACCTTCTGAGCATCATTTGTGACCATCGCTCTGAAAATCCTCTCAATCTCCATCATCCAAGACTGAGCTCCCTCAGGGTCATGTCTTCCCTTGAACTTCGAAGGCTGGTTCGTCAAGAAACGGTCTAAACGCAACTCATCAGCTCCTCCCTGATGATTCTGATGAATGTGAGCAGCAACATTAGCTTGGGCTAGTGCATGTGCCATCGCGGTCATCGTCTTGGCAATCGCAGCATCGTTTCTACCGGCCATCTCTCACTACACAACGACAAGCACCACCTAGTTAGACAAAAAAATCATCGACAGTATATACAGATACATGTCGCACACAACAGGATAATCACCAAGTGTTGGCCCGGACAAGACCGACCTGCTCTGATACCAAATTGAAAGACCCCAATCCCCGAGAACATAATTAAACGATAAATCATGCATTTATCATACATTAGTTCCTTACTACTTCAACATAAACTCATATCAAATATTCAATATAAAAATTTCACCAACATAGGCATATCGCAGCGGAAGAAAATCATACTCAACATCATATAAATGTCACGTCTCAGTTTATAACATACAACTCAACAGAATATAACATCAACAGTTTGATCATAAGATCTCATAGCATAAAATCCAACAAAAGAAAATCCTGACATCCTAGATCAGAGCGCCTAAATCTAGACTCCTTGAGAAAAGCAGATAAAAATGAGTAGGCCTCAAGTCGTCCTCATCAACTCACAAGCAAGATACTACTCCTCAACCTGCACGACGTCTACACCACAAGGGTGAGGTGACAAATGTCACTGGGGGGGTAAGATATACATTCAGCATAAGAGATTAATAAACGCATATAAGTTCATGCAACAATAACATCAATATTAATACATCCAAATACATCACAAAAACCTGATTACATTAGCATATATTCATAACATATTCGCATACAATCATCATCTGGGTTACCCCACTGTTTTATACATACCAAGCACTCATACCAAATCATGTTCGTATATAATCATCAACTCAAGTTAAATCAATTCAATCTCATCACAATCGCAATCACCAAGTATCCAATTACCAATTAGATACACAAGTTCACACCAAAACATTGCCATATATGACGCTTCATGTGTATGTAATGCGCCTAACGACTCTACATGCATGTGGTACCATAGTGATCTTCAATCACCCACCAATTTATTCTTGATCTTAAATCAAGCACCAATATTTATTCTTGATCGTAAATCAAGCACCAATGTTTATTCTTGATCTTAAATCAAGCAACAACAACTGACTATGTGAAATTCTGGCCAGGCAATAATAAGAGTTTACCAGGTTCTGAACCAAACAGGTTCTGAACAATACGCAGGGCACAATAAATTGCTTAAAACAGAGCACACACAAACACAACACAAACAGCAATATAAAGTGCAGGAAAGTAAAAAGGCACACAAGGTTTGTTAACCCAGTTCGGAGTAAACACCTCCTACTCTGGGGGATACCAATCTAGGAAGGAAATCCACTATTGGATTTAATCCTCAAGACTCAGACACTGACTCCCAGTTCCTATCACAAGCAATTAACCTTCACCTAGTCAGACTTCTACCCAACTCTGAGTATTAGAATCCTCTAACTTCCTATTCAAGCAACTAAACCCAGCTACTTGAACAACCCTTAACAATACCCTGTTTTTGATTAACAAACTTCAATACATGAACTTCATTCGTACCTAAAGGCTTAGAATGAATTACAACTCAATGAAAACACTAAACCAACTCATAACATATGAGTGGTGCACAAAACAAAGCTAACAGCTTAAAAACAAACACAAACTCAAATTTCTGAATTTTTAACTCTCTAAATCGTAAGTCTTGAATAGCAGCAGCACTCCTCCTTATATAGTCTTCAATCTTGTAGCATAAATAACAAACTAATCTTCTGAATTGATTTGTTACTGAAATAAGAATGATCCAATAAGGTAACAAATAAAACTGCTTTGTATCTTTGAAAGATTTAAAACAGAAAATACGAAGATCATGAAACTGAACCAAATCTTCAATGATATCTTCTCCAATTTAATCAGTATTCTAGAAGCAATTATACAAAGATAATTCCTTGCTAAATCTCTCAAGATACGCGCAAAAACTAATCTGAAAACCCAGCTTCTGATGTGGTCAACAGAAGTCAACGCTGGCTTCAGAACCTGAATTCAGCTTCTGAACTGCTACAGTGCATTCAGCTTCTGATGGCATTTTCAGCTTCTGAATGGCTTTAAATGAAAAACCTTGCAACTGAAGAAATGTTCAACCTATGGAGATGCTTCTATTCAACACTTTGGTTTTGCCAAAATATGCAGCCAACACCAAAAGACTCAACAATCTCCCCCTTTGGCAAATTTTTGGCTAAAACCATCCAAGTTCTTCAATCTCCCTTATAATCAACTCAGCAATGAAGAACTCCACAATAAAATAACATAGCATAGAGCTAAGCAGCGGACAAACAAATCTGAGCTATGCTTAAATCAACAAAAATCAACCAGTTTCAGCTTCTGACTCCTGAAGCACACAAAAGACAAGTACTGATCAACTCCTGATCATCACAACCATGGTATCAGAGCTACTGATCAACTCCTGATCATCACACACACTCCCCCTGAAGCTTCACAAATACATAAACAAATACTAAGCTTCACAACACTCCCCCTGCAACTCAGCTTCTCACACAAACTCCCCCTCACTACTGAACTACAGAGAAACAAAAGTATCAGAGCATACTTCAGGAGCTGAGCACACTTCAGGACACACTTGATCTTCATGACCACTCTTCAGGAACACAGTATCACTCAGGATAACAACTATCATGAACTCCCCCTGAGACACATATTCCCCCTTAATCATATCTGGACATATCTTGTTGCTGCAAAGGTTCTTCAGGAGCATAATGCTTGGTATCAGAGCAAAATTAGTCACCTTCTGAATCAATGGCACATATTCTGAACAACTCTTGTCTGAACTTAAATTTTTCTCCCCCTTTTAAGCCACAAAATTATGACAAACTTCAGACTTCAAATAGGGATTAAAATCAAAACAAGTAACACAGATCCTTGAAAACATATCAGATTCAGACTCAGGTTCAGGATCACACTTAGCATGAGCACAACTGGCAGGTACTCTATCTTCCTCACATCCAGTTTGCAGTAATTGCTATAACTCTTCATGCAAACACACACCTAACTTGCTCCTTAAGTTTTCAAACTGTTTAGCATCCAAGGCCTTTGTGAAAATGTCAGCAACTTGTTCTTCAGTAGCTACATGTTCCAGCTGAATGACTTTATCGTCCACAAGATTTCTGATAAAATGATGTCTGATATCAATGTGTTTAGTTCTGCTGTGCTGTATTGGGTTCTTAGAGATGTTGATAGCACTCAAATTGTCACAAAACAATGTCATAGTTCCTTGATTAATGTTGTACTCCTCAAGCATCTGTTTCATCCAAACCAGTTGTGAACAACTACTCCTAGCAGCAATATATTCAGCCTCAGCAGTTGACAATGAAACACAATTTTGTTTCTTGCTGAACCAAGAAATTAAGTTATTCCTAAAAAGAAACAACCTCCTGAGGTGCTCTTCCTGTCATCAGCACTTCCAGCCCAGTCAGCATCACAAAATCCCATCAGATCAGAACTTGAACTGTGTGAATACATGATTCCATAGTCACTTGTGCTATTCACATACTTCAGAATCCTCTTCACCTGAGTCAGATGACTCATCTTAGGATCAGCTTGATATCTTGCACATACTCCAACAGCATAAGTGATATCAGGTCTGCTTGCAGTTAAATACAATAAGCTCCCTATCATGCTTCTGTACTGACTTTGATCAATTGATACTCCTTGTTCATCCTTAGTCAACTTCAGGTGAGTAGCAGCTGGTGTCTTCTTATGAGCAGCTAATTCCATTCCAAACTTCTTCACTATGTTCTTGGCATATTTACTCTGAGAAATGAAGATTGTATCTTCCATTTGTTTGACTTGTAACCCAAGAAAGTAAGTAAGTTCACCAACTAAGCTCATTTCAAATTCTGACTGCATTTGCTGAACAAACAATTTGACCATCTTCTGAGACATTCCACCAAAAACTATATCATCCACATAAATCTGAGCAATCATCAGACTCCCATTTTCATTTTTCACAAACAAAGTCTTATCAGAACCTCCTTTTCTGTAACCTTGAGCCACAAGAAACTGAGTCAATCTTTCATACCATGCTCTTGGTGCTTGCTTCAATCCATATAAAGCTTTCTTCAACTTGAACACATGATCAGGAAACTTAGGATCCACAAAACCCTTAGGCTGTTCAACATATACTTCTTCTTGCAAATATCCATTCAGAAATGCACTCTTCACATCCATCTGAAATAGCTTGAACTTGAGAATGCAGGAAACACCCAACAGTAGTCTTATGGACTCTAGTCTGGCCACAGGTGCAAAGGTTTCATCAAAATCCAATCCCTCAACTTGAGTATAGCCTTGAGCAACCAACCTTGCTTTGTTTCTGACTACAGTACCATTTTCATCTGTTTTATTCTTGTATATCCATTTAGTGCCAATCACATTCACCCCTTCAGGTCTTGGTACAAGATCCCATACCTCACTCCTTTTGAATTGATTCAACTCATCTTGCATTGCTTCAATCCAAAATTCATCAGTTAGGGCTTCTTTCACATTTTTAGGTTCAAATTTTGACACAAAGCATGAATCAGTAGCAGCTGGTTCTGATCTTCTTGTTCTGACCCCTTGATCCAAGCTCCCAATGATCAGCTCCTTAGGATGATCCTTCTGAATTCTAATTGATGGCCCTTTATTGGTAGGATCATGTTCTGGATGCTCATCTGCTTCTTCAGACTCTGGATGATTTTCTGCTTCTGAAGTTTGTTCTTCTGATGCTTCAGACTCTGGAACAACTTCATACTCACTTCTATCTTTCTCAGTAGTCAGATCATCAATTACCACATTAATGGACTCCATCACAACCTTGGTTCTTAAATTAAACACCCTATAGGCTCTGCTGTTCACTGAATAACCCAGGAATATGCCCTCATCAGACTTAGGATCCAGTTTTCTTCTATTTTCTCTATCAGCCAAAATATAACATTTACTGCCAAACACATGAAAATATTTGACTGTAGGCTTCCTTCCCTTCCATAGCTCATATAAAGTAGATGCAGTTCCCTTTTTCAAAGTGACTGTTGTGAATGTAACATGCTGTATTCATTGCTTCAGCCCAAAACATATATGGCAGCTTCTTAGCATGCAGCATAACCCTTGCACATTCTGCTAATGTCCTATTCTTCCTCTCAACTACACCATTTTGCTCAGGTGTGATAGGTGCAGAGAACTCATGTTTTATACCTCCAGAAGCACAGAATTCTGAAAAACTCTTGTTTTCAAACTCTTTGCCATGATCACTTCTGATTCTGACTATGACACATTCTTTTTCTCTTTGTAATTGAATGCACAGGTCTTTAAATACTTCAAAAGTATCAGATTTTTCTCTCACAAAACTTATCCATGTGAATCTTGAGTAGTCATCTACCATTACAAATGCATACCTCTTCCCTCCAATACTTTCTACTTGCATAGGCCCCATCAAATCCATATGAACAAGTTCTAGTACTTTAGTAGTTACCTGGTGAACTAATCTGGGATGAGACTTTCTTGTTTGTTTCCCAATTTGACAATCACCACAAACATTGTCCTCATTGATCTTCAGATTAGGTACACCTCTGATAGCTTCAGTACTTAGGATTTTCTTCATGCCTTTCAGATGCAGATGTCCTAGTTTCTGGTGCAAGAGCTTGACTTCCTCTTCTGAGCTCATAAGACAAGAAGTCAGACTTCTTTCTTCTTCAGAAACCCACAAATAACAATTGTCTTTGGATCTGCAGCCTCTCATCTGAATCTTATCTTCTTGATCAGCAACAATACACTCTTGCTTGTTGAAATTAACCTTCAATTATTGATCACAAAGTTGGCAAATACTGATCAGATTAGAGGTTAAACCTTCCACCAGTAGCACATCATTAAGTATGGGCAAACCTTCTCTGATCAAGTCACCAATACCCAGAATCTGACCTTTTACACCATCTCCAAATGTCACATAACTTCTGGAGTATGATCTGATATTGCTCAGCAGCTTCTTCACACCAGTCATGTGCCTTGAACACCCACTATCAAAGTAGCAATCTTCTTTTGAAGTGGCTCTCAAAGAAGTATGGGCTATAAGGCCTACATTCTGAACTTTGGGCTTCCACACCTTCTGAACATTGTGTCTGATAGCAGCTGGTTCAACTTTTCTATACTGAAAGTGTTCAGGATAGCCATAAAGTTTGAAGCAGAATGGTTTGATATGTCCTTTCTTTCCACAATGATGACAGATCCATGGCTGATTTCTCCTCCTTCTGTTTCTGAAAAATTTCTGGGGTTGCTTCTGAGGTAGCAACTGAACATGCTTCTGACCTTGCGTCTGTGGTCTTTTCTGAGCTTGCTTTTGAGGTCTCATTTGAATATGCTTCTGACCTTGCATCTGGGTTTGTTTCTGAGGTTTCATCTGAGATGTTCCAATCATAGGATCATGAGTATGAGTAGCAGGAACAAAATTCATCTGTCTAGGAATCTGAGTCTGATCAACAAAACCTAAACCAGTTTTTCCTTGTTGCTGATTCCCCAAAATGTCCTCCAACTTATCAGTAGCAGAGTTCAACATCCTCACTTGCTTCTTCATTTGATCAAGTTGGGAGTTCAGTTGGTTCACTTCTTCTTTTAGATCTGAATTCTGCACTAACAGTTCACCTTTTTCAGCCTCTAGTTGAAGAATAGTCTCCTTCTGATCCAAAACTTGTTTGCAAACCTCAGCACTTCTGGTATACAGCTTCTTGTAGTTATCAGCTAGTTCGTCATATGAGGTTTTAGCAGCTTCAGAAATAGATGAGGCTTCAGACTCTGAGTTAGACTCTGAAAAGGTCTCAGACTCTAAAACAACTTCCTTCTTCAAGATAGCTCCTGACCTTACAACCAGATCAGTATCACACATACCAGATTCACTTCCAGTATCTTCTTCAGAATCATCATCAGACCATGCAACTGCTAGGCTTTTCTTCTGCTTCTTAAGAAAAGTAGGACATTCAGACTTGATATGTCCATACCCCTCACACTCATAGCACTGCACACCTTTAGCTTGATTACTTTTCTCCTCAGACTTGGTCTTTTTCACATCAGTTTGTTGCTTCTTGTTGCTGAATCTGAAGTTCTGACCTTTGGCTTTGGCTTTTCTGTCAACATTCTTCAGAATCTTGTTGAATTGTTTTCCCAGCAACACTAGAGCTTCTGTCAACATTCTTCAGAATCTTGTCGACATTCTCTTATGCTCAATGGCATCAGTAAATGGGATCCATAAAAGAAAAGGGAAAATCATTTGTTTTTTTTTCTTCAATTTTTTATTTTGTGTTTAAATCATAGTTGTTTGATTAATCTGATAGCTATATTGCCCTCTCTGTTGCACCACCCCATCCATCATAATGGTTGATGATAAATGACTAAAACACACACATAAGATACACATAGTCATGTATACAAATCAACTACAAGTATCAGATTAAACATAAAGATCAGCACGTGCGAAAATAAATGTTGAACTAACACTAGTTCTCAAGCAAATGGCTACATCTTTCGACACTATTAAACCTACATTTTTCCAGCTTTGTGTACCATTTCTCGTCTACTTTCTATATTTTACCACTTTCCATTTGAAGAAGAGATTCAAACACACCATAAAAGAATGAGAAGAAGTTTGATACTTCTGTAGTGACAGTTAGATTTCTTTTAGAAATTCGTTGCAATTTCATCAACATTTATGATATAACATTGGTTAAGTGGTATCTACATGCATAATCAAAATCATCGATGTTTTTGAAAGCCAAAAGAAAAATTAAATTTAAAATATAACTAAAACAAGGGTCTACATCAATATAAATTTCAAATTTGAAGCAAATTTTTTAGTATTTTCTCTACAACATGTCCCCCAACAAAAGCCCAATACCATAAAATTAGGCAAATTAGAATAGCCCACTCTCTAAACAAGGTCCACAAAAAAAAATTGATTTTGATTTCCAATAATTGAAAAATATAAATATCTAAATCCAATCTTCAAAAGGGTCGAAGAAAGGGGGAAGAAAACCAAAATCAAAACCAAAACCCAAATACTCAAAACCAGATTAGAGCGTATTCGTAATTCGTATCTCACACACAAACGAAAAAAAAAAAAAGATTACTCCCTCTTCTTTTTTTCTTCTTCTTCGTTTCAACTCAAGTGTTAAACAAAACCCTAATAATCTCATTCATCTCTTTCTAGAATCTTCGATCGATTCATTTTTAGATCCATCAACTCTGGCGGGTTATCGGGTGAAGTTAATGTCGGATCCGCCACAAGGGTTACAGTGCCGCCACCGTGAATCACCACCGTCGCCGTCGCGAAATAATAACTGAAGCATGCTTACCGTGGTGCGTGTGCACCTTCCTTCTGATATTCCCATTGTTGGCTGTGAACTCACGCCGTATGTTCTTCTTCGTCGTTTTGATACAACTCTTTCCACCGATGATGTTCTTGAATCTTCTCCTTTAGATGGCCATTTCTTGCGTTACAAATGGTGAGTTCTTTTTTTTTTCTTTGCTTCAATTTTGTGTATTTTTTTTGTTCTTTATGTGGTTTTAATTGATATTGAAGTTCGTGTTTGTAGTGTTGTGATTATGTTTTAATTATTAGGTGGTTTTAGTTGTTATGTTCATTGTATCACTGACACTTCTGATGGAAGGCGTGTCTGTTAGGCGACACTGATGGACGTGATTACATTCAATTTTGTTATTTTCTCTATTTACTATCTGTGTCGTGTCTGGTGTCTGAGTCGGTACTTCATAAGTGCTAGTATACTTGTTATTGGATTGATTTTGAATGTGATTGAAGTTAATTGCGAATTGGGCAAAGTGTATTAGAGTTAATAAAATGGGTTTGTGGTGTTTTATTGCTAGGAAGTTTTTTTTATTTTTTTTATTTCTGATTGTATTGTGTTGTTGGTTTTGATTTTAGGGATTAGGGTATAATAAAATGTTGATGAATAATTAGGGATTTGGACTCCTTAAGCAATTGGTTAGGATTTGATCTGTAAGGGATTTGGACTCCTTAAGCAAGTGGTTAGGGTTTGATCCCTGACTCTTGAAAGCAAGTGGTTAGGGTTTGATCCCTACCTCTTGAAAGCAAGTATAGAGGAAATTTAGTTGGGAGGGGAGAATCCAACTTGTGTGCCCAATTCACAGACGGAAATTAGTTACCACTAAACGGCGGTGGAAACTTCGTAACTATAACATGGAAACCAAAAAATATATAATGATGATTAATACATACTTGTGTTTTGCATAATTTGTTTCCTTTTATTTTATGTTTTTCTATTTTATTAATTATTTGATGATTGGTAATATGTTTTTAGGGATTACGACACATAACTATAAATGTTAGTGATGTTTTGTCGGATCTGTATGTAATGAATGTTAGCGATGTTTTGTCGGACCTGTATGTAATGAATGTTAGCGATGTTTTGTCGTATCTGATTGTTTGCTTGCTTGGAAATGGGGTATGTTGTTCATTTATGCAAAACCTGTGCAATTAAAATTCTGCTCAAGTTTTATGTGTGTTAGTAAATTGACCTCAAATGTTCTGCAACTTTGTACGTTTCTATTGATCTTATTTAAAAGCTGGACTTTTCTATTTTGACACTACATCCTTTGATCTTCATTTGTGGCAGGTATCGTGTACAAAGTGATAAAAATGTTGCTGTATGTAGCATACATCCATCTGAGCCGGCCACAATGCAGTGTGTAGGTTGTCTCAAGGCCAGAATACCTATTTCTAAAAGTTATCACTGCACCGCAAAGTGTTTTTCAGATGCATGGCAGCATCACCGTGCCTTACATGATCGTGCTGCAAATGCAGTTAATGAAAATGGAAATGAGGAGGACGAGGTATTTGGACGCGATAATAGTTCAAATGCTGGGATAACCAATTCCAACTTATCTGGCTCTGCATCAAGTGCTAGTTTGACGAATGGGTATGCAGCTCCTATGTATCCAGCTGGTATCAGAAATGGTAATGAAACTTGGTTCGAAGTTGGACGATCCAAGACTTATACCCCAACTGCCGATGACATTGGTCATGTCCTTAAGTTTGAATGTTCTGTAGTTGATGCAGTGACAAAATCACCTGTGGGACAAGCTAGCACTTTACAAACTAATCGGGTCATTCCTGCTCCTTCACCAATTCCGCGCCGAATTATACGTGTTGATGGGATGGGACATTTAGATATAGATAGGCGTATGACATCTTCAGGAACTTTTACTGCTCTGTCATACAATGTCTTGTCTGAGACATGTGCCTCAAATGATCTCTATAGCTACTGCCCTCCGTGGGCACTTTCTTGGCCATATCGCAGGCAAAATTTGTTACGGGAAATTGTTGGTTATGCTGCAGACATTATTTGCCTTCAGGAGGTACATTAACATGTTCTTGGTGGTTGAAAAACTTGATTTAATATATTGTTTCTTCAAGTTTTTATGAGTTTGGTGTTGTATTAATATTTGAATTTATTTCACAATTCTATACTCGTTTTTAAAGTTCAAATCTTTTTCGTTTTGATGAACACTTGATTATGGAATTGGTTGCGTCAAAATATCGGCCACGTGCAGCTTATTCTATTGTATTAAAACTTGGATTGCCACAGCTATAAATGATTAGGATACTCTTATGAATTTCATAAATAACAACAAACCATTTCTATAATTTTCATGCATGTGAATCTGTGTTGTATTTTTTTTTATGGCTTGGATGGGGTGTGGGAGTTTAATTTAGAATTTTTATTTTCTTAATGACCTATAAGTTCACAATACAATCCCTTGCAAACATATGAAAACATTAAGTAGAAGATAATTGCTTATGTAGAAGATAACAGTTCACCTTTTTTCCTCCAGGTTCAAAATGACCATTATGACGAATTTTTTGCTCCTGAGTTGGACAAACATGGCTATCACAGTCTTTTCAAGAGAAAAACAACTGAGGTTATTGCAATACTCCGGTCCCCTGTGGTCCTAAATCTTCATATATTTTTTTTTAATGTTAACCTGATTATTGTGGGTTTACAGGTATCCAGTGGCAACACAATTGATGGTTGTGCAACATTTTTCCGCAGAGACAAATTTTCCCATGTGAAGAAATATGAGGTTGGGAATTGATTATTTTTTTTGTTTACAGTTACTTGAGTTCCATTTCTACAGACATTAGAATCATGTGTGGCTTGCATGCAGGTTGAGTTCAATAAGGCTGCACAGTCTTTAACAGAGGCCATGATTCCAACCGCTCAGAAGAAAACTGCCTTGAATCGGCTGGTCAAGGTGGCTTATTTCCCCAAAGATTACATTTCAGTTCTGCTTTACTGGATAGTCCTCTGATTGTTGCTTACCAAAATTTCATTGTATTCTTAGGATAATGTTGCACTAATAGTGGTTCTAGAAACGAAAGTTAACAATCAACTAGTTGACAATCTTGGGAAAAGACAACTTCTTTGTGTGGTAAGCTCTTTTATGTTGCTTTAATTTACAGTCGTTTTTGTTCATGTCTTAATTGTCCATGACGTGTGTTACATAGAGGGCATTTTACTTTCATTGCTCTTATTTGTTGTTCCCCAGTACCAGATTGTAATTGCAATATTTGTTGAGTATTTGTCCCAAAAGGATAATCTAGTGCCACACTTCATGGATATTGACTATTTATTAATCATCCATTTGTCAGTAAGAGTCGTCATTGTCAAATATCTGATAAAGATGTATATGCTGAGAGATAGAGAGACCATCTTAGGTTGTAGTGGTGGTTTGGTGTCTTATTTTGCTGATGGTTGTTAGTCATGTATAAAATCTTTGAGAAATGATATTTGTACAACCATTTTTTGACAACATTTGTGACAACTTTCTTTCTCATACTCACATTATGTTTTTACTTTCTCTCTATATTGCTTTGGTTTTTGTGCCAATACCTCTTTTTCTTTGTAAAATTTTGGTTGTATCAAAAGTTGTCATATAAATGGTTGTTCAAATAACACAACTCAAAATCTTTATATAGTACTGGTCTTAAGTTGCTTTTCTTTCCCTTTTATTTGCTCTAAAATCTCATAAAAGGGACCATGTTAGATATCTGGTTTCAGAGATTCATTTTTTAACCACCTTTAAGTAAGATATGTCATTTTTCCCATCTTTCTGCCCTCCTTTTCAGATTTAGGTTATTTTTTTTTAGTAATTCTACTATTAACTTGTATATTGCTTTTGTGGAATTAGGCAAATACACATGTTCATGTTCAGCAAGATTTGAAAGATGTCAAACTCTGGCAGGTAAGCTATTTTTTTTGGTTTGTTTCATGCTTTACGGTTAGTTTGAAAGTAGCAGTTACTAATTTTCTCCCCTCTCTTTAGGTGCATACTCTCTTAAAGGGGTTGGAAAAAATAGCTACAAGTGCGGACATTCCAATGTTGGTTTGTGGAGACTTTAATTCTGTTCCAGGAAGGTATGGTGAATTCTTTCTCAATTTTATTTTATTTAATTGTGCAAGGGTTATTTATTTGTTTATATAAAGGTTATTCTGAACTTTGTTGCAGTGCTCCTCATGCACTTCTTGCAATGGGGAAGGTAGACCCGTCGCATCCTGATTTAACAGTTGACCCACTTAATATTTTACGCCCTCATAGCAAGTTGGTTCACCAATTGCCACTGGTAATATATTCATCAAAGTGCATCTCTTAAAGATATGGTTTATTTAAGATGCATTTTTACCCATTTTAGTTCTATATACTCTTTCCAATCTTTTGCCTTATTTAATTTACTATTGGTCGTATGTGGCTTCAAATTTTAGGTCAGTGCATACTCGTCTTTTGCAAGAACAGCAGGTCTTGCATTCGAGCAGCATAAAAGGAGACTGGATGGCGGCACAAATGAACCTTTGTTCACAAGCGTTACTAGAGATTTTGTTGGCACTCTAGACTACATATTTTACACAGGTGAATGTCTTGCCATGTTGCATTTTTGTTATAAATTTGACTTGTTGGTCATATTTTTATGAAGTTATACGGGCTTTGGTTTCAGCGGATTCATTAGTTGTGGAGTCATTATTGGAGTTATTGGATGAAGAGAGTTTGAGGAAGGACACTGCACTTCCTTCACCTGGATGGTCCTCAGATCATATAGCACTCCTAGCTGAGTTCCGCTGCTGCAAAAATAAGTCTAGGCATTGATACTTTAAGGTAGGTACAATTCTTACCCTTCCCTTCCATATTTGTATTTTTGCTTGATTTTTGTTGATGTTGTTAAGGTTACTTGTTTAAGAATATTGTTCAATGTTTAGAAAAATTATTGGCTGAAGCCATTTTATTTCTTTTGTTATACACATATTAATGGCTTAATGCTTAGACGCTGCTGGGATTTGTAGTTGGAAATTCTCTCATGTTGATGTTATCAGTTTCATATTCCTTGAACATTTTGTTTTGTAGTTGCTTGTATAAACTCTAAAAGGCTGGGTAACTAAGTGTTTATTATCTGACAAAGGGTGAGCTTGATTAGGTTGTCACTTAGTGTGAGATTAGGATGTAATGGATGAAAATAATGACATGGTGGAATTGGAAGTACTTAAAGCCTGCCTTATAATTTTGATATACGACTAGCTTTGTATATACATAAAAACTCAGTATCATCTATCTCCACTGTGTTAAGCTTTATAAAATTTTATATAACACGAAAACTTTATAAACTAGTGTTAAACTTTATAATAAAGACACGAACTTTATAAATTTTTTAAAATTGCAGCTCTTCTACCTGCTATCTCGCTAGTGTTTCGGAGTATAACACAGATTTATGGTAATAATTTTAAAGCAGTACCTAAACAAAGTAAAACTGAAGTCCTGTAAATTTCTGACAATACTCGTGCCATTATAGTAAAATTACATGGTCCTAATTATATTTAAACCCATGCGTCTGTTTCGCCCGTGTAGAACTGTGGTTTATGTGATTTGTTGGAATACTGGCTTTGCTGTTGTATTGGTCTGCCTTTAAAAAATTTCCCTTCCTTTTTTATGAATCTAATGAAATGAAGTAGGACCTACTATTTGGTATATCCTGTCTTTTCTGACATTATTCACTCGTGTGCTGGTTAAAACTTAACTATGTGAATCTTAATATGATTATAAAAGAATGTTCAAGTTTATATTTCTCCGACCTATAACTCCAATCCCACATCAGTTTCTTGTTCTGTGCCAGGATAGTTTAATTCATTATTGTTATTGATAATAGTTGTTCAACCTTTGTTTTGTAGTTCAGATCCAGAGACACATAAAGAAAAAGGCTGAAATAAGCATTTGGCCGGAAGTTATTGTAAGAATGGTGGATCATGCATGTATTTTCCAGGTATCTCCATGCGGGATCCTTGTAGTGATCTGCTTTGTATCATGTTACCTTTACTCATAGAAAAATTATGGTGATCATGCCTTATTACTTTCTTCTTTGTCCCTTTTCCCTCCCAACCTTCGCTTCAAATTTTTTTCCTTTTGTAAAGGCAAAAATTTCTTCAAAGATGCCTTACTGGCTCTAATACATCCTAGTGAACAAACCATGTTTTTCCAATTTAGTGGCGGCTGAGCCTATAGTTTTAATTCATAACAAAGTAGTAGAATTTGAGGGAACTTGCTTAACATGGACATGAATTTTGATCTGTTGCTTCATTGGTAGTAACATAGGAAGAGATGTTTACTGTTGACGATTGAAAACAAGTTAGACACATTTTTCCGGCTCCCCTTAAACACAATGGTAGCAAATGATCACTCTATCCTTGTGTTGCAAGAAAAACTAGCATTTCCCTTGACTATAATATGATAGAATGCATATATTATGTTCCGTTAATCGCCATCTATGCTGATTACGCTTTTTAATTTTCCTGCAGCCGTTTCTAGCTAGAATAATTTTTTTCCCGTCAACATTTTAGTTTTATTCAGGTTGTGTACTAACATTGATATTTTGATAGTAGTACTTTTAAATATGTTGGTTTTTACAATGTTTATATAGGCCAGGCAGAGTAATTTGATGTTATCTGACCTGCCGTAAATGCGACATGTTTCTGGTTTCATGATTTTCGGTGTAAACGTAAGCCTTCAATCATGCCGGTCAATAGCTTATATTCAGTAGTAACATTTTTGCACAAGTTGCTTCCAAGTATTTTAGTCAAACTTTTCACGCTAGTTTTTCTTTTTCTAGAAGATGCTCTTTTCACTAAGATTGTGAAGAATATATACATATATAATTGTTTTCGCGATAAAAGTTGTAGGAAGCACAATTTTGCTTCATTGAATTGGGCATTTATTTTAGAAGAAAATTAAAAAAATTGACTAAATAAATAAATTGTTTTTTGTATGTGTGTGGAAGAAATAATGAAATAAAAATTTTCAATCTAAACAAACAAACCCAGAAAATTTGGGTTGCATCGAGTTTGGTTTCGAAAAAACAAACCCACACAATTAGTTTGGATACAAGATTTGGAAAACCATGATATGATATGATGAACCTTTAACTAAATCAGACAAAGTATGCAGCTTAGTTTGTTTCTGAATGAAGCGAACATAAATCTAATAAATTTGTCATTGGGAGATGGGTGATGGTGAGTTCATTTCATTCTCCCATTTCCAGCTTCGTTTTGTCATACCGTGTACAATTGGGTAAAATTTTTATAAGCTTAATTCTATATTTACCGACCTATTTTAGGTTTCAACTTGGTTTCATATGTTTAAAATGTTTTAGTTTAGTCCTTGAACAAAGCTTTTCCCACTTCAAACAATGCTAAGAAACACCATGAAATGATAAGGCAGTTAAGCAGTTAATTGCCGCTGGATTTTAACCGGCGGTAGCTAACTATCGATGAAATTTGGGGTTAAACTTGTCATTTCATGATGTTTCTTAGTATTGTGTGATGTGGGAAAAACAATTTTCTTGGTCCTTTGCAATAGTAAGGTTACAATTTGTTGGCCCTATCTGTTATGTGTTTGAATAAAACACGTGACATGTCTAACAAGAATTCAACGTGGATTTTAACTTTAAAACCTAATTTCATATTTGGTCAATGACGTTTATTTAAGGTTTCAGTGTAGTTATTAAGGTTTCAGTGTGTTTGAATTAGTTGTTCTTGACTTAATGCCCCGTGAAATATGTGACATTAGCCATGCCGTAAAAATCATTTTCCTTTGTCTTACAAATTTCATTCCCTTTTCCTGGATTTTCAAATTAATTTCTTTGATTTTTAAATCGTTTTCTTTAATCTTCGAATCAATTCCCTTCATATTTCGATCCTTTTCATCATTACCAACAATTTCATCTTCTTCAAACCAATCAAAGTAGTTACAGCTTACAAATCTAATTGTATGATGGATAAGGGAAAAATGAGCTTACATGACGTTAAGTCAACACTTAACAAAAGGGGCCTATTCATTGCAACTTTTAAAAGTAAGTGAGCAAACTGAAACCTTAAATCAATGTAAGAGTCACAATTAGACACATATCAAGCGTTATTAAGAACAATGTTTCTTTGCCTTCTGATTTTCTACATAAACCTGTTTGATGTTTGAACCTGTCAAGCGTCTGTATTAGCGCGAGTCCCACATCGTTCACATTACATGTGCAAGGGTCCTTGGAATCTTATAAATATAGAAGGTAGTACTTACAATTCTCAAACAATCCAACGTTCCGAAATCTCTTACGACTAGGGTTAGCAATGAACCGAGTCAACTCGAAAATGAGTTGAACTTGAAATATAGTTCGACCCAGTTGGTTCATGAGCTGACTTGATAATATATATTAGTTATATATTAGTTTAGTAAAGATTAATGAAGTACAAACTTAAATATTAAAAGACGAAATAACCAATTTATTATGTGCTTCCTCTGATATTTAAGTCCATGTTTTTAGAGGAAATATTACTAATTTAATTAACAATTAATAATAATTATAAGAAAAGAGAAAAAAAAAGAATAATAATTATAAGAAAAGAGAAAAAAAAAGAAGCTAATAATAAACCAGCGCATGCTTAGGCTTTTAACACACATGCATACTCAAATTTGTCCCACATCGATGAGTTTAAACACGTTAGTGAGAACTAGTAATTATAAAGAGAAGCACATGCATAAGGAGCACTATAGTAGTAACTACAAGGTGCGACTGTTTTTTCCTTAATGGTCTTTAGACCAACATGGTCCACATTTTAATATTAGTTTAATTTTATTTTATTTTTTTAAAAAAAAATTAAAAGGTCTTTGTAAAAAAAATTAAAAGATCAAGATATACTTTTTTGACAAAAACAAAAAACTTTTGAATTATGTTACTCGAGCAAACGAGTTTAACCTAACGAGCCGAACTGAGTTGTTTATGAATTTTAAACGAGCCGAACTCGAGTATAAAAAATGGTCCGTATCAAACTTGAGCCGAGTTTCGAGCTGAGTCAATTTTTATCGAGTCGAGTCAAACTCAGACGAGTTCGACTCGACTCGACTCATTTCCGGCCCTATTCAGTACGGATTGGGCAAGACCAATAACTACTCTTTTGGTCCACTTTAATTTAAAAAATATTGATAAGGAGTTTAACTTTTTATTTGTAAACTAATAGAAACATGATTATCAATAATTATGATTTGTACTAGTTTAATTATAAATTGTTAGACTCCCTAAAAAAAAAATTATAAATTGTTAGACTTCATGAAAAAAAATAATTTAACAAATAATTTAAAAATATATGGATCGGATGGATAATCCATCCATTAAAATCTAGTAATGGGTGGATTGGATGAACTTTATTCTTAATGGATGGATTGGATGGTTTTTTTTAACAAAACAAAATATTGGATTGTAATGGACTAATGGACTTTTTTGATCCATCCATTAGGATCCAAAATCCATATCCATCCAATCCATCCATTTTGCCACCCCTAATAATTATTTTAAATTTAGATTTAAATTGAACATATATCGGTCTTTGTTGGGTGAAATTGGTTTTAGAGTGAAGTTTTTTCATAATAAAACTATAACACTCATATAAAGATTGCCTAGGATCTTATATAAGTGTTAAAATTTCGTACTGGATACATTAATTTACAATACAGAAAGTTTAACTGATAATGATACATAACATAAAGTATCAATACATCTGCCTTCTAATACAAAACATCTCTGAAGCTGTATAACATAATACAACATCTGAATACATGATAACTATGATCAAACTTAAAACCAGCATGATCAATCCAAAGCTTTCTCCTTACCCTTGCTGCGTGCTACCTGCGAACCTGCATCAGAAGGAATGGGATGAGACATAATGTCTCAGTGAGCTCCACCCAACCTACTGTTGGCAGCCTCGGGGAAACCTAGGGTCGCCATGCACTAACTGTTGGCAATCTCGGGGAAACCTATGATCGCCAAGCATTAAATTATTCCCATATAGGGTTATACCTGCCTGTTCCTGCTATATTGTGTAGTCATGAAACTGGACTACGAATTGCTAACTTAGTGATCGAGGGGAAACCTAGGATCACTGCCTGATACCTGATAACTGATACCTGCCTGATAACATTAAAATGTTTTCCTGATATTAAACTGTTAGATGTTAGCGTGTAACAAACATTATTATCTGAGTTGATTTTACGGAATACCCCCGAGTGGAGTAACCCCAGAGCACATTCCCCTGATAACCGGTGAAAATTCCTATATGAGGCTAGTCACCGGACTTCTCTTGCCTGTGTGTGTGGTTATCCTCGCGGAAGATTCCTGCCCGTTCCAGCTGTATCCGGAACCCCATGTGGTCTCTACCTGACGAGTTCACAGAAGACACATGATTTATCCTGATAATTAATTAAATATTTATTCCTGATATTATCCTGATATTTTCCTGAACTGTTACATGTACCCTCAGTGTCACTCTGACGTGAACAGCTGAGGCACATCCTGATGTACATATAAATGTACTAGAAACCGGGGAAAACCTGGTACCACTGCCTAAGGTACACTATATTATGCCTGGTTAAGGGTATCTTGGAAATCTAACCCGTAACTAATCTGAAAACCTGTGGATAAATTACCCATCACTCTTATATGATACATATGTTTATCCTATCTTAATCCTTGAAGGCTCATGAGTATCTATATTCCAAAGCATTTCAAAGATCATTGGAATGGCACAACTATTTGTGAATAAAAAGCCATTCTGGACCACTTCGCTTTGCGACCCCCAACTTTGCTCTGCGAGCACCTGGGTAGCTTCGCAGAGCGTCCAAGAACTTTTCTTTGCGAAGCATCTGCCCAAATTCTGGGTATGAAGCTTCGCAGAGCAAACTCTAGGCGATGACTAGGCGAAGTAAGTCAGTAGCAACATTCTACTACTTCGTAGAGCAAAGTCATGGTTTAGGTGTTTGACCACTCATCTGAGTTGGTTTAGGTGTTTTGAGTTGTAAATCACTTAAAACTTTTAAGCACAAGTGATGTTTTTGTTCTGTTGAAGTGTGACTTCAATTTGTTTGTTTTGTTAAGTTTACAATCACTGGGCTGTGATTGCTTGGTTAGGAAGTAAGTGGGTTCTTATACCTAGGTGGTTTCCTGGGTAGAAGTCTAGAAGGGTAGATATTAAGTGATAAGACGAAGAACAGGGGCTGTTGAGTCTTAGAATTAATTCTACTTAGCAGATTTCTTTCCTGGATTGGTATCCCTTAGAGTAGGTGAAGTTTGCAGCGAACTGAGTTAACAAAGTCCTTGTGTTCCTTTACTTTCTGCACTTTATTTTTCTGCTTCTGAACTTTATTTTTCATACTCTGTTTTTAGTTCAGAACCAGTTTTTAGCCAGAATTTCAGTTTATAGCATGGGATGGTGAGGGCCGAATTTTCTAGAGAGAGAGGGAAAGGTTTCCAACTTTGTAGAGAGAAGGGAAGTAAGAAAATGAAATAATTCTTGCCTTGGTTCCTATTTAAAGCCCTTCAGTCTCAAAATTACAATTTTGCCCTTACTCGCTCGTAATTCCTCTGATACTGATAAAAGTCACGTCTAAGCGGGATATTACACTCTACCCCCCTTAAAGAAATTTCGTCCTCGAAATTTTAGAAATTACCTGAAAATAGATGCGGATAGCTCTTTTGCATCTCTGATTCTAGCTCCCATGTAGCTTCACCGTCGGGAGAACCCTTCCACACAACCTTGACGATTGGAATTTCTTTGTTCCTTAAGGACTTGACATCACGATCAACAATCTGTTTTGGTTCTGGCTGAAATGTTAAGTTTGATCTCAAGTCAATAGTATCCAACTCTATTGGCTGAAAAGGATCGGGAATGAATTTCCTAAACTGAGAGACATGGAAAACATCATGCAATCCTGACATAGCCGATGACATAGCCAACTGATAAGATGCCAGACCGACGCGTTTGAGTATCTGAAATGGCCCAATAAATCTTGGACACAATTTCTTTGTCCTGAAAACTCCACGTAAACTCAACTTAGGTGTAACCTTTAGGAATACGTGATCTTCCACTTCGAATTCTAAAGGCCTTCGCCTCTTGTCTGCATAACTTTTCTGGCGACTCTGAGCAGTCCTTATCTTATCCTGAATAGATTTAATCTTCAGAGTAGTCTCCTGAATAATCTCGGGTCCCAAAATACTCTTATCTCCGACCTCAGCACAACATAGTGGTGTCCTACACTTCCTGCCATACAATGCCTCATAAGGTGCCATCCCTATACTGGAATGGTGTTGTAAGAGAATTCAATCAGAGGCAAGTGATCATTCCAATTTCCTCCATCTTCTAAGATACACACACGTAGCATATCCTCCAATGTTTGAATAGTTCTCTCGGATTGACCATCTGTCTGAGGATGATGAGACATACTCATCTTTAACCTCGTTCCTAAGGCCCTCTGAAAAGTTTTCCAAAACTGAGAGGTAAAGATTGGATCTCTATCTGAGACAATACTAGTGGGAACACCATGAAGTTTCACAATCTCTGCGATAAATAATTCTGCATACTGAGAAGCCCTGAATGTAGTCTTAACCGGCAAGAAATGAGCAGACTTGGTTAACCGGTCTACAATTACCCAAATCGAGTCACAAAGTCCATGGTTATTTCTTCCCATTTCCACTGAGGAATTTCCAATGGTACGAGCATCCCTGCTGGCCTTTGGTGTTCAATCATCACCTGTTGACACACAATACATCGTGCTACAAACTCTGCAATGTCGATTTTCATACCAGGCCACCAATAATCTCTTTTCAAATCTTGGTACATCTAAGTGGCTCCCGGATGAATACTGAAACTACTCTTATGTGCTTCTTCTAGAATCAGTCTCTTCAATTCTGCATCGTTTGGAACACAAATCCTACCATCAAACAGCAACGTGCCATCTGATGCCTTAGAAAACTCTGATTGGCCAACCCTTCTCTGGAGGTCCATATCCATACTCTGAGCCTGCGCGATTCTTAACCGTAGGTCACATGTGATCTCCAGCTTGTGCAACATGATACCATTATCCACCTCGGTGACATTGAGATTAAGGTCTCTAAACTTCTCATACAGACCACAAGTGTGCATCATCACTTATGCTCTAATCAAGGTCTTTCTGCTTAAGGCGTCAGCAACTACGTTCGCCTTTCCTGGATGGTACTTTAGATCAAAATCAAAATTCTTCAAATATTCCATCCATCTCATTTGCCTCATGTTCAATTCCCGTTGATCAAACAAATACTTCAAGCTCTTATGGTCACTGAACAAGTCAAACTGCGCACCATATAAATGATGCCTCCACACTTTCAAAGCAAAGACTATAGCTGCTAACTCGAGATCATGAGTGGGGTAATTCTCCTCATGAGATTTAAGTTGTCGTGAAGCATATGCTATTACATTACCTTCTTGCATGAGCACACTACCAAGTCCTTTAGAGGAAGCATCGCAGAATACAACGTATCTCTTGTCGGGATCCGGTATCGCTAACACTGGGGCCTTAGATAATTTCTTCCTCAAAGTTCTGAAACTCTTCTCGCATTCTTCGTCCCACACAAAGGGTACATCCTTCCTTGTGAGACGTGTCAAAGGCAAAGCAATCTGAGAAAACTTCATAATGAATCTTCGATAGTAACCTGCTAAGCCCAAGAAACTTCTAACTTCAGCCACATTCTTGGGTCTGGCCCAATTAAGGACAGCTTCAACTTTCGACGAATCTACTGTTACTCCTCCTTTAGAGATAACATGACCCAAAAACTTAACTTCAGACAACCAAAATTCACACTTACTGAATTTGACATATAACTTCTTCTCTCTGAGAATATTCAAAACAATCCTCAGATGTTGGGCATGTTCCTGAGGGTCCTTAGAATAGATCAAAATATCATCAATGAAAATTACTACAAACTGATCCAGATAGGGCTGAAAAATCCTGTTCATGTAATCCATAAACACTGTTGGGACATTAGTTACTCCAAAAGGCATAACTAGGAATTCGTAATGTCCATAACGTGTTCTGAACGCGTCTTAGACACATCCGATGACTTGATGCGAATCTGGTGGTAACCGGATCTAAGGTCTATCTTAGAAAATACTGCTGCTCCCTTGAGCTGATCTAAAAGGTCATCAATCCTTGGAAGAGGATACTTATTCTTGATAGTTACCTTATTCAGCTGGCGGTAGTCTATGCACAATCTCATACTACCATCATTCTTCTTAACTATCAAAACTGGTGCACCCCAAGGTGATACACTGGGCCTGATAAAATGTTTCTGAATCAAGTCCTCTAATTGGGACTTCAACTTCTTAAGTTCTGAAGGTGACATTCTATATGGTGCCACAGACACTGGCTCCGCTCCTGGAATGAGATCAATGGAGAACTCAACTTCACCTTCTGGAGGTAGACTGGTTATCTTGGAAGGAAAAACATCTGGATATTCATTAACAACTGGAATGTCACTGGGACTCAGCTCTGATTCTGAAGTCACGGTAAACATAACATAAAAACCCTATCTTGAGCACAAATAAACTGAACTAACTGGTGGGTACGATTAATCAATTCAGATAAAGCCACACCTTCTGCTGTATCACTTGTAGGCATATAGATACTCTTATCGAAACATCCGATATACACATGGTTAGCGGAGAGCCAATCCATTCCTAAAATTACGTCAAGCTGCACCATAGGAAGACACACCAAATCTATATAGTATGTCTTACTGGATACGGTGATATGACAATTCTCACATACATAACTTGCTACGATTCCGCCTTCCAAAGCGGTGGATACCGTCATAGGAGGAATCAATGGAGACAAAGGTAACTGCAGTGTTTCTACACACTTATATGAAATAAATGAGCAAGTTGCGCAACAATCAAAAAGAACTTTAATTGGGTTCTGGCCAAGATAACACATACCGGCAATCAAATCTTCATTAGCTAGAGCCTTCCGACCATCTAGGGAATACACCCTGCCTTTGCTTGTCGTAGTTCCCTCAGTTGTTCCCTTACCTCGCCTATTGGGGCATTCTCGTAAAAAGAGTCCAGGTTGCTTGCACCCGTAACACACATTGGCACCGTCCACGCATACTCCTTTGTGAGCTCTCCCACAGGTCTTACAAGTAGGATTAGACCGTGGAGAGTCGGACTGCTTTCCTCTCTGAGGGGAACCCTTTGGCTTGAGCTTATCATGATACTTGTCTTAAAATTTACCTTTCCTCTTCTCAAAAGCTACTACTTTCTCTCTGGCGGTCTTAGCAAAACCCACTTCAGCAACCAAACTGTCATGAACCAATTCATCATAGCTTGTATTTTTCTGAAGACTCACTGCAGTGTCAATCTCACCCCTCAACCCACGCTTGTACTAATTCATCTTCGAATTCTCATTTCCTGCATATTCATTGTGGGTGGAATAATACGACAACTCTTCAAACCTTTTTGTGAACTCTGTGACCGACATACCACCTTGCTTCAATTCAAGAAACTCTTGCTTTTTCTTTACTTTGTATGACAAAGGTAAGTACTTCTCTAACATCACTTCCTTGAAGTTTGCCCAATTCACTTCCATGTTATTTGCTAACATTCTGCGTTGGGTAGATTCCCACCAGTCTTCTGCTGTGCCTCTAAACTGATTTGTTGCATACAACACCTTATCAGCATCCGTGCACTCAGCCATCCGGAAAATCTTTTCCATCTGTTTTAGCCACCTCTTGGCTTCCTGAGGATCGCCCTCTCAATTGAACCCGGGAGGTGACTCATATTAAACTCCCGGAAGACTGGATTACCAACAACTGGAGGCGGTGTGGGCTGCTGATGGAAACCTTGCCCCTGATGCATCATTTCCATCCACTGATGCTGAGATTGGGCTTGCTGCTGCACTTGTTGTTGCATCATTTGCATCATCTACTGATGCTGTAATGCATTCTGAGCCTGTTGCTCCTGATACTGTTGTTGCAACGCTTGCTGCTGATGCATCATCTGAGCCCAAAAATTCACATTAGGATCTCCTTCTTCCTCATTAGCCTGATTTACTCTAGGCCTTCCTGGTCCTCTTCGTCTCCCAAACAACTTATACTAGCTGTCATATACAAACCAAAGTGATCAGTTTTAACCAGATATAACATTTAGAATAATGTCCTGGATCCAAATGGTCCACATACTTGGATTGTATTTTAATGACCCAAGGCACAATCTGAATCGACCTGCTCTGATAACAAATTGTAACACCCATATAAAGATTGCCTAGGATCTTATACAAGTGTTAAAATTTCGTACTGGATACATTAATTTACAATACAGAAAGATAATGATACATAACATAAAGTATCAATACATCTGCCTTCTAATACAAAACATCTCTGAAGCTGTATAACATAATACAACATCTGAATACATGATAACTAGGATCAAACTTAAAACCAACACGATCAGTCCAAAGCTTTCTCCTTACCCTTGCTGCGTGCTACCTGCGAACCTGCATCAGAAGGAATGGGATGAGACATAATGTCTCAGTGAGCTCCACCCAACCTACTGTTGGCAACCTCGGGGAAACCTAGGGTCACCATGCACTAACTGTTGGCAATCTCGGGGAAACCTATGATCGCCAAGCATTAATTTCTTCCCATATAGGGTTATACCTGCTTGTTCCTACTATACTGTGTAGTCATGAAACTTGATACGAATTACTAACTTAGTGATCGAGGGGAAACCTAGGATCACTGCCTGATAACTGCTACCTGATACCTGATAACTGATACCTGTCTGATAACTAATACCTGCCTGATAACATTAAAATGTTTTCCTGATATTAAACTGTTAGATGTTAACGTGTAACAAACATTATTATCTGAGTTGATTTTACAGAATGCCCCCGAGTGGAGTAACCCCGGAGCACATTCCCCTGATAACCGATGAAAATTCCTATCTGAGGCTATTCACCGGACTCCTCTTGCCTGTGTGTGTGGTTATCCTCGCGGAAGATTCCTGCCCGTTCCAGCTGTATCCGGAACCCCCTATGGTCTCTACCTGACGAGAGCACAGAAGACACACGATTTATCCTGATAATTAATTAAATATTTATTCCTGATATTATCCTGATATTTTCGTGAACTGTTACGTGTACCCTCAGTGTCACTCTGACGTGAACAGCTGAGGCACGTCCTGATGTACATATAAATGTACCTGAAACTGGGGAAAACCTGGTACCACTGCCTAAGGTACACTATATTCTGTCTGGTTAAGGGTATTTTGGAAATCTAACCCTTAACTAAACTGAAAACCTGTGGATAAATTACCCATCACTCTTATATGATACATATGTTTATCCTATCTTAATCCTTGAAGGCTCATGAGTATCTATATTCCAAAGCATTTCAAAGATCATTGGCATGACACAGCTATTTGTGAATAAAAAGCCATTCTGGACCACTTCGCTTTGCGACCCCCATCTTTGCTCTGCGAGCACCTTGGTAGCTTCGCAGAGCGTCCAAGAACTTTGCTTTGCGAAGCATCTGCCCAGATTATGGGTATGAAGCTTCGCAGAGCAAACTCTAGGCGATAGCTAGGCGAAGTAAGTCAGTAGCAACATTCTACTACTTCGCAGAGCAAAGTCCTGGTCGCTCTGCGACCGTAGCAGAACTCAGAGTTATAAGAGCGTGTTTTTACTCAAAATCTTGGTACCCAACTGTCCAGTGATCTTTAAAACATGTCAGGACTCATTTTAATCTACAAAACATACTGGAATCAAGGATTAAACAAGAATTGGACATATGTAACAAAAGGGGGAAAACTATCCTTTTTCCTAAACCTTAGCAATTATGTTGTGATTCTCACACAATTATGACCCAAAAGGGATAAGCTAAGGAACTCACTTAACAATTGCTGGTCTTGTCAAGCTTCCTTCTACCAAAACCCTAGTTTTGGAATTCTTCCTCTTGACTTGGTTTCCCTTAAGCTTCTCTTGCTTCAATCTTTCCCAAGTTAGCTTGCTTGTGCTTCAAGAGATTTGGGAAGAAAATTGATGGTTTATAGCATGGGATGGTGAGGGCCGAATTTTCTAGAGAGAGAGGGAGAGGTTTCCAACTTTGTAGAGAGAGAAGGGAAGTAAGAAAATGAAATAATTCTTGCCTTGGTTTCTATTTAAAGCCCTTCCGTCTCGAAATTACAGTTTTGCCCTTACTCGCTTGTAATTCCTCTGATACTGATAAAAGTCACGTCTAAGCGGGATATTACAAAAACATTTTGTAATGAAGTTGGATAAAAATCGGAGGAAATTTTTTTGTGTATATTATGATATCCATGTAACACTGACACATTTGATCGAAGACGTGGTTTCGATACCGACATAACACTAACACATGTGATTACATTGAATTATTTAAAAAAAATTGATGTCAGACTTTTTTGTGTCTTCTGTGTCGTGTTTGGTGTCTGTGTCTGTGTTTTTGCTTCATAGTATGATATTAACTTGAAAAATTCCATTTTACACGATATTAAACTTTTTGTAACAATTTCGCATTTTCCTGATTAGGGGAGAAGAGTTTATTATTGAGAGGAAGAGTCCACTACAATAGTATTTGGGTCTCTTGTGCGTTTTTAAGGAATTGCAACTCTGTGCATTTACTATACCACATCACACGTACACACCTAGCTATCACATACAATTATATACAACTTTATTACTTTCCGAAAATGAGATTAACAAATATTCATGTTGATCATCAATTTAGGAAGTCAGATTAAGGGATACAAGGTTCTTGCACTTCAACATACAGTGAAGTCCTTGATTTGTAAGATTCTGCAAGCCAAACTTACTTCTCTTATCAGTCTGTTTTAGATAGAATTGTGTATAAAATTCTTCAGAAATCCAAGAGTTTACCTAGGCATCACAAGAAATTCAAGAGTTTACAGGCATCACAAAGATAAAAAAAAAAACATGAGACGTGTCAGAAGGCATACTTTCCTGTAAGCTTCATCTATGAAAGTAAACAAGACTGATGCTATGAGTTAATCCCATCCAAGGGCCAGACAACTTGGAAATAAGTACTTGAGTTGTAGTGTATTGGGGTGGCAAAATGGATGGATTAGATGGATATGGATTTGGATAATAATGGATGGATCAAAATAATCCATTAGTCCATTAAAATCCAATGTTTTTTTGTGTTGAAAAAAAACCATCCAATCCATCCATTATGTCCATCCGATTCATCCATTATTAAATTTTAATGGATGGATTATCCATCCGACCCATAAATCAAAGTGTATTATTTTTTTTGAAGAGGTGTATTATTTATTAAAATGTTTTTTAGTAAATTCAATCCAAATAAAATTTATGTAACCAGGCCCAACTATATTTTTTTCTAGCCCAATGATAATTTTTTAAATAAGCCCAAACAATTTAATAATTTAGAAATATTAAAATTATTAATTAAGTAATTTAAAATATTAGGGTGGTCAGTGGTGGTCAACCAGTCGCCGCCGGTGTTGGCCACAGTGGTCGCCGGCAACTTCAAGGAGGCGCACGGTGGCGGTCCGGCCAATTTTCCGGCAAACGGCGGTGGTTCACCGGAGACTCACGGTGGTTGGCGGCAGAGCTCCGGCGTTGACCACCACCTATAATAAAATAGTATTAAATATTTAAATAATATTTAAATATTAAAAAAAAATTAATTTTTTAAAAAAAAAATTAATATTTTTTACTTTTTTTGCTGCCAGTTTTTTAATTAAATTATTTTTTATTTTTCCAATATATAATTATTTGAATAAAATAATTATTATTATTTGAAGTTCTCCATTGGACTTTTATTTTTGCTAAAAAGGTGATCAATTGCATTTTTAAAATAAGGTGGATGGATCAAATCCATCCATACTTTTAAATGAATGGATCCAAACCAATCCGTTAAGAAATTTCCTGTTTGATGGATGGATTGGATGAATTTTGTAGTGGATGGATTAGATGGATATGGATTTAGTAGTTCATATTGTCACCCCTAACTTTAGTCCGAACACCAGGTTAATGTGACAAAATTCCTTATATCCATTTGGGAAACACTAAGCACTTGACTCTGAAACAATAGTAAATTGATGTTGCAATCACTGTTGTAAAATGCCGTAAATATGGCGTATGCAGCTGTAATTGGAACCTTAATGCAGTTATTTACACCTTTCTAAATATTGGGTGCGTTTGTTTTAGCTTACGAAAATAGATTTTGTGTTAAAAACATAGAGATTTTTTTTTTAGAGATTTTGAAAAAAATAGATTTTGAGAAAAGTTAATCCTAATAGCTTTTCATTTTAGAGTCAAAATAGATTTTTTTGATAAAATGATTTTTCTAAAAATCCTAAACAAACACTTAAAAATGACAAAAGTGATTTTTTTACTAAAAAATATATTTTTTTCCTACAAAATTTAAAACAAACTATGCAAATTGTTATTTAAAATCCGGAATTGATTTTAAAATTATTGGAAATGCTCAATCTAGCGAAAATTATATCACGAGCGCATCATAAAACTATGAGGCATCACAACTTGCCTATTTTTTTTCTTCTCTGATGCACAAGATTTATTCTTGTTTTCATTTTTTTTTCAATTATTTATCTATCATTTGCTTCTTTCACAATTGCTTTACCTCCCATGCCATCTATCATTGCCGACAAAAGAGGATTCACCTCCATTAGCTATGGCTGTGTGTGTTTTCACATTTCATACCTCTAGTTTGAACTTTGACATTTTTTAAAGCATTATTTAATTACAAATATGTCTACTTGGTGAGAAGAAATTTGGACCCAATATATGAAGTGAATGGAAAAGTCTGAACATAGATATCTCAACATCTACCATTCCAAGAGTAACACCACAAGGTTCAACAATCAAAATTCTAATGATGATGGAAATCAAAACAATGGATCCAAAGATTTTATGAACTGTGATATTTTTTGGCAGACACACACTAAGGATTTTAATATATGCAGCTACGAGCATGTGAAACTATAACAAGAGGTTGCGTGATATTAGCGAGGAAGCGTCACCGCGGCATATAACACCTCTCTAAAATTATTTTATATTTATTTGTTTCCTTTGTTCTCCTGAGAAACAATAATTGATCAATAAATCTCTTGAAATGGAAACCAGATGTTGCATTGCTGATAGAATACAAACGATATTAACCAGTTTTATTTGTTAAATAGGCAAGCACCATAAAAAATAATCAAACAGAACTTAATATGCATTTAAGAAAATAGTGAATCTCAGAAAGTAATGTTTATGTAAATAAAAAGAACTGGAAGCCTTTAAAATACAAAAAAACAGAAACTGGAGGAAAACGTTATATAGAATAAACCAATGCATCGGCAACCACGAACAGTGCATATCTCTCGTCCCATCCAAGGCATTATCATGCAAAAAATATATAGGTAACCAATACAAGAGCTATTGTGGATAATATGGCGGTAAATTGTAGGCGATTGTCCAGTATGTTATGCAGCACAATCATGATGTTGTCCTCTGTGTCTTCAACATAATTCATCATCTTGAACATGACAACCAGCAAAAAAGAAAGTCAGCAACATAGAAGTCAATTCTTTAATAAATTATTAAATTATGTTAAGCGATTATAGATGATAATAACCATATTAGATTGAACATCAATAATATTAAGTTTTGATTACGCAACTCACTCGATCAGAACACATAAAATTGTAACTAGTTGTAGCTGCTAATAGCACAGGGAAAAAGGAACTAGAAAGGTGTACCTTGGAGAGTTTCTTGAGAGTACTGCTTATCTGAATGTAGTATGCTTCCAAGAGCATCTTCAGCTCCTTGTCGTTGGCAGTGGAGTAGGTAGCCATATTTGATTCATCAAACAGAAAATATCCCAATCCCTCTTTCACTATTTGAACACGATCGGTTATGTCATCCAACCGACTCATAAGTTTATAAAGACCTTCCAAATTGTTCATTAGTTCAGTGCTGGTCTTTGATTTCAGTTCATCTAGAGAAGTAGTCTGTGCCTCTTGTTCTAGCATCTTTGCTTCGTTCTCCAACACGCTGAAAGCCGCCTCAAGACATGTCTCAAGCACTGTGAATTCAAACGGAGTGGTGGTTGCATCGTGGTTACGGACCCTTGCTTGAAGTTCCTGAACAAAAGAAGGGTCTCTCAACAGAACTTCGTCGGCAGTGATTATGGCTTGGATGTGTTCCACGTTGACGATGATGGCTCTTTCTCGTCGGAGAACAGTGCAATAAGCACAAGGGGAGGAAAAGAGAGGGTCTAGGATTTTTCTAAGGTCACGTAAGGTGAGGCCAGTCCGCCTCATGATGTCGAGCTCTCCGGCCTTAAACACATGTGCATCTCCGGTACTGTCGACCGACAGCCATGGCTGAACTTCATCTCCCGTCGGTCGCAGATGTGAGTTAAAATACTTGACACTAAAAATATTATATATCAAACTAATTGACACTAAAAATACTTGAATTAAAATTGAATAAAATATTTATATAGTGGAAGAATAAAATACTTTTAAAATAACATACTACCTCATTCTAGAAGCAATTTCATTTGAGAGTAAATAATTAGGAGTCTATTTTGGAGGAGTTTTGAATGGAGAACTTTTGATGCCTAAATCTATATTTTAAATATATTTTATATTTTTAATAAATTCAAAAATAACATGATAAATAATCATATAATACCCTAATCACACTTAATTGATTTAAAAATATATTTTACAATGTTCATAATTTAAAAGTAAAAAAGCTAGCCATCATGTCTTTCTCACTTGCGTTCAAAGAATTCAAGTCGAATTGCAAAAATACAAATATCTGTCACATAATCCTGATCAAACTAGTCAACAATAAAATTAGTAGAATTGAATAAACGATGCAATGTTTTTTATAGACGAAACGGTAAACGGTAAACCACCTAAAATTTACACATACAATTATGATCTCTCATATTTAAACTCAGACGAAGACGCTCAATCCATCCATATCGGTATTCTCGGTCGAAGTAATTCTACTTACTAATGATTTAAACAATTTACAAGGTATTATAAAATGTTAATTTCATTTTTTTGGTTACGAAGAGAAAAAAGAAAAAACAAAGACTATTTAATTTAATTTAAACAAATTACTAAAAAAATTAAACAACCCCTAATTTTTTTTAAACAAATTAAATGTTAATTTAATTTGACAATTACTTTACTAAAAAAAGACAAAACTTAGGTACAATTCTTTACGTGCTTTTCGTATGGTTCTTAACTAAAAATACAAGTTTTTTGGATATAACAAACTTTGAAAAAATTAAGGATTTAAGGAAATCATGGTGAATTTAGTTAAGAACCATACGAAGAGCACCAAAGGAATTGTACCTTTTTCCAAAAAAAAATATTAAGAGTAGCAGAAATATCTCCGCGTTGTGTATATTTCTTATTTCTTAAACCCTATAAATAAGACCCATTTCCATTTCACAATTCACAAAACCCTGCATATATCCCTTTCATTTCACTGAGACCTTTCATCAAACACCATGACTTCCCTCTCAAACATCAACAGCGACGATTCTTCCTCCACCACCACCCACACCCACCTCGAGAATCTTTTACTCGAAACCCTAATGAAAAGGATTCAACTTCACGACCCAGACAACGTCAATGACGACAACAGCCCTTCCCGAAAATTTTGTTGGATATGTTTGTTACAGTTATCTATTAGTAACAGTTTTTATCTTTTTTTTTAATGTGTATCCTTTATCTAATATTGGTCCACTATTAAAACTAATATCCACCAAATTATCTAAAATTGAGGTAAATTCTTACCATAAAATTTCTATCAAAACAAACAAAAGATTGAGGTAAATTATTTGTTAGAGATTATCTCTAAAAAAATCTCTAAATTATTGAATGTCAAAATTACTTTAATTTTAATCCGTAACAAACTGTTCTTATTGTTTGTCACAAGTTTTATGAAGAAAAAAAAATCTTTTTTTAAATCACTTTAAAGAATATTGTATATGTTTGTTATAGTTTTTAAAATAATCTCAATCTAAACAAAATCTAAAATCAGTTTCAATTGAAAAGTTGTTAAAGGCAAGTTGTTAAAGGCCTGCTAGCTATAGATTAAAATAAAAGTGATTTTGACAATGAATAATTTTGGGATTCTTGTTTAGATATTTTATAAAAAATGAGAGACTATTTTGTGTTTTTTTTTTTTGAACTGCCAAATATATTGAAGCTAACATATCTCTTGAGAAAAGAAGATTGCTGCCTAAAGAGAGAGTACAATTACCCCAGCGCAAGGCAATACAGGGACTGAATCAATACAATTAAATAAACTCCCCACACCATACAATTTTCAAAGCTACCTAAAACTGTAAGAAAAGGAAATGACAGTAGCTGAGCCAATAATCTAACAGCAGCAGCAGCCGCATGTACCCTGTCCAGCCTCTGAACACCCGCGAAACACTCCGACAAAACAGAACGCACCACACCCCCTATCGAACCAAGCATTCACGAGGGTTCCAACACCATTCGTAATACAAACTCGAGCCGATTTTTAGCTTATTCAAGCTACAAATCCACGAGAGAACCTTAATATTATCCACCACCACATCAACCTCAAAAGTACCATTATTAAAAATAATGTCATTCCTCACCTTCCAAATCACCCACAAAGAAGCATACCGAATTAACCAAAAACCGTGTCTATGCTTTTTAGAAGACACCTCTTTCGACCAACACTCCAAATGCAGAGTAACGCAAGAATTCAGTCGTGTACTCGGTCATTGTTCGCTTGTCCTGAACACATTCAATATACATCTTATACAGAATTTGTTCATAATCTTCAGGTAAAAATCTTTCAAGCATCAACTGTTTCATCTTTCTCCAAGTTTGTATAGGGAGTTTCCTTTGCCTCTGCCTCTGAACAACAAGCCTATCCCACCAAACAGTCGTGGTACTTTTCAGCCTGATCGCAACCATCTTAACCTTCTTGTTTTCCGGGATGTCCATGACGTCGAAAAACCTATCAACATCGATCTGCCAGTCCAGAAATTCTTCTACTCCCATTGTTCCGTGAAACAAGGGAATATCAGCCTTTACACGGTAATCATGGTGATTCCCACGTTCACTTCCATCTTCGGTCACGACTTCCTCATCCTCGGAACTCGAGTCATCAGTAGTAGGGTTGTTGTTATTACAAACCCTAATAACCGGAATTGGTCCTCCTCCCCTGTTGCGGCGGTTGTTATTGTTTCGGTTGTTGTTGTTTTTGTTTCTGTTGTTGTCGCCGTTTCTGTTGTTGTTGTCGTTGTTGTTATCATTTCTGTTGTTGTTGGCGATGTCGTCCACTTTAGTTGTCAATGCCGCCACCTGATATTCTAGAGCCTTGATCGCCGCGGCCATACCGTCAAATTCTGTCTTCGTAACAAATTGATCTGCCATGGTTGGATCACGTTCACGAAAGAACAGGGAAAACCTGCTCTGATGCCAACTGACGCAGAACAGAAGCAAGGATTAACAAGCGTTAAACCTAAAAGATCAACAGACAGGTTGCAAGCGAAAAACTTATAAAATAATGGTTTCCGGAATCCACAAGAATTGAGAAAAATCTCGATAATTTTATTCAATCAAAAGTGCCTCTCTAGGCTGCATAAGTTGTGTTTAAATACTAGAGGAAATAACAAACCCTAATGGGCTGAAAAATAACAAACTAAAATAAAACAAAAATAAAAAAATATGCTGAAATATTAGAATGCGGTTTTGAGCTTCCATACGACCTCGAATGACTAAATTCACCCCTACATCATGGCAAAGCCATGTGTTTTTCTCGTGAGGTCCGGGGCTTTACGAAAAGGTATATTTCGAGTCATTCCGACACCGGATGCCAAATCTGCACTATTCCAAGTGATCTTTTTTTGCGCGCCACTTCATCTTCGATACTAGCTGCCTATATCATATATAAAAAAGTTAGTGGGAAAGGAAGAAGGCTTAGACGTACAACCTTGGTCCACACATGCAATTAAAATTCATCCTAAATCAACGTCGCATAATGCTGACATGTGTACATTAGTTTCATAAAAACATGTTATCATACAAATCATGCAAGAATTTCCATTTAAAGGTAAGATTTCAAGTTATGAGGAACGATTAAAACAATTAACTTGCGCATAAGTTTCTAAATTTTGCTGTTAATTTAATTTTTTGTTTTGTGCGAAAAATTTATTGATAACTGGATAGTCCGAAGCACAAGTGGGTACCTCGAAGCTATAGAAAAGTACAACACTGCCAAAGTAGAAAAACAGAAAAACACAAGTGGCGATAGCACTACAAGGACACTAAAGTAGACACCAATAATCACCAACACTAAACTATAAGAGAGAATACTCCTGAAAATTAACCAAACACAAAACATAACTATTTTCTGTAAGTCCCTTAATTATCAAACTACACAACAGCCAACATTGATGCAAACTGACGCAAAACACAGCAGAAGCAAGACAGAACTGTATGAGTTTTAACAGCAAAAGAAACCTGACATGATAAAAACATTGTGCATAATAACAGGGCAGATAGGGAACCAAACTAATAATCAATTCCACAACATTCACACACCAGTTAATCAATTCAAATGACTAAAATCAACAAGTACATCTTCAACCAACAACAATACACTTAAATAAGAGAATGAAATAGGATTGAGGAAATCCAACAGACAATTTTAACACAAAAAAATAAAAAAAAAAAATCATGCTAAGATAAAAGGTTTAGAGTTTCTCCGAGAAAAATAAAATAAAAAAAAAACAATTTTGTGATGCATATACACTTGCAGACAAGACAAAATTCACATATTTTAAATTAAATTGTAATTCCCAAAATCCAGGGTATTAGGATTTTGTTTCAAACTGACCATATCCAATTTAATATTAAAGCATAAACGCATTTGTTTCATGACACATCATTAGAAATTATCAAAATCAATTATTTAAGCACCTCTAATTTGTACATGTTTAGGCTAAAAATCAAAGAAACTTGAAGGACCTAAACGGTGACAACTTGTGTACCCATCAATAAAAGTGGGTAACACAACCCATGTTGAGTTGGCACCAATCAAAGTTATTTGTTTGTTTTCTATTATTTTTAATGTTATATAAATACATTGTTTTGATTGGTCCAACTCAACATGGGTAGTATTACCCACCTTTTATTGATGGGTAAACAAGAATTTCCCTTATAAAAATATTATTCTTATGATGATATCATAAATTCAAAGACTCAAAAGGAAAGAAGTGGGACTCCTTGAGGAAAGGTTTTGTTTAAGGGTAAATTTCCCATAAACTTGAGATAACAGAAGATTTGAAAGAAACTTTTTCTAGAAATAATTTTGACTCAAATTTCCACTAAAAGTGAGTTATGACAAGGAGCAGTTCTATGAGATAGATAGTACCATTCCCCATTCTCCACACGACTCCATGAAGCGGCCTACCCCATTAAGTCGTACGAATAATATGAAAATGATATTAAATTATAGAACTCGACCGACTGACTTCTTAGACCGGATCACTTCTAGACTCAAGACTCACAATCCAATTTGGACCGACCTGCTTTGATATCAATTTTAACATCTAGGAAGATATCTAATACTAGAGACTAAAACAAATTTGATAAAAAAAAAAAAGGATTTCTGATAAATTACTGAATATTTACAAGTTTTTAATACAACAATTACATAAATGCATTCAAATCATACAAAATAAAACAACTTCTGATCTATAACACTGACTGTGATCCGCTAACAAATAAATTGTACATTGAACTGTTGACGAGTAGTTCGGACATACTATTCAACCTTCCAATGTCAAGCTATACCTGAAAACATCACCCAAACATAGTGAGTACAAAGACTCAGTAACATGGAATATAAAATGTATTTAGATGTTCCTAGCCATGCCTGGTGTACTAGACATGGAGAAAATCCTCTCATTAATATTAATAAATCTCTATACATTTGTGTCATTATTCTTAAATTAAATGTAGTTGTTAATCACTTTAGTTGGACACTCAGGATTTGCATTTCCACTAGATTTCCATCGTTTCCCAGGTTTGCCCTGCAGTGTCATTCATTTTAACTGAATACTCATAATTTGCCTTTTAACTGGATTTCCATCGTTTCACACGTTTACCCTGCAGTATTATATCTAATTGAGCACCCAGGATTTGCCTTTCTATTGGGGATCCATTGTTACCCAGGTTTGCCATGCAATGTTATAATTTAACTGAACACTCAGGATTTTCCTTTCTCCTGGGATCCATTGTTACCCAGATTTGCCCTTAGATTTTACCCAAGAGAGAGATGTTTGAATCCCTAATTTTAACTTTATTTTGCAACTTCCATGATGGCTATAGCTTCTTCAATGGTGACTTCTCCTTTTTCATTCCTGTAGATGGAGGTTGCAGCTCCAACTCTAACAAAAACCTAAAGAGCCCAATAACTTTTTTTTTGAAGCAAACCCAATAACTTATTACCTAACAAAACCAACATGAAACTACACTGTTTGTCAAATGGCTTTTTTTATAAAAAAGAAACACTACTTCTCATTTTTTAAATAAAAAGGAAGCGGAGTTAAAAATGTATGGAGTAGGAATAACATTACTTCTCATGGATCCTCCTAAATTGGAACTTACCTATAAGACATGGTAATGCGAAACATCATGGATCAAAATAAATATTATAAGAGGGCATAATAATACTATTACGAAATGCACACTATGAGAGATTAGAGACATGAAAAAGAAGGGAAACTGAAGAAATTTGAAGCAGATAGTCACCATTGTGCCAAATTTATGATTGCTTTGGGATCATCGTGCCAAATTTACTTCTAAGGGATCTTCACTATAATCTCAAAGATTATAATTTGCTCAAATACACAAGTAAGAACTTCGTTTTCTCAATCACATAAGAATATATTGCTCAATCACACAAGAAACTAGCAGGTGGAGTCCGGATTAAGGTTTGATAATCATTCCAAACTTGTCTTTTTTTTTCATAAATACTCTGTCATTCCTTCATTGATCCATTCCTCTATCAACTAACACTTTCTGATGACTTTGTGACTTTGTCGTTTTCTTTCACCTTCAGGAATCATATTGATACTAGTACAAAATGCACGATGTGGGAGATTATTAGAGACATGAAAAGGAAGGGACACTGAAGAAATTTGAAGCAGACAGTCACCATCGTGCCAAATTTATGATTGCCTTGACAACAAATTAGTAGTTTTTGATAATTTCCAAGAAACAACCCTACTTTTATTGGGATCATCCCTTATTTTTTTCAGGTGTTAAATTGTGTATTTCAAAATTCATTGAAATCTTGATAGTGGTCCATCACTATTATTAGTTTTCAGGATTCACAAATTTTGTTGACCAATGTTTTAGAATATATTGCTGCCATTATAAAAATGGATCCATCATAACATTCACTCCTAATTTGGATATCATTTTAAATTGTATTACAGTTATAAAACTATGTTCATAGATTGTAGTGATGATCAGTGAGAAAATACAACTGCAACAATTATGACTCTTGATAAAAGATGTTGTTTTCAATGTCTTCTGCAACTATATGCAACATTGAAGCAACTCGTGTCTGTTGTATCATCGTATGTTTAGATTGACAATGAGTTTCGCAAAATCACGGTAATATCATGATTTTATTATCTTTAGCAAAAATTGTGCCAGCAGAATGATGATTTTATTAAACTTGTTGCTAAGCCGATCATGCATTTATGTTTATGATTTCATTTTGTACCAATGTACTAGTACAAAAATTTGCTTCTCATATGAATTGAGCTAGTCAAATAGGTAGCTAACATGTAAATAGAGTACGACCATATACAGATAGAGCAACGACAATTCTGTTAGAGTTACATGAATTTAATTACTGTGGACTGAACAATATGAATTGCAAATAGTAATTTAAAATCCGGAATTGATTTTAAAATTGTTGGAAATGCTCAATCCAGCGAAAATTATATCACGAGCGCATCATAAAACTATGTGGCATCACAACTTGCCTATGTTTTTTCTTCTCTGATGCACAAGATTTATTCTTGTTTTTATTTTTTTTTTCAATTATTTATCTATCATTTGCTTCTTTCATAATCGCTTTACCTCCCATGCCATCTATCATTGCCGACAAAAGAGGACTCACCTCCATTAGCTATGGCTGTGTGTGTTTTCGCATTTCATACTTCTAGTTTGAACTTTGACATTTTTTAAAGCATTATTTAATTACAAATATGTCTACTTGGTGAGAAGAAATTTGGACCCAATATATGAAGTGAATGGAAAAGTCTGAACATAGATATCTCAACATCTACCATTCCAAGAGTAACACCACAAGGTTCAACAATCAATTTCCTCAATTCTAATGATGATGGAAATCAAAACAATGGATCCAAAGATTTTATGAACTGTGATATTTTTTGGCAGACACACACTAAGGGTTTTAATATATGCAGCTACGAGCATGTGAAACTATAACAAGAGGTTGCGTGATATTAGCGAGGAAGCGTCATCGCGGCATATAACACCTCTCTAAAATTATTTTATATTTATTTGTTTCCTTTGTTCTCCTGAGAAACAATAATTGATCAATAAATCTCTTGAAATTGTAACCAGATGTTGCATTGCTGATAGAAAACAAACGATATTAACCAGTTTTATTTGTTAAATAGGCAAGCACCATAAAAAATTATCAAACAGAACTTAATATGCATTTAAGAAAATAATGAATCTCAGAAAGTAATGTTTATGTAAATAACAAGAACTGGAAGCCTTTAAAATACAAAAAAACAGAAACTGGAGGAAAACGTTATATAGAATAAACCAATGCATCGGCAACCACGAACAGTGCATAGAAACTCTCTCGTCCCATCCAAGGCATTATCATGCAAAAAATATATAGGTAACCAATACAAGAGCTATTGTGGATAATATGGCGGTAAATTGTAGGCGATTGTCCAGTATGTTATGCAGCACAATCATGATGTTGTCCTCTGTGTCTTCAACATAATTCATCATCTTGAACATGACAACCAGCAAAAAAGAAAGTCAGCAACATAGAAGTCAATTCTTTAATAAATTATTAAATTATGTTAAGCGATTATAGATGATAATAACCATATTAGATTGAACATCAATATATAATATTAAGTTTTGATTACGCAACTCAACTCGATCAGAACACACAAAATTGTAACAAGTTGTAGCTGCTAATAGCACAAGGAAAAAGGAACTAGAAAGGTGTACCTTGGAGAGTTTCTTGAGAGTACTGCTTATCTGAATGTAGTATGCTTCCAAGAGCATCTTCAGCTCCTTGTCGTTGGCAGTGGAGTAGGTAGCCATATTTGATTCATCAAACAGAAAATATCCCAATCCCTCTTTCACTATTTGAACACGGTCGGTTATATCATCCAACCGACTCATAAGTTTATAAAGACCTTCCAAATTGTTCATTAGTTCAGTGCTGGTCTTTGATTTCAGTTCATCTAGAGAAGTAGTCTGTGCCTCTTGTTCTAGCATCTTTGCTTCGTTCTCCAACACACTGAAAGCCGCCTCAAGACATGTCTCAAGCACTGTGAATTCAAACAGAGTGGTGGTTGCATCGTCGTTACGGACCCTTGCTTGAAGTTCCTGAACAAAAGAAGGGTCTCTGAACAGCACTTCGTCGGCAGTGATTATGGCTTGGATGTGTTCCACGTTGACGATGATGGCTCTTTCTCGTCGGAGAACAGTGCAATAAGCACAAGGGGAGGAAAAGAGAGGGTCTAGGATTTTTCTAAGGTCACGTAAGGTGATGCCAGTCCGCCTCATGATGTCACGCTCTCCGGCCTTAAACACATGTGCATCTCCGGTACTGTCGACCGACAGCCATGGCTGAACTTCATCTCCCGTCGGTCGCAGATGTGAGTTTTGTTCGGTTGTCATATTCTAAGCAGTGGGTTAACGTACGGTGGTGAAAACCAGAAGTGTGTGGAAGTGAGAATATAAAGGCGAGTCGATGAGAAACAAAATCGTATTCTTTTCTTTCAAGAGTGTTACGTTATGTTATGTGTAGCAATTTATAGTGGGTGAGTAGAAACAACTTTTCAATTTGGTTGGATAAGTCGGTTACAGTTACCTATTTGATTGCCAAAATTACTCTCCTAATTTATCTTATTTATTTGTAACAGTTTTTATCTTTTTTAGTGTGTATCCTTTATCTAATATTGATACACTATTAAAACTAATATCCACCAAATTATCAAAAATTGAGGTAGATTCGTAACAAAAAAATTCTAGCAAAACAAACAAAAGATTGAGGTAAATTATTTTTTCGAGATTATCTCTAAAAAAATCTCTAAATTATTGAATGTCAAAATTACTTTAATTTTAATATGTAACAACCAGTTCTTATCAGGTTGCTTGTCACAAGTTTTATGAAGAAAAAAAATCTTTTTTTAAATCACTTTAAAGAATATTGTATATGTTTGTTATAATTTTTAAAATAATCTCAATCTAAACAAAATCTAAAATTAGTTTCAATTGAAAAGCTGTTAAAGGCCTGCTAACTATAGATTAAAATAAAAGTGATTTTGACATTGAATAATTTTGGGATTCTTGTTTAGATATTTTATAAAAAATGAGAAACTAATTTGCGTTTGTTTACCTTGATAAAAAAAGAGGTCATGCGAGAATGTGTTAGGCTTGAAATTTTTTATTGCAAGAAACATGTGGTTAGTGATGAAGTTTTGGAGGACGAGGTTGATGTTTCTTATGCTGGTGTTATTGGAAAAGAGAAAACCTTCTGCGAATGTATTGGCGGAGAAAAATAAGACCTTATATGGGGTCCGAAAATTCACATATGATAAAGAAGTCTTGGACTGGGCAAGTAGGAGTGCAATTGTAAGAGTCTTGAATCATGAGCATATTCTTTTAGTCCAACAAAAAATCAAACATGCAGGTTTTGAGGAAATAAAAGTTGGGCAAACATTCGATCTTTAAAGTTGGACAAATAATCTAGTTTGTTCGGATACAACTATATAAATAGATTTTTGTTAAAAAATTACCTCAATCTTTTGAAAATTATTCTCTCTCTTCTAAAATAAATTCTATTTTTTTGAGAAGTTATTCTTAGAGTGTAACACCCATACTAAATTATCTAGAATATTTAGCATGTGTATTAATCTGATACTGGGTACATTAAAATTTTCAATAATAATAACAATAATACATACAACTGAATGAGTACAAGTTTGCTCGTTATACAATTATCCAAATATCATAACATACACTTCTATAAACATATACAATCTGTAAACCTCCTGAGCATGTACAAAACGAGCATCTTCACTTCATCCAGCGTCTTCTTGAAGATCTTCATCTGAAAACCATTTGCTTACCTGAAAACCCGCACCAGAAGGATTGTGATGAGACATAATGTCTCAGTGAGCTCCTACCCAACCTACTGTTGGCAACCACGGGGAAAACCTAGGGTCGCCGTGCCTACTCTCGGCAATCTTGGGGATACCTATGATCGCCAAGTCTTGACTTTACCCATAGAAGGCTACCTGACTAATCCTGCTAAACTGGGTAGTCATGACTAGACTACACTCTGCTAATCTAGTGATCAAGGGGAAACCTAGGATCACTGTCTGAACCTGATACTGAATATTCATGAGTTTTAAACTATAACCTGAAAATTGGGTGATCGAGGGGAAACCTAGGACCACCGCCTGATAACTGATACCTGTCTGATAACTATTCATCTGTCTGATAATATAATATAATATTAACTGATACATGTCTTATGTTAGCTGTTAGCGTTGAACAAACAATATTATCTGGGTTCATTTTACGGAATGCCCCCGGGTGGAGTAACCCCGAAGCACATTCCCCTGATAACCGGTGAAAATTCCTATCATATCAGGCTAACACCGGACTCCTCTTGTCGTCGTGCGGTCATCCTTGCGGAATAACGCGTCCCACTGGCGTGAACCTCCTGTGTCCCACTGGCGTGAACAACAGAAGACACGACTTAATAATCTTAACTTACGCGTATACCTCCCGTGTCCCACTGGCGTGAACGACGGAAGACGCGAATTAATATTCTTTAACTTATGCATGAACCTTTCATGTCCCACTGGCGTGAACGATGAAAGTCACGACTTAAATAATATTATTCTTAGTCTTCACTTTGCGTGAACCATTCGTGTCCCACTGGCGTGAACGACGAAGGCCACGACTTAATATCTGATTAATTCTTGTTCTTATTCTTTATATATATATATATAGGTATATATCTTATAACTTATCTTATAACTTATGCATATCTGATGCATTCTCAAGTAAATCATTCTTAATTGTTTAACCTATGAAAAGGTTCTTAACTCTGAACTTAAAATCATCCTTGTGCTTAATACATGATGAGTTCTATTCTAAATCTCTTTAAACTATAAAGGTTCTTGACTTATCGTTCTCATAAGTCATACTTAGGGCTTACTTAAGCATATAACCTTAGTTCATGAATTTCCAAGCCTTGCATAATCTTTGCTCACATGATTTCTCAACCATTGGAAGCCTTTAGAATGAACTAAAATGGTGGTTTATGTTTCTAAAATATGTTAGGAGAAAATATTTACAAAAAGCCATGCCCGCGCGCTCCAGAACCCCCAGAACAGCCCAACTGAGTGGTGTTGTTCTGGCTTGGTCGCTACAAGCGCCAAGCCGTCGCTACAAGCGCCAGAAATCAGAACTTGGTCGCTTCAAGCGCCAAGTTGGTCGCTTCTAGCGACAGTAGGCAGGGAAAAACCCTGTCTGGTCGCTACAAGCGACAGCTGGTCGCTGTAGCGACCATGACAGTACAGTCATGTGTAAAAATGCGTTTTTCCACCATTTTTGCCCATTCAAGGATACTCAAGCTTCCTAGACATGCTAAAAATGATTTTCCTTCATAAATAAACAATTATAAACACATATGAGCAAGGATCTAGCAAGCAAGGAATTTAGGGTAAACTCTAAAACTTTCTATAACATGTATAAGCTTGCAAAACTCATAAAATTCATTCTAGATGGGTTCTAAAACCCAAGATGAGCTCACCTTGATTTAGCTAGCTTTGATTCTTGTCAAGCTTCCAATCTCCAAACCCTAGCTTGATCCATTTCTCTTTATTCTTCCTTGTTTCCTTGGCTCTAGATCACAAACCTTGCTTGCTTGCTTAAGGATGGAGAGTTTGGAGGTGAAGTTTTGATGATTAAAGGAGAATGAGGGGAGTTGGCGTGAGAGAAGAAGAAGAATGGAAGGAAAAAATGAAATGGGAAAATATCTTCCCCCCTCTAATTTAAATAATCCTCTTGAGCCAAGTAATTACCATATTGCCATTGCTTGCATAATAAGTTTCTACCACTGATAACTGACACTCGTAAGCGGGATATTACACTTGCCATACAAATAAACCCATTAACTGACAATTTACCAAATTGTCCTTTGCTTAAAACATTTCTGATACATCGTCTCAATATTAATAAATATTCGAGTCTTAGGCGGGATGTTACAATCTACCCCCCTTAAAGAAATTTCGTCCTCGAAATTTAGAATCCTCTCAAACTACTTCCTTTACTAGACGAAACTTCTAGTTCGTCTTACTTATTATAATTCCTTGGTTTTCCAACTCTATATGTCGAATATACTCGACAACTTTTCCTTTAACTGAAATGTTCGTGGTGAATTTGCATTACTCTTACGTAATAAGATGTGAGGTTAGCCGAACCATCGTATTCCAACTCGCTTGACCACGTTCCTGGTTCATACACCCTTTTGCAAATCCAATCTGGAGTTGTCTAACTCTGACACTTGTACTAATTCTTATAAATACCTTCTTAGTCCATGTATTCTTACTTTGACGACATTAGATCGTTCTTATTATCCTCAAATGTTCCCACTCTTCAATGGATTTCTTGCACTGCATCTATTTCCATGAATTATTTCCTTTACCTTACGTCTCATACGACGACATCTACTTATAGACTTATATCATACCCTTCCATATAGTATCATCCTTACACCGAGGACATCTGATATTGCGCACGCACATATAAAACAAAGATTATTCCAACTCCGTTATTATTCCAAGTACAAGCAGGAGTTTCACCTCTAGCACCGTTCCTTTCTTCCTGATATCACGATGTGCTACTTATCACAATCGCAACCATAACCTTCACTATGAATATCTCAGAGACTTGCGGAATTCTTACAGATTATTCCTGCTCCGCTTCAACTGGTCTACGACGTCATTTATCTTAACAGCTTAGAAGATATTCTTCATACTGGGAGTTTGCTAATCTCCCATCGTTCTTGTCACTACTTGTTCTCATTTTCTTGCCGTAGCATAAATATTTTCTATACTGACAAATCCAAAACTCATAGGAGTTCAATCCAAGCGATGAGTGGTATAAGTCGTCTCACAAATCATTATATAGCATATTTCATAGCACTTAATTTACATCTATGTTAGAGTACATGTACACTACTAACGGGTACACTGCACGTCACATCATCTTTGTCCGACCAATGGGACATCATTCTTGGTCTTAACATATTTAAGGCACTACTACATCATTTGGAAATCTTTTCTTACTCTTAACTCATCTTGTAACATCCGGGATTTGCCTTGCAACTGGCTCGCCAGGTTTGCCCCGCCAATGTTACTCATGTTTATTTCTTAAGTATGCAATAACTCATAGCGTAATTTATGGTTACATTCTATCGGCATCATAAACTTATTTCGTTCAAGGACACCCTCCGTTTCCGAAATGAAACTCTATTCTGGCCGCTACTCGAACAGCACAATTAATCTCATCAATTCTTTAATCCTCTATTTACTTTCTGAACGTCAAATTTAAAATCCTTGAATATTCTTAACTAAAACACATTCGGTATCATACACCTGGTACATACGGCATGTTATCATAGCATGGCTACAATGTGGAATAACTTACATGTCACTGCATTGTCTTTTCTGATCAAGGCCTCAAATTCATAAATTTCATCTTGTAAATGCAATTTGAATTGATGTTGTCTCATGCTTAATTCTCTTTAAACTAAACTTACCCTTCAAGTATCCTTCATATTACCGAGTTAGGATAGCTAAACTACCGCTTAGCGATAACTTCCATGGATTTCAGACTTAATGTGTTAGAATCACATCCTTCTTATATCTTACCACATACTCTTAAACTATTTCGATATTCCTTGTCTCGAGTCTTCGAGGTTTGATGTATTCCTCACTTAACTTCCAAAAATTCCTACTAGAACTTGTGATAAGTTCAAGCCGTCTATACTTACTGTTATTCCATATAATAAGAATTGAGCACTTAACATTTTCTCATTCTCTAAGTTTCAGCTTAGCATCGTTCATTTTTCATTCTTGGATGACTACTCCACTGCGCCACTCTGATTCTTAACAACTCAAGTTGGCCTCGGAGGAAGACTTCACTATTGTCACTTGTAACTACCGTAACAGAACCATCAGACGTTATCATTCCTCTTGCGACTTAAACCATCTGCTTAACTTACGAATTGGTCGTTACGTGACTTTATGTTTCCTTTCTTACATGGACCATATACTTACTTTCACGATAATACGCTAAAACCTATAAATGGTTTTCAGTAACTGTTACGAGCTCTACAAGGCTCCTGCCAACAGCTTAAACTCTGGTTCTAACTTTACTCTTCATATTCTGAATTTCTGTAACTATCTCTTGGCTAGCACATCATATATAATCATTAAACATTGCGGAAATCCGATTGAAAACATGCTTAGGGCAACTTAATTTTACACACAATCACTTGTGGCAGCTTCTAATTACGACTTACGGTTTCTGGAGGTTCACCTCTTTCATACACAGAATCCACTGGGGTTTGAATCCCATTACTAACCATTTTATCTTTATCCGTAAGGATTTCATATCCATAATCTTGTTCTTAACATCTGCATAACTCTGCCTATGGTTAACAATCCGAATTCTATACCTTATTGCCGCCCTCGGAAGCTTATTGACACGAGGTGATCTCCTTCATCTTCTAAAATAGTTGTGGAAAAAGACTCTTCAGTTAAGAACATATAACTCCTTAACATTAACCTTCATCTTAACCTTTCTTATTCAAGACGATCCTTCGTATATTAAAATCTCAACATAGTTTCTCGGCTGAAATTTCGATCATCCTTCAAAGCCGGTCTACTTTAATCTTGAACTTGCCTTCTTCGACCAATCGAGGAAATTCAATACTGTTCATCCAATCAAAGAAATCCGACTCGTTCGTCCATCAGTTCACTAAATTCCAATAACTTATTATTCATTATCCATCCTAGTTCTTAGGTTGCATACCATCTTCTCTTCTTATTTCATATATCTGGCTCAGGAGACGGGGCCAATCTGATGGGGTTAAACTTACTTGCGATTCATACTCAATGACCACACTTGAGTGGTTAGTTTTACCTGCCCAAATAACTCACTTAATACATAATTAGTTCTCTTAACTGTCTGGACATTAAAATCTCTTCCGATTCAAGTTCGACTCTTCAACACTCAATCTTTGCTGAGAATCAGAGGTTTCAGAAACTGACCGATAATTCCTCATTTCATTTCTCTAGGGTCGATACTGCAATTCCTTAACGCTGTACTCAGAATTGATACTTAATCCATACTTCACTTTAACTCCTCAAACTGCGGTCCCGAGTCATCCCTTAATCCTTATGTATTCCGCAGACGAGGCATCGTTCAACGACGCGTCCAACTGGGTTGAAGAGCTTCACCTTATTCCTAAATATCCTTTATGTTTCTGAAACTTTGCCACTGACATGCTTCGTTACTTACAGTTTGATAGCCACCATTTGGCATGAATACTTCTTCGCCAATTGCGTCTTAGAATTCTGTCGCCTTAATCTTCGCTCTTCTTAAACTTCATCCCTCCTTGGTCACATTCAGCTCTCGGACATATATCCTAACTGTCATATTCTAGACTGAGATGATCAGGCTCAACTAGATGTGACCTTTAGAACAACATCCGGAACCCAATGGTCCCACTACTTTTATTGAAACTTTAATGACCCCAGGCACGATCTGAATCGACCTGCTCTGATACCAATTGTAACACCCATACTAAATTATCTAGAATATTTAGCATGTGTATTAATCTGATACTGGGTACATTAAAATTTTCAATAATAATAACAATAATACATACAACTGAATGAGTACAAGTTTGCTCGTTATACAATTATCCAAATATCATAACATACACTTCTATAAACATATACAATCTGTAAACCTCCTGAGCATGTACAAAACGAGCATCTTCACTTCATCCAGCGTCTTCTTGAAGATCTTCATCTGAAAACCATTTGCTTACCTGAAAACCTGCACCAGAAGGATTGGGATGAGACATAATGTCTCAGTGAGCTCCTACCCAACCTACTGTTGGCAACCACGGGGAAAACCTAGGGTCGTCGTGCCTACTCTCGGCAATCTTGGGGATACCTATGATCGCCAAGTCTTGACTTTACCCATAGAAGGCTACCTGACTAATCCTGCTAAACTGGGTAGTCATGACTAGACTACACTCTGCTAATCTAGTGATCAAGGGGAAACCTAGGATCACTGTCTGAACCTGATACTGAATATTCATAAGTTTTAAACTATAACCTGAAAATTGGGTGATCGAGGGGAAACCTAGGACCACCGCCTGATAACTGATACCTGTCTGATAACTATTCATCTGTCTGATAATATAATATAATATTAACTGATACATCTCTTATGTTAGCTGTTAGCGTTGAACAAACAATATTATCTGGGTTCATTTTACGGAATGCCCCCGGGTGGAGTAACCCCGAAGCACATTCCCCTGATAACCGGTGAAAATTCCTATCATATCAGGCTAACACCGGACTCCTCTTGTCGTCGTGCGGTCATCCTTGCGGAATAACGCGTCCCATTGGCGTGAACCTCCTGTGTCCCACTGGCGTGAACAGCAGAAGACACGACTTAATAATCTTAACTTACGCGTATACCTCCCGTGTCCCACTGGCGTGAACGACGGAAGACGCGAATTAATATTCTTTAACTTATACATGAACCTTTCATGTCCCACTGGCGTGAACGATGAAAGTCACGACTTAATAATATTATTCTTAGTCTTCACTTTGCGTGAACCATTCGTGTCCCACTGGCGTGAACGACGAAGGCCACGACTTAATATCTGATTAATTCTTGTTCTTATTCTTTATATATATATATATATATATATATATATATATATATATAGGTATATATCTTATAACTTATCTTATAACTTATGCATATCTGATGCATTCTCAAGTAAATCATTCTTAATTGTTTAACCTATGAAAAGGTTCTTAACTCTGAACTTAAAATCATCCTTGTGCTTAATACATGATGAGTTCTATTCTAAATCTCTTTAAACTATAAAGGTTCTTGACTTATCGTTCTCATAAGTCATACTTAGGGCTTACTTAAGCATATAACCTTAGTTCATGAATTTCCAAGCCTTGCATAATCTTTGCTCACATGATTTCTCAACCATTGGAAGCCTTTAGAATGAACTAAAATGGTGGTTTATGTTTCTAAAATATGTTAGGAGAAAATATTTACAAAAAGTGATGCCCGCGCGCTCCAGAACCCCCAGAACAGCCCAACTGAGTGGTGCTGTTCTGGCTTGGTCGCTACAAGCGCCAAGCCGTCGCTACAAGCGCCAGAAATCAGAACTTAGTCGCTTCAAGCGCCAAGTTGGTCGCTTCTAGCGACAGTAGGCATGGAAAAACCCTGTCTGGTCGCTACAAGCGAGAGCTGGTCGCTGTAGCGACCATGACAGTACAGTCATGTGTAAAAATGCGTTTTTCCACCATTTTTGCCCATTCAAGGATACTCAAGCTTCCTAGACATGCTAAAAATGATTTTCCTTCAAAAATAAACAATTATAAACACATATGAGCAAGGATCTAGCAAGCAAGGAATTTAGGGTAAACTCTAAAACTTTCTATAACATGTATAAGCTTGCAAAACTCATAAAATTCATTCTAGATGGGTTCTAAAACCCAAGATGAGCTCACCTTGATTTAGCTAGCTTTGATTCTTGTCAAGCTTCCAATCACCAAACCCTAGCTTGATCCATTTCTCTTTATTCTTCCTTGTTTCCTTGGCTCTAGATCACAAACCTTGCTTGCTTGCTTAAGGATGGAGAGTTTGGAGGTGAAGTTTTGATGATTAAAGGAGAAGGAAGGGAGTTGGCGTGAGAGAAGAAGAAGAATGGAAGGAAAAAAATGAAATGGGAAAATATCTTCCCCCCTCTAATTTAAATAATCCTCTTGAGCCAAGTAATTACCATATTGCCATTGCTTGCATAATAAGTTTCTACCACTGATAACTGACACTCGTAAGCGGGATATTACACTTGCCATACAAATAAACCCATTAACTGACAATTTACCAAATTGTCCTTTGCTTAAAACATTTCTGATACATCGTCTCAATATTAATAAATATTCGAGTCTTAGGCGGGATGTTACATAGAGCCCGTTCTTTATGGTTTTTTAAAAAATATCAGAATTTTAAAAAAAAAATCTAAAAACAGCTTCAAATGAGAAACTGCTAATAGTTTGTCAAAAAAATAAGATTGTTTTTAGAGGAGAGAAAAAATAAGGGTCAAAAGATTGTACTAAATTTGTAACAAAATATCCTTTTTCAGATTTCAATGCTCCCTTTTTATATAGTTCTATCCAAACAAACTAGATTATTTTCTAAAAAAAAAAAAGTGATGTTTGCTACCATAAACAAACACAAAACAAATACTAGTTTTTTTTAAATCTTTAAAAAAATAATCTCTAAATTATACAATGTCAAAATTAATTTTATTTCAATCCTAACAAACGGCCTCTTAACAGCTTCTCATTTGAAGCTGTTTTTATATATTTTTTAGATTCTAATTTTTTTAAAGTGGTTTTTGTATACTCTCTCCGTTCCTTTTTAATTGTCATTTGAATACGGATTTAATGTTTCTATTTAACTGTCGTTTTGGTATTTTAAGGGTATGATTTGTCACTTATACCCTTTTTAAATTACTCTTATATCTTTCAATAAAACTAATTAATGCTATTAATTTAGAAAAGTAAAGTTTGTTATTTTCAAACAAAGTTTGTTTTTTTAAAACAAAGTTTTTTTTTTATGAAAAAAAAGTTTGCTTTTTGTTATCTTAAACATTCAAAACTATGTTCTAGTGTGAATCTAGTATTGGTTGAACCCATAGTTGAATCCTTAATTTTGATTAGAGAAACGATATTTGAATAATCATTTTGTGACAATTTTTATGACAATTTTTTCTCTAATACTCACATTATATTCTCAATTTCTCTGTTGCTTTGGTTTTTGTGTCAAGACCTACATTACTTTGTATATTTTAGTCATATCCCATAAGTTGTCTCATAAAATGGTTGTTCACATAACATTCTTCTTTTGGTTAAAGGAGTTGAGGAAAGTTAATTTTTTCTTAACTTTTGATTAATGTGAAGTTGAAATAATTTTTATTTTGTTTTACTATTATTAAAAAAAAATATGTGTCCAATATGTATATTATTGAATTGTATGTTATGAGAGAGAGACAGTGTGTGTGTTAAAAAAACTAAGAATTTGTTGAAAAAAAAAAGAGTAACTAACAATTGTTTGTTATGCGAGAAGGATAACACATTAATATTTTTTTTAGAAACACATTAAGTTTATTGAAAAGAGAAAGTGTGTGCAAATAAATAGAAATTTATTGATAGATTAAAATGAGGGTATAATAGGAAGAAAATGTTCAAAAATACACTTTCTTAATTTAGTGTTACTATTCCAAAACGACATTTAAAAAAGAACAGTGTGAGTATTTTTTTTAGATTCTAATTTTTTAAAAAAGTTTTAACAAATGAATGTAATACTCTTTGGAAAACACTGTAATTTTAAGAGTATCTTTTTAAAAAAAATAGAGTTTTTTTTTTGAGAGGGAGGGGGGAGAGAAAAAAAATAGAGTATCTAAAGATGGAGATCATTTTGTAAAATATCTCTTTTATATAGTTATATCCAAACAACCTAATTGTTTTTTATTGAAGTGATTTTTATTACAGTAAATGTAACACCCATATAGAGATTGCCTAGGATCTCATACGAGTATTAAAATTTCGTACTGGATACATTAAATACAATACAGAAAGTTTACTTTTAATTTATACATATATAACACAAGTCATTATTACAATCTGAAATCCGATACAAAATATTCTTGATAATATACATCATATTACATCATCTGAATACAAATATCCATAAACCAAGAAGTCAGCACGATCAATCCAAAACTTGTTCTTTACCTTTGCGTCGTGCTACCTGTGAACCTGCACCAGAAGGAAAGGGATGAGACATAAAGTCTCAGTGAGCTCCGGCCCAACCTACTGTTGGCAACCTCGGGGAAACCTAGGGTCGCCATGCACTAACTTTGGCAATCTGGGGATACCTATAATCGCCGTCAATTTCTACATATATTTCGCGATCAAGGGAGAACTAAGATCGCTGTATGTCTTTATCTTATGTTCAAACTCATACTTAGTGATCTGGGGATATCCTACGATCACTTTCATTTCATTGGAGGCTACTTTGCCTTATCTCTCAACATATAATAAATATACATATTCATCTTTCATATCATTAAGTTAGAAGTTAGCGTTGAACAATCAATTTCTTGGTGCAAGCTTTTGTATATATTTTTTCTTTTGATTTTTCATTTTTATTGCAGTCCATCTTTTATTTTTGTTGCTTTTTGAGATAGTTTGATAACATAATATTGAATGTAACTATAAAAGTAATAATATAGCCAATTTAATAGTTATATATGAAGCTATACAAAACCCGTGCATCGCACGGGTTAGAGTCCAGTTGCTTGTTAAATTGCTTTTATATGATATAAAACATAAAACCTGTTAACAATATAGGGTTTAAGAGAGATTAACAAACAAAAGAGATGGTTAGGGCTTTATAAGATTACATATGGCATAACCTAATAAAGGTTACAAGCAAATATATAGTAAAATTTAATCGACTAAACTAGTAACTTCGAAACCTAAAGAGCCCAATAACTTTTTTTTGAAGCAAACCCAAAAACTTATTACCTAACAAAACCAACATGAAACTACACTGTTTGTCAAATGGCTTTTTTATAAAAAAGAAACACTACTTCTCATTTTTTAAATAAAAAGGAAGTGGAGTTAAAATTGTATGGAGTAGGAATAACATTACTTCTCATGGATCCTCCTAAATTGGAACTTACCTATAAGACATGCACTACAAGAAAACAGCGAAATAGCGTCGAATTTTAGCGTCGGCCCCCGACACCGACGCTACTAGCGTCTGACTAGAGTCGTCCTAACCCACCCTACTTCAATTTCTAGTTTTCCTTTATTTTTAAAAAGATTTAGAGTCGGCCTAGCCGAGGCTAAAGGTTAGGGGACCCACGTATGACATTTTAGACCATATTTAGAGTCGGCCTGTCTGACTCTATTATTTTAATTGATAAAAATTTAATATAATAAAATTATTATTCCTCTTTTTTTGCTCAAATGGGACCCACATAATGTTTAGATTAGATATAGAGTCGGCTTAGCCGACGCTAAAATTTTTGCCAATAAAAATTTAATTTCTATATAAATTATTATAAAAAGTTTTTTATTCAATCATCAAAAATACTACTCTAAATTTTTTCCCACACTTTTTTCCCTCTCTTTACTCAATAAAAAAAAACCCCAAATATTCATCACTCTCACTAATTCATTTTCATTCTCCCTCCCACAATTTCATTCTCCCTCCCACAACTCTAAACCCTAAACCACATTTTATTCTCCACCAAATTTCAATCTCACTTTCCCCCAAATTAAAACCTAATTCTCCACCACTCTCACCCACAATCTCGCTTTCCCCCAAAAAAGAAGAACAATTACGTTCCTTATTTTCTTCTTCCTCTGTTGTACGACTCTTTCTTCTTTTTCTTTCTCTTTTTTTTCATCACCACCACCACCAACTTCCGGTCACCATAACTTCCGGCCGGCCTCCTTTGAAAACCCCACCACCACCATTGAATTCCTCTCTTCTTCCTCTACAAAAGCCCTCAATTTATTTTTAGATTGAAGAAGTTTAATTTTTTAGACCTCCCCCTTCTCTTTTGTTTTCCTGCCACCGTGAGCTGCCATTGGGAAAACCAAACCCACCATCTTCTTTCTCATGATGTCAACAACAAAACCCCTTAATTTATTTCTTGATCGGAGCATATTCACCGGAGACCATCACGTCGGAGCTCACCTCCACTGTACTGGAAAACATGTCCCACTAACATTTTAATCAATTTTTCTTCTTCTTGGTGACTTCTATCTTCTTTCTCTTCTCTAAATTATATTTTAGAAGTTTTATATTTATTTTTGGATTTTTGATTAAATGCACTAATTGAACATGTTATTTTTGTTGAATTGATGATTTTAAGCTTCCTAATAAGGCCTAAGGGGATATATTAGACTTGGTTGTTGTTTGGGTTTTGTTTGGTACTATTGTATCATTGAAAATCATAATTTAGAGTAACATAGACGTAAACAATTTTCTTTGGAATTTGAGAACTTGTAGACTTTGATGTTGTCTAAACTTTAATCTTTGAAGTGATGCTTTTGTTGGGATAACTTGTTGGAAATTAGTAATGGATAGTATGGTTGATGTTAAATTTTTGTGAAGACCTTAAATAGTTAGCAGTAGGATAAGTAGAAATAAGAGTAGAATTTAGGTTTAGTAGAAAGTCTGAGATTATAAGTTGTTTTGATAGAATTTTGAATACCTTATGATTAAATAGAGAAACTCGTGTATACAATTTTAGTTATGAGGTCAATTGAGCGTTTGATGAAATCATAAGAGTTTACTTTCTATTTTTTTTAAAAGGATGTCTCTCTATATTTTTATATTGACGAAACCAGTATTTTAAATTATTTAAATTGCATCGCCTTGATACTTATTTATTAAGATATTGGTTGAATCAATTCTGACCTTGGTTATTTTATATATTGGATGGTTGCTACTCTTTCTTTTCATTGCCCATCAACTTCCTTTGCTTGGAGCATTACGTTCGTGTGTATTGGCTTTTTGAATTGGTGCAGTGGAGTCAACGTTCTGTAGTTGCGGGAGTATTCGGTAAAGTATTAAGGTGGGGGCTGATTAACCATTAAGGGGTATTTTGGGAATCGAGCTGTTTTGTGTGAATGTGTTTATCGTATGTGAATTGTATGAAATATATGAATTGTCTTGATTGATTGTTATGTGCCTTATCTGTTATTTGTTATGAGTTGTTTAAGATGCATTGCTTGTTTGTTTAATTGCTTTAATTTGTAATTTATTCTTGATTATGTGATGGATTGATTATAGTCATATTGTTTTCCATGGTAATGGTTTGATCACAAGAACCTTAACCATGTGGTTGTGTTTTCATACATAAGGTTTTCCCACAAAAACCTTATTTATGCAATGTAGTTAGGCTTTATGTATAGCCCGCAAACTTGGGTCGTCTACGTCGTTTAGGACTTTGTGTTATGTGCATTTGTTTTCGGACATTGATCCGAAAGGGTTGGAAGGAGGTTTAAAGTCGTTATCAATTGTATTTTTGTGTTGGATCCGAATAAGTTTGATCCAAGGACGTGTTCCTTTATATATTTATAAGTTGGTCGGTAAATTGGGTGTTGGATAAAATACATAAATAAGTCCTTATGATTTAAAATTAGGGTGAGATTGTGGAATATTTCAAATAATTATAGTGATTCGGCTTTTGACTTGGTTGGATTATGAGCTAGATAATTTAATAATGAAACTTGATTTTGATACAACTACGTATCGGGCCTAACTAATGTGAGGTCCAAGTCGGTTTGAGAAACAAATTGTTTTAGGCATATGTTAAATTATCCATACCCAATTGATTGAATCATAATTCTATTTTAAAATTGGTACCGTTACTACTTCGGAACTTATGTTTCCTTGTTTGTTCTTCCTTTTTTTTTTTATAGTTGTTGTGGTTTTTTTTTGGGTAGTTGTTGTTGTTGCTCCTTTGGTATAACTTAGCATTCTTTTTGGTTATAATGTTGGCAGTAGAACATCAAATATACTTCCTCTCCAATAAACACATCATAACAGTGCTCATAATATAAACAGCTACTTATAACAATGTGTAGGGGTATTTTTATTCAATTATTATAATACAATTTATTGTGGGAGCTGATGTGGTTTGAGGCAAATGTTGTGGTAAATTTTTTTGTTGGATGGTATAGAACATATATGCTGCTCGTTCATCAATCAGTAATGTGTGTAGGGGTGAATCAAAGTTTTCTAATAGTGGAGTCCAATTGGAATATTTCAATACATATTGCTATTAATTTATGCACATTTTCCTATCTTATTTATAGCCTTGGCATTGGTCATCCCTTGTTTCCTCTATTTTTAATTACGGTTCTTTTATTCAAGCTCCTTATTCATCCTTTTATTTATGGCTGGTTCTATTCATATTTATGTGTACAATTGAGTTTGTTAATATTGTTCGCTGACATTGTTAGTTTTCGTTGCCAATTAGTTGTGTTAGTGTTGTATAATGTAGATGGTTCTAGTTTATACTACCTGCAGTGTCCCCTTTCCATTTCATTGGATTGTCTATTATGATCTTAGGTTGATTCTTTGGTTGGTGGCAAAACTAGAATAAACCATTCCTTTGGGAAGAACATGATTGGTGGCAAAACTGGCATTTTTTGTTCTTTGTTGTATATATGAAAATAGTTATGTTTTTCCTTTTTGTTGGTATTTTTTGATTGATGGCGAAACTTTACCTTCTTGAAGGAATCTAATATCCGAATCGAATTAGACAGGAAGATGACATTGATAGAGTAGCAGCCGTTCTTTCTCCATTTTGATATATATATATATATATGTATGTATGTACATTTCTCACCATGCTTTTGTTTGTTTTAGTTTTAGTTTTCATTTTAATTGATTTTAAATCGCAATGTAGGAAGCGTAAACTTCAAATCTGTCGTCCAACTTTTCCTTTTTTATCTTTCTTGGATGCAATACCCACCTCTACAAATGGAAACACACCAGACAATTGCGTCGTTGCAGAGCTTAGCTTCACACAGCGATTGACAACATAGCTTAAATATATAATTGCTCATTTTCTGTGCCCTAAATTTTTATTTCACATCCTTAGGTACTCATAATTAATTGGATCCTTCGTCGTTGTGATGGACACTGTAACTGAATCCCAGAGAACTCTGTATGTATTCTCCCTCTTCCTCCCTCTTCAATTATTAATGTTCTTTTGATTCAAGTTTAAGGTTTTAATGCAGTAATTGAAATTAGTCTTAAATGTATATGTTGTTGCTTATTTTCTGTGCCCTAGGTACCCATACGTAACTGGATCCTCCGTCGTTGCTATCAAATACAAAGATGGCATTCTCATGGCTGCTGATATGGTAGGTCTGATGCTAAATCACATCAATTCACATTAGCACCATAGCTTTCTCTCTGTTAACTTCATCTTTTTCAATTGCAATTTATACGCGCCTTCTTCTTGTTCACTCTTTTACTTTGTTGGTTTTAGTTTGTAATTACCTTTCCTGCTATCGCGGTTAGATTTTACTGCCTTCATTTCAAATGTAGTATTTAATTGTGATTTTATCTTCAAGCAAAAGTGCTTTAAATCCAATTCTCCTGAGAATTTCTCTATTGATGTTTTAACTTTTTAAGAAAAAAGTTGTACACGAATAAATTTTGTTTCCTTACAAGGGCCAGTTTTAGTGCTTTTCTTCTGATTTGTAATCGTGTCATCTCTGCAAAGTTCATTGAAGTGTTTAAGTCTTTGTTTCACTCTGCATATAATGCCAATGATAATTGATGCATAGAATGAACTAATTCACAGGCTCATATGGATCTACACTGAGGTACAAGAGTGTTGAGCGTTTGAAGCCTATTGGAAAGCACTCCCTTCTTGGCGCTAGTGGGGAAATAAGTGACTTTCAAGAGATTATGCGCTACCTTGATGAGCTCATGTGAGTAATTTTTTTTAAATAATATAATAAATGTCACTGAAATGCACTGGTTACTTCAAATAAGTGAAGCAAAACTGGGTGTTATTGGTTAAATGGTCTTCCATCAGTTTCATTTTACTTGTTTTTCCTATTTATCAACATTTCAAACACCGCAAAAGACACCTTCTGTGTATTTTACCCTTGACTTTAAATATTACAACTTCAAGATTCTCATATAACTGGTACTTTGACTTTTGATTACTGCAGCCTTATTGACAACATGTGGGATGATGGGAATTCTTTGGGGCCTAAGGAGGTCCACAACTATTTAACTCGGGTGATGTATCATAGACGCAACAAGTTCAATCCATTGTGGAACTCACTTGTTCTTGGTGGTGTTAAAAAGGGGCAGAAGTACCTTGGCACGGTATGCCTTACTTTGTCTTGTCATTGACAGCTGAGGTACCTACCTGATTTTTGTTTGTTGTATTTGTGTATCTTATCCAGGTTAGCATGATTGGCGTTAATTACGAAGACAACCATGTGGCAACTGGGCTTGGAAATCACCTTGCTAGGTCAATTCTCCGTGATGAGTGGAATGAAAACTTGACATTTGAAGGTGTCAAGTTACTTGAAAAATGCATGCGAGTGCTTTTATACCGTGATAGGTCTGCTGCCAACAAGATTCATTTTGTCTTGTTTCATTTGAATTTTTCTTTGTTCTATATTCTGCTAGTGGTTCACCTTTGATCAGCTAGCATGCTCATAGGTAGAGGACCAGGTGCTACATTTGGGAAAATATTTTTAAATCTCAAATTTCCATATCTTACATTCATCTTTTAAGATCATGCTCAAATATTGATTTTTTGGATTATGAATTGAACTTGAAAGTGACCTGTTTTAAATTAAGTGATGATTGTTATCTGTAGTTCCTCTTATTTTTCTCTGCATGCTGTCACCATTTAGAAAGCCATACTACATTTGTGGTTAGATGTTTTAACCATCAAATTTTATACCTTAAGAAAGTACGTAGTTCAGGTGAGAGCGTTTGTATGGAAGATCAATTAATAGCATAAATAAAGAATTATTGTTGTGATTTGTAGAACAGGGTATACAGTAAAAATTAGCAAAAAAACAAAAAAAATCTAGCGTCGGCCAAACCGACTCTAATATTTAGTTGACTTGTTTGACTGTAGAGTGGGCTGGCCGACTCTAAAAGATTTAGTTGACTGGTTTGAAGTTGACTTTAGCGTTAGTGCAGCCGACTCTACATTTTAAAGTTAGCGTCGGCCTGACGAACTCTAAATTAATTTGTTGACTTTTTTACTTTGAATTTAATAGCGTCGGCTTTGCGAAGAGTCGGTTTTAGAGTCGGATTAACCGACGCTATGTTAGCCTCGGAGGGCAAATAGCCGACTCTACCCAGTAACTTCGAATTTTTTAGCCTGCCCCCCGACCCCGACGCTAAATCTGTGTTAGCGTCGGTTTTAGCCCTGTTAGAGTGGGTTTTTGGCCGACGCTAAATGGCAGTTTTCTTGTAGTGATGGTAATGCGAAACATCATGGATCAAAATAAATATTATAAGAGGGCATAATAATACTATTACGAAATGCACACTATGAGAGATTAGAGACAAGAAAAAGAAGGGAAACTGAAGAAATTTGAAGCAGATAGTCACCATTGTGCCAAATTTATGATTGCTTTGGGATCATCGTGCCAAATTTACTTCTAAGGGATCTTCACTATAATCTCAAAGATTATAATTTGCTCAAATACACAAGTAAGAACTTCGTTTTCTCAATCACATAAGAATATATTGCTCAATCACACAAGAAACTAGCAGGTGGAGTCCGGATTAAGGTTTGATAATCAATCCAAACTTGTCTTTTTTTTTTCATAAATACTCTGTCATTCCTTCATTGATCCATTCCTATATCAACTAACACTTTCTGATGATTTTGTGACTTTGTCGTTTTCTTTCACCTTCAGGAATCATATTGATACTAGTACAAAGTGCACGATGTGGGAGATTATTAGAGACATGAAAAGGAAGGGACACCGAAGAAATTTGAAGCAGACAGTCACCATCGTGCCAAATTTATGATTGCCTTGACAACAAATTAGTAGTTTTTGATAATTTCCAAGAAACAACCCTACTTTTATTGGGATCATCCCTTATTTTTTCAGGTGTTGGATTCTGTATTTCAAAATTCATTGAAATCTTGATAGTGGTCCATCACTATTATTAGTTTTCAGGATTCACAAATTTTGTTGAACAATGTTTTAGAATATATTGCTGCCGTTATAAAAATGGATCCATCATAACATTCACTCCTAATTTGGATATCATTTTAAATTGTATTACAGTTATAAAACTCTGTTCATAGATTGTAGTGATGATCAGCGAGAAAATACAACTGCAACAATTATGACTCCTGATAAAAGATGTCGTTTTCAATGTCTTACTGCAACTATATGCAACATTGAAGCAAGCAACTCGTGTCTGTTGTATCATCGTATGTTTAGATTGACAATGAGTTTCGCAAAATCACGGTAATATCATGATTTTATTATCTTTAGCAAAAATTGTGCCAGCAGAATGACGATTTTATTAAACTTGTTGCTAAGCCGATCATGCATTTATGTTTATGATTTCATTTTGTACCAATGTACTAGTACAAAAATTTGCTTCTCATATGAATTGAGCTAGTCAAATAGGTAGCTAACATGTAAATAGAGTACGATCATATACAGATAGAGCAACGACAATTCTGTTAGAGTTACATGAATTTAATTACTGTGGACTGAACAATATGAATTGCAAATAGTAATTTAAAATCCGGAATTGATTTTAAAATTGTTGGAAATGCTCAATCCAGCGAAAATTATATCACGAGCCCATCATAAAACTATGTGGCATCACAACTTGCCTATGTTTTTTCTTCTCTGATGCACAAGATTTATTCTTGTTTTCATTTTTTTTTTTCAATTATTTATCTATCATATCATTTGCTTCTTTCACAATCGCTTTACCTCTCATGCCATCTATCATTGCCGACAAAAGAGGACTCACCTCCATTAGCTATGGCTGTGTGTGTTTTCAAATTTCATACCTCTAGTTTGAACTTTGACATTTTTTAAAGCATTATTTAATTACAAATATGTCTACTTGGTGAGAAGAAATTTGGACCCAATATATGAAGTGAATGGAAAAGTCTGAACATAGATATCTCAACATCTACCATTCCAAGAGTAACACCACAAGGTTCAACAATCAATTTCCTCAATTCTAATGATGATGGAAATCAAAACAATGGATCCAAAGATTTTATGAACTGTGATATTTTTTGGCAGACACACACTAAGGGTTTTAATATATGCAGCTACGAGCATGTGAAACTATAACAAGAGGTTGCGTGATATTAGCGAGGAAGCGTCATCGCGGCATATAACACCTCTCTAAAATTATTTTATATTTATTTGTTTCCTTTGTTCTCCTGAGAAACAATAATTGATCAATAAATCTCTTGAAATTGTAACCAGATGTTGCATTGCTGATAGAAAACAAACGATATTAACCAGTTTTATTTGTTAAATAGGCAAGCACCATAAAAAATTATCAAACAGAACTTAAATATGCATTTAAGAAAATAATGAATCTCAGAAAGTAATGTTTATGTAAATAACAAGAACTGGAAGCCTTTAAAATACAAAAAAAACAGAAACTGGAGGAAAACGTTATATAGAATAAACCAATGCATCGGCAACCACGAACAGTGCATAGAAACTCTCTCGTCCCATCCAAGGCATTATCATGCAAAAAATATATAGGTAACCAATACAAGAGCTATTGTGGATAATATGGCGGTAAATTGTAGGCGATTGTCCAGTATGTTATGCAGCACAATCATGATGTTGTCCTCTGTGTCTTCAACATAATTCATCATCTTGAACATGACAACCAGCAAAAAAGAAAGTCAGCAACATAGAAGTCAATTCTTTAATAAATTATTAAATTATGTTAAGCGATATAATAACCATATTAGATTGAACATCAATATATATTAAGTTTTGATTACGCAACTCAACTCGATTAGAACACACAAAATTGTAACAAGTTGTAGCTGCTAATAGCACAGGGAAAAAGGAACTAGAAAGGTGTACCTTGGAGAGTTTCTTGAGAGTACTGCTTATCTGAATGTAGTATGCTTCCAAGAGCATCTTCAGCTCCTTGTCGTTGGCAGTGGAGTAGGTAGCCATATTTGATTCATCAAACAGAAAATATCCCAATCCCTCTTTCACTATTTGAACACGGTCGGTTATATCATCCAACCGACTCATAAGTTTATAAAGACCTTCCAAATTGTTCATTAGTTCAGTGCTGGTCTTTGATTTCAGTTCATCTAGAGAAGTAGTTCTGTGCCTCTTGTTCTAGCATCTTTGCTTCGTTCTCCAACACACTGAAAGCCGCCTCAAGACATGTCTCAAGCACTGTGAATTCAAACAGAGTGGTGGTTGCATCGTGGTTACGGACCCTTGCTTGAAGTTCCTGAACAAAAGAAGGGTCTCTGAACAGAACTTCGTCGGCAGTGATTATGGCTTGGATGTGTTCCACGTTGACGATGATGGCTCTTTCTCGTCGGAGAACAGTGCAATAAGCACAAGGGGAGGAAAAGAGAGGGTCTAGGATTTTTCTAAGGTCACGTAAGGTGAGGCCAGTCCGCCTCATGATGTCGAGCTCTCCGCCCTTAAACACATGTGCATCTCCGGTACTGTCGACCGACAGCCATGGCTGAACTTCATCTCCCGTCGGTCGCAGATGTGAGTTTGGTTCGGTTGTCATATTCTAAGCAGTGGGTTAACGTACCGTGGTGAAAACAAGAAGTGTGTGGAAGTGAGAATATAAAGGCGAGTCGATGAGAAACAAAATCGTATTCTTTTCTTTCAAGAGTGTTATGTTATGTTATGTGTAGCAATTTATAGTGGGTGAGTAGAAACAACTTTTCAATTTGGTTGGATAAGTCGGTTACAGTTACCTATTTGATTGCCAAAATTACTCACCTAATTTATCTTATTTATTTGTAACAGTTTTTATCTTTTTTTAGTGTGTATCCTTTATCTAATATTGATACACTATTAAAACTAATATCCACCAAATTATCAAAAATTGAGGTAGATTCGTAACAAAAAAATTCTAGCAAAACAAACAAAAGATTGAGGTAAATTATTTTTTCGAGATTATCTCTAAAAAAATCTCTAAATTATTGAATGTCAAAATTATTTAAATTTTAATCTGTAACAACCAGTTCTTATGAGGTTGCTTGTCACAAGTTTTTATGTTTCTTATAGTTTTTAAAATAATCTCAATCTAAACAAAATCTAAAATTAGTTTCAATTGAAAAGCTGTTAAAGGCCTGCTAACTATAGATTAAAATAAAAGTGATTTTGACATTGAATAATTTTGGGATTCTTGTTTACATATTTTATAAAAAATGAGAAACTAATTTGCGTTTGTTTACCTTGATAAAAAAAAGAGGTCATGCGAGAATGTGTTAGGCTTGAAATTTTTTATTGCAAGAAACATAAAATATTTCTTATGCTGGTGTTATTGGGAAAGAGAAAACCTTCTTCGAATGTATTGGCGGAGAAAAATAAGACCTTATATGGGGTCCGAAAATTCACATATGATAAAGAAGTCTTGGACTGGGCAAGTAGGAGTGCAATTGTAAGAGTCTTGAATCATGAGCATATTCTTTTAGTCCAACAAAAAATCAAACATATAAATAGATTTTTGTTACAAAATTACCTCAATCTTTTGAAAATTATTCTCTCTCTCTTCTAAAATAAATTCTATTTTTTTGAGAAGCTATTCTTAGAGCCCGTTCTTTATGGTTTTTTAAAAAATATCAGAATTTTAAAAAAAAAATCTAAAAACAGCTTCAAATGAGAAACTGCTAATAGTTTGTCAAAAAAATAAGATTGTTTTTAGAGGAGAGAAAAAATAAGGTTCAAAAGATTGTACTAAATTTGTAACAAAATATCCTTTTTCAGATTTCAATGCTCCCTTTTTATATAGTTCTATCCAAACAAACTAGATTATTTTCTAAAAAAAAAGTGATGTTTGCTACCATAAACAAACACAAAACAAATACTGATTTTTTTTTAAATCTTTAAAAAAATAATCTCTAAATTATACAATGTCAAAATTATTTTTATTTCAATCCTAACAAACGGCCTCTTAACAGCTTCTCATTTGAAGCTGTTTATATATATATTTTTTAGATTCTAATTTTTTTAAAGTGGTTTTTTTATACTCTCTCCGTTCCTTTTTAATTGTCGTTTGACTACGGATTTAATGTTCCTATTTAACTGTCGTTTTGATATTTTAAGGGTATGATTTGTCACTTATACCCTTTTTAAATTACTCTTATATTTTTCAATAAAACTAATTAATGCTATTAATGTAGAAAAGTAAAGTTTGTTATTTTAAAACAAAGTTTGTTTTTTTAAAACAAAGTTTTTTTTATGAAAAAAAGTTTGCTTTTTGTTATCTTCAACATTCAAAACTATGTTCTAGTGTGAATCTAGTATGGGTTGAAACCATAGTTGAATCCTTAATTTTTATTAGAGAAACGATATTTGAATAATCATTTTGTGACAATTTTTATGACAATTTTTTCTCTAATACTCACATTCTATTCTCAATTTCTCTATTGCTTTCGTTTTTGTGTCAAGACCTACATTTCATAAAATGGTTGTTCACATAACATTCTTCTTTTGGTTAAAGGAGTTGGAGGAAAGTTAATTTTTTCTTAACTTTTGATTAATGTGAAGTTGAAATAATTTTTATTTTGTTTTACTATTATTAAAAAAAATATGTGTCCAATATGTATATTATTGAATTGTTTGTTATGAGAGAGAGACAGTGTGTGTGTTAAAAAAACTAAGAATTTGTTGAAAAAAAGGAGTAACTAACAATTGTTTGTTATGCGAGAAGGATAACACATTAATATTTTTTTTAGAAACACATTAAGTTTATTGAAAAGAGAAAGTGTGTGCAAATAAATAGAAATTTATTGATAGATTAAATGAGGGTATAATAGGAAGAAAATGTTCAAAAATACACTTTCTTAATTTAGTGTTACTATTCCAAAACGACATTTAAAAAAGAACGGAGTGAATATTTTTTTTAGATTCTAATTTTTTAAAAAAGTTTTAACAAATGAATGTAATACTCTTTGGAAAACACTGTAATTTTAAGAGTATCTTTTTAAAAAAAAATAGAGTTTTTTTTTTTGGGAGGGAGGGGGAGACAAAAAAATTAGAGTATCTAAAGATGGAGATCATTTTGTAAAATATCTCTTTTATATAGTTATATCCAAACAACCAAATTGTTTTTTATTGAAGTGATTTTTATTACAGTAAATAAATACAAAATGGATTCTGCTTTTTTATTACATCTCAACAAAATAATATTTAATTATTGAAAGTCAAAATAGTTTTTTTAATCGGTAAAAACCTAGTGCTATATTTAATTTAAATTTACTAAAAATAAGCTTTATGATTTGCAAGTGGTTTTATATGGGTGTATCTAAAAATAGGTTTTATGATGTGTATAGTGCTTTTATCTCACTTTGAGTGTATTTGATGCAATAGAAATACTTTCCTATGAGTTTTTTCTTTTAAAGTCGTCCAATGAAAATTGACAGTTGTTTCAATATTAAGTGTAAAAATATTATTAATAAAAAAAAAATTATACTATATAAAAGAAAATACATGAATTTTGGCTGGCTCTTTCAAAAAAAAAATGAATTTGGGCTGGTTTTTCCTTATTCAATTTTACCCTTCATTTAAATTATATATGAAGAAATAATTTAAATACATGGTTTTGGGATGGCTTTTTTACTTCAATCATACGCCTAAAAAAACACTACAAGAAATTTGTCATTTTGCGACACTTGCTCCGCGACCCTTGGCTTAGAACTGTCGCAGATTACACTTTTGCGACTGTTATTGCGACTGTTAGGTTTAAGGGTCGCAAGTTTTTATGCTTTTTTCTCAAGGGCGCTTCACCAAGCTTTTGGCCAAATTTTTTCATCACTCCCGCTTTTCCAATTTTACTCTCCCTCCCTTAACTCCAAAACCCTAACCCCCAATTGTATTCCTCAATCTCATTTTCCCCCAATCTGAAACCTAAATCTCTCCTACTCTCACCCACAACCTCACTTTCCCCCACAATCTCCTACCACCACTAACCCCTGGCTCAATTGAAGCATTCGTTCCTCCTCTTCCGTCCTCCGAACTCCCACATTCCGGCCATCCCCAACCCTTCTTACCACCGCCGCCACCTCTTCCAATCACCCCAAAACCTCACGCGTTTCCGTCGCATCCTCCAGAAGAAGACCTTCACCACTTAAATCCCACCGGTTCCGTTCAATTCCCACCCTCCGGTTCGTCAAGTTAGTACCTTTTGCTTTTGACGGAGATACCGAGCCACCGCAAGTTCAAGATTCACCTGAGGTTCAGGTTCTGGTAAGTCTTCTAATGTATTTTTGTTCTGTGAATACTCAATCGTTCACTACTTAGTTGAATTATACTTTTAGAGTAATTGGGTATTGGGAATGTAGATCATTACCTAAGCTTGGTAGCTTCTGCTCTTGTTATTTTCTTCTCTTTTGATACAAGATACGGAAATACATATTGCTGACAGTAATTGCTATAATCTATTTGATGACTAAGTTGTTTATTTTCTCTTGCTTGTGTTAAATACTTGAGTAGAGACCAGAGAGATACCTTGGAAATATTGAAACGTGGGAGAAGGCTGAAGCTTCTCTCAAGGAGGCTTTGGACGAGTTTGGCAAGCCATGGCAGGTATTCTAGAGGTCTTTAATGTCAGCTATAAGATGTTGCTTCAAATGTATGGTTGATTAAAACTAATGCAGTGTGGGGATCTAAAAGTGGAGTATACTTATCACATTTTAAATTCAATTATAAGTTTAGCTAATACCATTTTTATTTTCTTATACTCACATTTTTTTTTTTATTTTTGATCTCTTTTTTATTATTTTCTATGGAATGTAACATTTGTTAGCTTCAATTGTGTGCAAACTCTGTAGTTGAATGAAGGGGATGGTGCATTTTATGGACCAAAGATAGACATCAGTGTGTCTGATGCATTGAGCAGGAAGTTCCAGTGTGCAACTCTACAGGTTTAACACTGTTTGGTTTGACTTGCATTCACATGATTCCTGAATTGTTATTTTTTTTTTTACTGATAATCGAAAAACTGGTTCCTTGCAGCTTGGCTTCCAGCTTCCGGATCGTTTTAAGTTGGAATTCTCAGCTGAGGATGAAGCCAAAATTGAGAGACCTGTTATGATACATAGAGCCATTCTAGGATCTGTTGAACGCATGTTTGCCATACTTTTAGAGGACTACAAGGGTAAATGGCCCTTCTGGCTCAGTCCTCGGCAAGCAATTCTCTGCCCCGTCTCTGCGAAATCACAAGCATATGCACTGCAGGTACAAAGCTTGGACTTTATTCTGTTGTATATTTGTCCAATTCATAACAGTTAAACGTGGTGATGATGTGTACTCGTATCATTGGATACTACTCTTAATCTCCTCCTTGGAGGGTAAAATTTATGCATCCTATATCATTTTTCATGCTTGTCAAATTGGAATCTATTACTCGATGTAGCTGATACAATTTTGACTAGCTCTTGTTTGTTTTAAAGCATTACTTTGCTCCCCAGAGATACGAAAGTTGAAGTTAGAACTAAAGCAAGAACGTGATCGATTGACGAATGTGTTCAACTAAAATTTCGTGGTATTTTAATTTTGCATTTGGAATGTCTAAATTTTAATATCATGTAAACAGAAGCCGTGTAAAACTCTGAATTTTTCTTCAATGTCAGAGGAACAGGAATTGAACAAATCTTTCTGGGAGGAGCTTAAAAAGTTAAAATCGGAAAGAGAAAAAGTGAGTTTATGTTTTCGTAAATATATAAATTTGTATGATTATACCCGCAACACCACATAATTCAAACTTAAAAAAGCACATTGAGATAAAGCAATAGATGCACATATGACATGACTGTTACAACCTGTTGATTCTGGGATGTCTTTTGCACTTGATAATTTTACATTCTCAGTACTATTTTTAGTGATATTACATGTTGCATTGTAAGAAAACAATTGATCTGGAGCACCTGAGTTAATTGTTCTGGCCTTCAGAAATACCTTTCAAATTATGGTTTTTATTCATTTTACTGTTAAAAGACTCATTAGACACTTTGTCTATTCCTCATGACCCACCTTTCTCAGAGCTACGGTTAGCATTTGAACCTCAATAATCTTCAACTTTTCATTTTTCTTACTGGGTTTCTGCTTATTACTGCTATACTTTACGATTTTCATACTGGGTTTCTGCTTAATAGTGCTCAAGTTCATATTTTTCTTAATGGGTTGATGCTTATTATTCCAATAGCTTTCATTTTTATTGCTCAAGTTTAGGTTTTTCTTGTTGGGTCTTTGCTTAATAATGTTTTAGTGTAAAATTGTGATGTGCATTTAATCTTGTCGTCTTCATTGAATGAATCTTTCTCTGTACATGAATATGTGTTGACTCTGTTCATGAATATGTGTTTTGATTCTTCTAAGTTCTAATTTTATTTTTGTATTAATTTTGTTCTTTTAAGTGAATCACATGGCAAATGGGTTAAGTTATGAGAAGGAAGGGCTTTGTGCAAATGTGTTCTGTTAATATTCTTATTTTGTTATGTTAATTGAATCATGGTAAATGGGTTATGAGAAAGAAGGGTTTTGTGCAAATGGGTTATGTTAATATGCTTATTTTGTTATGTTAATTGAATCATGAAAGATGGGTTCCGCCGTCGGGTTTATCACTTCTTAGTTCTGTTAATTGATCATGGAATGTGCGTCAATTTGCAAGCTTCAACCTGAATCATTTGCCTTTTGATTTTGTTAATTGATCTTTGAACTCTATTAATTCATCACTAGCTTGGATTCTATAGATCATTTAGCACACATTAACTAGTTTGAATTCGATTTTGATAGAGAAATGCCAACGAATATACTATTTTCTTGCATTTTCCACAATATTATTTCTTAAAAAAAACTATTAGAACATTGTGAAAATGAATGGTTAGTGTGATCTTAGTATTGCTCATTTTTTTGGTGATATTCTTTGTTATTTCGTACGTACCGTAATCATAGTATTGTTCATTTTTTATGATTGCGCATTTTTTTAATGATTTTTTGATAAATCTCTTGAATTGTATTATGCATTCTCAGTTCTTAGTTATGTGCAATTGGGTTTCGCCGTCGTTCGCACTTCAGCTCTCCTACTCAACTTTCTCAAGGTAAAATTTATTCATTTGAATCGTTGTTATCGGTATAGAATGAATCAGGAAATTACTCTTCAGAATTTTTGTTATCAATATGCCCGATTACGAATTTTCACTGCTAGATATGCTACTCTAAATATTAATCACAGCTTTTCCATCCATTATGCATTGCTCCCCATAGTCATTAGTTCATTACTACTAAATATGTTGTTGTTGTTGCTATTCTTCTAATTCTTTTTCTTCTTTTTCTTCTTTGTCTTCTCATTATCATTGTTGTTGTTATTACTACTACTGACAGTGGGTAGAGACTTTTGAGGTTGTGTGGTTTTTCCTTTTCTGCACTACCTTGATGGATAGCGAGAGGCTTTTACGGATAATGCACATGCGAAAGTTTGTTGTATTGATTTTAGAATTATGCTAGCAACACATGTGATTTAAATTTCTGTTTTATCCCTAACCAAATGTGCTTTATGTTAATAAACAACATAGTTAATAAGACAGGGAGATTAGAAAGAGGTTTAACAATGAGGTAAATTGTATTATGTCATTTTAGTTTCTTAGATACTTTTTTCTATTTTATTCTTTTGTAATGTTTTTCCTTTTGTGAATTTCCGTTTCTTCATCATTCCTTTACTTTGTGGTAATTTTGCAACTTCATATGTTTTCAGGTGTCTCTGCTGGTGTTCAATCTATTCAGAGTGATTTCGTAAACCTCTAGGTAATTTCAATGGAATATTATTACATTTCTGCTACTTTTGTTACAGTTTTATGTTTTTTATTTTTGTTATTTACCCATTAATCAAGAAGAAGATCATTGATGGTTATTTGCTAGTTATGTATTATGATTTGGTTTGCTGTCATTTTTCTATTCCCTCGTTGCTTAATCAAAATTAAGCTATTTGTTAGCTATGTATTATTGATTTGGTTTGATGCCACTGTTTCTGTTTTCCATATTCGCTAGCTATGTGTTTTATTCAATTCTTATATATTCATATGTTGATGTTGCATTTGGAGTTGAGATGTTGAACATGATAAATTCAAACAAGTTGTGGGTGATCTTTTATGTATCTAGAAGCATGACCAATTTATGATCTTAATCCTTTTGCAGATGGAGTGATGTTAGCAAGGGAGAATCCGGCTTTAGGTGTTGGTTTTGCTGTTTCTGCTTCCCTTCTTGTTATGAGAGGTATTTTCCCATCTTTTGCACAGACAAGTAATGAGTTTTCCTACATTACACCACTTCAAAGTTTTTCTTCAAATGTTCAATTAACAACTTTTTCATCTTTAACTTTATATTGTCAGAAGGTATTATATTGTGGCCAAATTGGGTAAACTTATGCAGGATCAATGCTGATTTCTTTACATGCCTTATCCTGCAACGTACTCCTTTACATGCCTTCTCCTGTAATAATAGTTTATCCTGCAACGTACTCAGTTTGAATTATTATCAATGTCATTTGTCTTAATCTTTATAATGGTAAAACTTGTACTCAGTTTGAATTATCATCAATGTCTATTGACACCGTTGCTATGTTATGTTTGTGTGTCTCCAAAATGCTATGTTATGCCAAGATTATTTGGATTTAAAAGTGTTATTTTTACCCTTCATGGTGTCATCAACTTGTTTGTTTATTATTGTGTGGGCTTTTCATTTTAAACTTCTTTAGGAATTGTATAGGATACCTTGTCTTGTATTGAAATGTTGAAGGTTTAAGCTATATTTGTTCTTATTTAAGTTTTTGTCTTTCAGGTATGGACTATGTGGATCCAAACGGAAGGGAAATTTATTGGTCTCCATCTTGTTACCTTTAGAATCATTTAAAATTAGAATTTTTTTAGTTTGTTCTTTTTGATAATGTATAAGTATATTTTTGATACTTATTATACGATGTTTATAAAAATGAATGAGATTTAGATATTTTTAGTTATATATTTCTGTATTTTAAGTATTTATTAATATATTTATTTAAATTGTCAATAAAAATTGCTCCAACCAATTTTTTTTTAAAAAAAACTAAACATTTGCGACTGTTGTGAGGGGTCGCAAGTCCCTTCAAAACCATGTGAATGCTCTTCCTTTGCGACTGTTCCTAACAGTCGCAATAGCCTTTGCGACTGTTGGTGCGACTGTTGGTTGAACAGTCGCAAAATACCCTTTGCGACCCCAATTTCTGTGTCTGTTGGGGAACAGTCGCAAAGGGATATCTGCGACCCTTCTAACAGTCGCAATCCATGATTTCAGAAGTCGCAAAATGTCTTTTTTCTTGTAGTGAAATTTGCCTATAAGAATGTTATATTGGTGGCTTTTTCAGTCAACATTGTGCCAAATTTATGATTGCTTTGACAACAAATTAGTAGTTTTTGATAATTTCCAAGAAACAACACTACTTGTAACACCCTAATTCCCAACGTTAAATTATTAAATAACAAGTATGTATTTAAATAAATAGGATGTTACAAACTCATCATCATGTCACTTAATAACACAATTTTATTTCATACTTCAGCAACGGAAAATAATTCACTTGTCTCAATAATAAAAATTCTTTGTGTCATCAACATCAGAAATAGAAATAGCAATTGTTCCAAAGATTCAAACTCAAAAGAAACAATTTCAACGTTAACCCCAACCCTGGTGTTACAAAATCATAGCGACTACATACTTAACACTAATGAATAAAAGAAAGGGGACGGAAACACTTCTGAAGGTGAGAAAAACACACAAGAAGGGGGGGTTGAATTGTGTGGGCTGTTTCTTTCTTTCTCAAAAACTTTGGTTAAGTTCAGAATCAGATTCTGAAACTTTTTCAGAGTTGTTTAGCAGCGGGTAAATTTAAATGAGAGAGAGGGAAAGAGAGACACAAGAGTTTTTATACTAGTTCCTTCCACAAACCGGAAGTAGTCTAGTCCCCCTGTCACTTACAAGAGATTTTAACTATAATCAATTGATTACAATTGCTCAAAGCACACAGCTAAGAGACTTCCAATGCTCAAGCACCTAGCAAGAGACTTCTATGCTCAAAACACAAAGTTAAGAGACTTCTATGCTCAAAACACAAAGTTAAGAGACTTCTGAATTGCTCAAGCACGCAGGCTGAGACTTGGATCAAACTGATTTACAAAGAAAATAAGTTTGGGTTGAACACTTGATAAAATATCAGAGGTGTTCACAAAATACAACTCAGTTTAAGACTCTAAACATAAGAAATTCTAAGATAGAAGTTTGTAAGAATTTCTAAGTTGTTTTTGGTGACTTTCGAATTTGACAGCAAAACAGAGCACAGATTTTTCAGTCTTTAGTTCTTGAGTCTTAGCGATTTCTTCTTCAAATCTTCACCCTTTTATAGAGGATAAAAGAGTTGTTGAGATTTACCAGAATTCCAGCAAAGAGCCGTTGCAAAACTAGAAGCTATGTCCAGCTGAAATTGTGTGCGCAAGTGCAGAAAACAGAGCACGCAATATTTGAATTGTTTTCCTTAAAAGCTGGAGAATGTTTCTTTGAAGGAGGCAACTGTTCCATTGAGCTGTTCTGACTGTACAGGCATTAATGATGACAGTGACAGTTGCTTTTCCTTAAAAGTCAGACTTCAGAAGCTTCTTCAGGAACTGTTCATCAGAAGCTCTCTTCAGACGCAGGTCTCAGACGCACCCTTCAGAAGCACTGTTCATCAGACGCACTTCTTCAGACGTTGACTTTCGTTGACCTTCAAACGCAGTCTTCAGACGTTGACTTCTGTTGACCTTCAGACGCAGTCTTCAGAAGCTGCTTTCAGACGCACCTTCAGGAGCTGCCTTCAGACACATATTTGCTTCAAACTTGCAACACAAGCTTCTATGCTTTCCTTCTTGCTCTTAGTTTGTTCTTTCATAACCAATGTTAAATACCAAACTTTAAGAACATGGTTCTGCACACTTAGAATCAAGCATTAGCAATTCCAATTTTCTTTTTAACACTTTGTTATCATCAAAACCTATTCTAGATACTTCTTTCTAGATCCTTCATGACATTTCCTACAACATGTGTAGTATTAATTAAATCTAAAACATACTAAACTATTCTAGAGAAATCTAGGCATGTACATCAATTCTTAACATTCTATAAGTAATGCATTCTAGAGAATTCTAGAAATATGCATCACATTTTAACAAGAATGATGATTTTATTAAACTTGTTGCTAAGCCGATCATGCATTTATGTTTATGATTTCATTTTGTACCAATGTACTAGTACAAAAATTTGCTTCTCATATGAATTGAGCTAGCTAGTCAAATAGGTAGCTAACATGCAAATAGAGTACGATCATATACAGATAGAGCAACGACAATTCTGTTAGAGTTACATGAATTTAATTACTGGGACTGAACAATACGAATTGCAAATAGTAATTTAAAATCCGGAATTGATTTTAAAATTGTTGGAAATGCTCAATCCAGCGAAAATTATATCACGAGCGCATCATAAAACTATGTGGCATCACAACTTGCCTATGTTTTTTCTTCTCTGATGCACAAGATTTATTCTTGTTTTCATTTTTTTTTTCAATTATTTATCTATCATTTGCTTCTTTCACAATCGCTTTACCTCCCATGCCATCTATCATTGCCGACAAAAGAGGACTCACCTCCATTAGCTATGGCTGTGTGTTTTCACATTTCATACCTCTAGTTTGAACTTTGACATTTTTTAAAGCATTATTTAATTGCAAATATGTCTACTTGGTGAGAAGAAATTTGGACCCAATATATGAAGTGAATGGAAAAGTCTGAACATAGATATCTCAACATCTACCATTCCAAGAGTAACACCACAAGGTTCAACAATCAATTTCCTCAATTCTAATGATGATGGAAATCAAAACAATGGATCCAAAGGATTTTAATATATGCAGCTACGAGCATGTGAAACTATAACAAGAGGTTGCGTGATATTAGCGAGGAAGCGTCATCGCGGCATATAACACCTCTCTAAAATTATTTTATATTTATTTGTTTCCTTTGTTCTCCTGAGAAACAATAATTGATCAATAAATCTCTTGAAATTGTAACCAGATGTTGCATTGCTGATAGAAAACAAACGATATACAAGTTCCATATTAACCAGTTTTATTTGTTAAAGTAGGCAAGCACCCTAAAAAATTATCAAACAGAACTTAATATGCATTTAAGAAAATAGTGAATCTCAGAAAGTAATGTTTATGTAAATAACAAGAACTGGAAGCCTTTAAAATACAAAAAAACAGAAACTGGAGGAAAACGTTATATATATAGAATAAACCAATGCATCGGCAACCACGAACAGTGCATAGAAACTCTCTCGTCCCATCCAAGGCATTATCATGCAAAAAATATATAGGTAACCAATACAAGAGCTATTGTGGATAATATGGCGGTAAATTGTAGGCGATTGTCCAGTATGTTATGCAGCACAATCATGATGTTGTCCTCTGTGTCTTCAACATAATTCATCATCTTGAACATGACAACCAGCAAAAAAGAAAGTCAGCAACATAGAAGTCAATTCTTTAGTAAATTATTAAATTATGTTAAGCGATTATAGATGATAATAACCATATTAGATTGAACATCAATAATATTAAGTTTTGATTACGCAACTCACTCGATCAGAACACACAAAATTGTAACAAGTTGTAGCTGCTAATAGCACAGGGAAAAAGGAACTAGAAAGGTGTACCTTGGAGAGTTTCTTGAGAGTACTGCTTATCTGAATGTAGTATGCTTCCAAGAGCATCTTCAGCTCCTTGTCGTTGGCAGTGGAGTAGGTAGCCATATTTGATTCATCAAACAGAAAATATCCCATTCCCTCTTTCACTATTTGAACACGGTCGGTTATGTCATCCAACCGACTCATAAGTTTATAAAGACCTTCCAAATTGTTCATTAGTTCAGTGCTGGTCTTTGATTTCAGTTCATCTAGAGAAGTAGTCTGTGCCTCTTGTTCTATCATATTTGCTTCGTTCTCCAACACGCTGCAAGCCGCCTCAAGACATGTCTCAAGCACTGTGAATTCAAACGGAGTGGTGGTTGCATCGTGGTTACGGACCCTTGCTTGAAGTTCCTGAACAAAAGAAGGGTCTCTGAACAGAACTTCGTCGGCAGTGATTATGGCTTGGATGTGTTCCACGTTGACGATGATGGCTCTTTCTCGTCGGAGAACAGTGGAATAAGCACAAGGGGAGGAAAAGAGAGGGTCTAGGATTTTTCTAAGGTCACGTAAGGTGATGCCAGTCCGCCTCATGATGTCACGCTCTCCGGCCTTAAACACATGTGCATCTCCGGTACTGTCGACCGACAGCCATGGCTGAACTTCATCTCCCGTCGGTCGCAGATGTGAGTTTGGTTCGGTTGTCATATTCTAAGCAGTGGGTTAATGTACGGTGGTGAAAACCAGAAGTGTGTGGAAGTGAGAATATAAAGGCGAGTCAATGAGAAACAAAATCGTATTCTTTTTTTTCAAGTGTTATGTCTTGTGTAGCAATTTATAGTGGGTGAGTAGAAACAACTTTTCAATTTTGTTGGATAAGTTTGTTACAGTTATCTATTTGATTGCCAAAATTACACACCTCATTTATCTTATTTATTAGTAACATTTTTTATCTTTTTTTTTTAATGTGTATCCTTTATCTAATATTGGTCCACTATTAAAACTAATATCCACCAAATTACCTAAAATTGAGGTAAATTCTTACCATAAAATTTCTATCAAAACAAACAAAAGATTGAGGTAAATTATTTGTTAGAGATTATCTCTAAAAAAATCTCTAAATTATTGAATGTCAAAATTACTTTAATTTTAATTTGTAACAAACTGTTCTTATTGTTTGTCACAAGTTTTATGAAGAAAAAAAAAATCTTTTTTTAAATCACTTTAAAGAATATTGTATATGTTTGTTATAGTTTTTAAAATAATCTCAATCTAAACAAAATCTAAAATTAGTTTCAATTGAAAAGTTGTTAAAGGCAAGTTGTTAAAGGCCTGCTAGCTATAGATTAAAATAAAAGTGATTTTGACAATGAATAATTTTGGGATTCTTGTTTAGATATTTTATAAAAAAATGAGAGACTATTTTGTGTTTTTTTTTTTTGAACTGCCAAATATATTGAAGCTAAAATATCTCTTGAGAAAAGAGGATTGCTGCCTAAAGAGAGAGTACAATTACCCCAGCGCAAGGCAATACAGGGACTGAATCAATACAATTAAATAAACTCCCCACACCATACAATTTTCAAAGCTACCTAAAACTGTAAGAAAAGGAAATGACAGTAGCTGAGCCAATAATCTAACAGCAGCAGCAGCCGCATGTACCCTGTCCAGCCTCTAAACACCCGCGAAACACTCCGACAAAACAGAACGCACCACACCCCCTATCGAACCAAGCATTCGTGAGGGTTCCAACACCATTCGTAATACAAACTCGAGCCGATTTTTAGCTTATTCAAGCTACAAATCCACGAGAGAACCTTAATATTATCCACCACCACATCAACCTCAAAAGTACCATTATTAAAAATAATGTCATTCCTCACCTTCCAAATCACCCACAAAGAAGCATACCGAATTAACCAAAAACCGTGTCTATGCTTTTTAGAAGACACCTCTTTCGACCAACACTCCAAATGCAGAGTAACGCAAGAATTCAGTCGTGTACTCGGTCATTGTTCGCTTGTCCTGAACACATTCAATATACATTTTATACAAAATTTGTTCATAATCTTCAGGTAAAAATCTTTCAAGCATCAACTGTTTCATCTTTCTCCAAGTTTGTATAGGGAGTTTCCTTTGCCTCTGCCTCTGAACAACAAGCCTATCCCACCAAACAGTCGTGGTACTTTTCAGCCTGATCGCAACCATCTTAACCTTCTTGTTTTCCGGGATGTCCATGACGTCGAAAAACCTATCAACATCGATCTGCCAGTCCAGAAATTCTTCTACTCCCATTGTTCCGTGAAACAAGGGAATATCAGCCTTTACGCGGTAATCATGGTGATTCCCACGTTCACTTCCATCTTCGGTCACGACTTCCTCATCCTCGGAACTCGAGTCATCAGTAGTAGGGTTGTTGTTATTACAAACCCTAATAACCGGAATTGGTCCTCCTCCTCTGTTGCGGCGGTTGTTATTGTTTCGGTTGTTGTTGTTTTTGTTTCTGTTGTTGTCGCCGTTTCTGTTGTTGTTGTCGTTGTTGTTATCATTTCTGTTGTTGTTGGCGATGTCGTCCACTTTAGTTGTCAATGCCGCCACCGGATCTTCTAGAGCCTTGATCGCCGCGGCCATACCGTCAAATTCTGTCTTCGTAACAAATTGATCTGCCATGGTTGGATCACGTTCACGAAAGAACAGGGAAAACCTGCTCTGATGCCAACTGACGCAGAACAGAAGCAAGGATTAACAAGCGTTAAACCTAAAAGATCAACAGACAGGTTGCAAGCGAAAAACTTCTAAAATAATGGTTTCCGGAATCCACAAGAATTGAGAAAAATCTCGATAATTTTATTCAATCAAAAGTGCCTCTCTAGGCTGCATAAGTTGTGTTTAAATACTAGAGGAAATAACAAACCCTAATGGGCTGAAAAATAACAAACTAAAATAAAACAAAAATAAAAAAATATGTTGAAATATTAGAATGCGGCTTTGAGCTTCCATACGACCTCGAATGACTAAATTCACCCCTACATCATGGCAAAGCCATGTGTTTTTCTCGTGAGGTCCGGGGCTTTACGAAAAGGTATATTTCGAGTCATTCCGACACCGGATGTCAAATCTGCACTATTCCAAGTGATCCTTTTTTGCGCGCCACTTCATCTTCGATACTGCCTACATCATATATAAAAAAGTTAGTGGGAAAGGAAGAAGGCTTAGACGTACAACCTTGGTCCACACATGCAATTAAAATTCATCCTAAATCAACGTCGCATAATGCTGACATGTGTACATTAGTTTCATAAAAACATGTTATCATACAAATCATGCAAGAATTTCCATTTAAAGGTAAGATTTCAAGTTATGAGGAACGATTAAAACAATTAACTTGCGCATAAGTTTCTAAATTTTGCTGTTAATTTAATTTTTTGTTTTGTGCGAAAAATTTATTGATAACTGGATAGTCCGAAGCACAAGTGGGTACCTCGAAGCTATAGAAAAGTACAACACTGCCAAAGTAGAAAAACAGAAAAACACAAGTGGCGATAGCACTACAAGGACACTAAAGTAGACACCAATAATCACCAACACTAAACTATAAGAGAGAATACTCCTGAAAATTAACCAAACACAAAACATAACTATTTTCTGTAAGTCCCTTAATTATCAAACTACACAACAGCCAACATTGATGCAAACTGACGCAAAACACAGCAGAAGCAAGACAGAACTGTATGAGTTTTAACAGCAAAAGAAACCTGACATGATAAAAACAGTGTGCATAATAACAGGGCAGATAGGGAACCAAACTAATAATCAATTCCACAACATTCACACACCAGTTAATCAATTCAAATGACTAAAATCAACAAGTACATCTTCAACCAACAACAATACACTTAAATAAGAGAATGAAATAGGATTGAGGAAATCCAACAGACAATTTTAACACAAAAAAATAAAAAAAAAAAAGTCATGCTAAGATAAAAGGTTTAGAGTTTCTCCGAGAAAAATAAAATAAAAAAAAACAATTTTGTGATGCATATACACTTGCAGACAAGACAAAATTCACATATTTTAAATTAAATTGTAATTCCCAAAATCCAGGGTATTAGGATTTTGTTTCAAACTGACCATATCCAATTTAATATTAAAGCATAAACGCATTTGTTTCATGACACATCATTAGAAATTATCAAAATCAATTATTTAAGCACCTCTAATTTGTACATGTTTAGGCTAAAAATCAAAGAAACTTGAAGGACCTAAACGGTGACAACTTGTGTACCCATCAATAAAAGGTGGGTAACACAACCCATGTTGAGTTGGCACCAATCAAAGTTATTTGTTTGTTTTCTATTATTTTTAATGTTATATAAATACATTGTTTTGATTGGTCCAACTCAACATGGGTAGTATTACCCACCTTTTATTGATGGGTAAACAAGAATTTCCCTTATAAAAATATTATTCTTATGATGATATCATAAATTCAAAGACTCAAAAGGAAAGAAGTGGGACTCCTTGAGGAAAGGTTTTGTTTAAGGGTAAATTTCCCATAAACTTGAGATAACAGAAGATTTGAAAGAAACTTTTTCTAGAAATAATTTTGACTCAAATTTCCACTAAAAGTGAGTTTTGACAAGGAGCAGTTCTATGAGATAGATAGTACCATTCCCCATTCTCCACACGACTCCATGAAGCGGCCTACCCCATTAAGTCGTACGAATAATATGAAAATGATATTAAATTATAGAACTCGACCGACTGACTTCTTAGACCGGATCACTTCTAGACTCAAGACTCACAATCCAATTTGGACCGACCTGCTCTGATATCAATTTTAACATCTAGGAAGATATCTAATACTAGAGACTAAAACAAATTTGATAAAAAAAAAAGGATTTCTGATAAATTACTGAATATTTACAAGTTTTTAATACAACAATTACATAAATGCATTCAAATCATACAAGATAAAACAACTTCTGATCTATAACACTGACTGTGATCCGCTAACAAATAAATTGTACATTGAACTGTTGACGAGTAGTTCGGACATACTATTCAACCTTCCAATGTCAAGCTATACCTGAAAACATCACCCAAACATAGTGAGTACAAAGACTCAGTAACATGGAATATAAAATGTATTTAGATGTTCCTAGCCATGCCTGGTGTACTAGACATGGAGAAAATCCTCTCATTAATATTAATAAATCTCTATACATTTGTGTCATTATTCTTAAATTAAATGTAGTTGTTAATCACTTTAGTTGGACACTCAGGATTTGCATTTCCACTAGATTTCCATCGTTTCCCAGGTTTGCCCTGCAGTGTCATTCATTTTAACTGAATACTCATAATTTGCCTTTTAACTGGATTTCCATCGTTTCACACGTTTACCCTGCAGTATTATATCTAATTGAGCACCCAAGATTTGCCTTTCTATTGGGGATCCATTGTTACCCAGGTTTGCCATGCAGTGTTATAATTTAACTGAACACTCAGGATTTTCCTTTCTCCTGGGATCCATTGTTACCCAGATTTGCCCTTAGATTTTACCCAAGAGAGAGATGTTTGAATCCCTAATTTTAACTTTATTTTGCAACTTCCATGATGGCTATAGCTTCTTCAATGGTGACTTCTCCTTTTTCATTCCTGTAGATGGAGGTTGCAGCTCCAACTCTAACAAAAACCTAAAGAGCCCAATAACTTTTTTTTTGAAGCAAACCCAAAAACTTATTACCTAACAAAACCAACATGAAACTACACTGTTTGTCAAATGGCTTTTTTTATAAAAAAGAAACACTACTTCTCATTTTTTAAATAAAAAGGAAGCGGAGTTAAAAATGTATGGAGTAGGAAAAACATTACTTCTCATGGATCCTCCTAAATTGGAACTTACCTATAAGACATGGTAATGCGAAACATCATGGATCAAAATAAATATTATAAGAGGGCATAATAATACAATTACGAAATGCACACTATGAGAGATTAGAGACATGAAAAAGAAGGGAAACTGAAGAAATTTGAAGCAGATAGTCACCATTGTGCCAAATTTATGATTGCTTTGGGATCATCGTGCCAAATTTACTTCTAAGGGATCTTCACTATAATCTCAAAGATTATAATTTGCTCAAATACACAAGTAAGAACTTCGTTTTCTCAATCACATAAGAATATATTGCTCAATCACACAAGAAACTAGCAGGTGGAGTCCGGATTAAGGTTTGATAATCATTCCAAACTTGTCTTTTTTTTCATAAATACTCTGTCATTCCTTCATTGATCCATTCCTCTATCAACTAACACTTTCTAATGACTTTGTGACTTTGTCGTTTTCTTTCACCTTCAGGAATCATATTGATACTAGTACAAAATGCACGATGTGGGAGATTATTAGAGACATGAAAAGGAAGGGACACTGAAGAAATTTGAAGCAGACAGTCACCATCGTGCCAAATTTATGATTGCCTTGACAACAAATTAGTAGTTTTTGATAATTTCCAAGAAACAACCCTACTTTTATTGGGATCATCCCTTATTTTTTTCAGGTGTTAAATTGTGTATTTCAAAATTCATTGAAATCTTGATAGTGGTCCATCACTATTATTAGTTTTCAGGATTCACAAATTTTGTTGACCAATGTTTTAGAATATATTGCTGCCATTATAAAAATGGATCCATCATAACATTCACTCCTAATTTGGATATCATTTTAAATTGTATTACAGTTATAAAACTCTGTTCATAGATTGTAGTGATGATCAGTGAGAAAATACAACTGCAACAATTATGACTCTTGATAAAAGATGTCGTTTTCAATGTCTTCTGCAACTATATGCAACATTGAAGCAACTCGTGTCTGTTGTATCATCGTATGTTTAGATTGACAATGAGTTTCGCAAAATCACGGTAATATCATGATTTTATTATCTTTAGCAAAAATTGTGCCAGCAGAATGATGATTTTATTAAACTTGTTGCTAAGCCGATCATGCATTTATGTTTATGATTTCATTTTGTACCAATGTACTAGTACAAAAATTTGCTTGTCATATGAATTGAGCTAGTCAAATAGGTAGCTAACATGTAAATAGAGTACGATCATATACAGATAGAGCAACGACAATTCTGTTAGAGTTACATGAATTTAATTACTGTGGACTGAACAATATGAATTGCAAATAGTAATTTAAAATCCGGAATTGATTTTAAAATTGTTGGAAATGCTCAATCCAGCGAAAATTATATCACGAGCGCATCATAAAACTATGTGGCATCACAACTTGCCTATGTTTTTTCTTCTCTGATGCACAAGATTTATTCTTGTTTTCATTTTTTTTTTTCAATTATTTATCTATCATTTGCTTCTTTCACAATCGCTTTACCTCCCATGCCATCTATCATTGCCGACAAAAGAGGACTCACCTCCATTAGCTATGGCTGTGTGTGTTTTCACATTTCCTACCTCTAGTTTGAACTTTGACATTTTTTAAAGCATTATTTAATTACAAATAGGTCTACTTGGTGAGAAGAAATTTGGACCCAATATATGAAGTGAATGGAAAAGTCTGAACATAGATATCTCAACATCTACCATTCTGAGAGTAACACCACAAGGTTCAACAATCAATTTCCTCAATTCTAATGATGATGGAAATTGTCATACCCCATTTTTTGACCCATTTTCGTCTCGTTTTATTTATTGTCTCGTTTTACGCATTTTTTTTTTAGGCCGAGGATTTTCGTCGTTTCAGACGAAATTTCGGCAGGGAGGTATTTTAAAATACCTCATGTCAATTTTTGTTTTTTTTTATTAATTTTATTTTTTATCCCTTTTTTATTTTTACTTTTAATTTCAGTTTTATTATTATCATTAATTTTTATTTTAATTATTATCATTTTCATTTTTTACTTTTACTTTTATTATTATTTTTTATTTTATTTTTTTATTATTATTTTTCTTTTTTTGCATTTTTGTCCAAAAGGTCAAAGTCCAAGTCATGGTCCAACACAGGCCAGCACTGTAGCTGCGCCCCTAACACCGTAAATCATCATCACAAAACCTTCAACCACATCCAAATCATCATCACAAAATCCTCAAATCCAGCAAAATCACTTTCTCATTTAATGCTTGCAGAAATTTTATCCAGAAACACAGCTTGCAAGCTTATCACCTATGACAAGCAGCTCAAGCAAAGCTCTATAAAACAGAACCCAAATCAACAGAAAAAAAAAAAGAAGAAAATTTTAGAGAAGAAGAAACTTTTTAAACACAAATATTTTTCCAGCAAACACAACACAGCAAAATCCAACAAACCACTGCCATTTTCGGCCAAACCCTTAATTCACAACCAGCCACCATAACACAACAAACCATAACACAAACCACCACACACACACGTTTCCCCCCCCCCCCCCCCTAACAGTACCATTCACGCAAGCACAACACACTCACACACACGTACAAAACTCACGCAACCACACCACACCGTACCACACAACACGCACCTACACACACACGTAAACACACACCAGCACAACACAAGCCACTCGTACAAAGAACAAGCAGGACCGAAAAAGAAAAAGAGAAAAAAAGGTGAAATTTTTTGTGTTTAAAATCTTAGATCTAGGGTTTTTGAGGGAGTTTTTGAGAAATCTAAACTTGGATTCGGGTTTAGGAAGGAAAAGGATGTAGGAAAGGAAGAAAAAATTTTGAAAAAGGAGTGTTTTTAACTTTCCGGCGCGGTGGCGCCGCCGCGTTGGCCGGCGGCCACCACGCCGGAGCCCCCCCTTGGCCGGCCAGAAATTTATAAAGAGGAGAGAGGTGGGAGAAGAAGAAGGGTTCGGTTTTTAGAGAATGAGAGAAGAGAGAGAGTGAATGTGAGAAATGAGAGGAAATTGTGAAGGAAAGGGTATTTATACCCCTCCCTGTTTCAGTGTGACAGGGTGTACGCGTTAGCGTACACCCACGCCCTCTCAGACCACTTGATCTTGATCGTACGGCTTAGGCCTTTTCCACCTCCTGATCAGATCAGGGCCGTCTGATTAATCAGACGGCCCAGATTAATTTACGAAAGCCCAATGCTTTTTGGGCCTTTTCTTTAAAATCTGAGTGGGTTTTTGCTTCTAACACCCCTAGTTTTAATTTTTACACCTCCCAAATATTTATTTCTTTTATTTTCTTTGCAAATTTAATTTTTTTCTTTTTGTTATTTATTTCTTTTTATTGTTTTATTGTCTTTTTACATCTCATTTATTTATTTACCTATCATTTATCTCATGCATTTATTTTTTTTTTTATTTCTTTTTGTTCATTTTATTTTATATCTTTTCTTTATGTCATTCATATGTACATTTAGGAACATATATATATAAATATGCATTGTTCTTTTATTATTTTTTATAGTTCAATCCATGATAAATAAAAATCTTTTTATTTAAATCCAACGATCGTTTTATTAATTCCTCATGTTTAGCTTATTTTATCGCATTTTATTTTCTTTTTAACTCCAAGTAAAAAAATCCAAAACAACAAAAACATTTTCTTTTTTTATTAAGTAACAAACTTGTTCATTTTGGTTGCAACAACTAATTTGGACAATTTATTTTCTCTTTTATTCTAAAAAACGAGCGTTTTTCTTAGTTTACATTTTTCTTAAAATTCAAGCGAAACTTGAATGAAAAAGGGTGGTTTGACGTATGTCTTTCCTTTCCCCGATCGAATAAACACTTGACGTATGTCTCGTTGCTTAAACGATCGTCATTCTTTTCTAGCCTCCCCAAAAAAATACGTTTTTAAACAAAACTTGAATGAAAAAGGGTGGTTTGACGTATGTCTCTCCTTTCCCCGGTTGTACGAACACTTGACGTATGTCTCGTTGCTCGGACAATCGTCATTTTATTTTCGAAGTATAAAAAACTCACCAATCTTGGCCCTTGTGGCCAATCCAAACCTTTCGCGCCTTTGCGCGTTATTTTCATCCTTTTTACGCCTTGCGCGAATTTAACGCCTCCGTGCGTTTGTTTTATTTTCAAGCTTTTTTGTACGCCTCCGTGCGTTTGTCTTTATTTTCAAACCTTTTACGCCCCTGTGCGTCTGTCTTTTTTTCTTAAACCTTTACGCCTTGCGCGAGTTTATCGCCTTAGCGTCTGTCCTTCACCTTTTTTAAGCTTTTTACGCCTTTGTGCGTTTTCAAACAATTCTTTCTCAAGAACTACGTAAGCTTTGAATTCTCCGACTACCGGGAGATACGTAGGAGCAAGACCGACGTCTTGTCAAGCCCGTTATTAAAAAATCTTTTTTCTCTTTTTTTCTATTTCGTTTGTTTTTATCTCTTTCTTCACCTCACATTTTATTTACTTGTTCCTTTACATATATATATATGATTAAGCATGCAAGCAAAACGTCAAAAAACATTTTATGCCTAAGCCAACTAAGAGGTTCCCGTTGAGTACAACGGATGTGAGGGGTGCTAATACCTTCCCCTCGCATAATCGACTTTCGAACCTAAAATCTCTTTTCAAGGTAATTTAGAACTTTTTTCCTTTTTCCCCGAAAAATTAAAAGTTCAGTCGTGATTTAAATTTAGTGATTCAATGCTAGTCAATAGCTTGACATCCGAAATTCGACGCGACAGAAATGGCGACTCCACTGGGGACTTGCATAAAACACTTTGTTTGTGCATAAACAAGTCAAGCCTATCTTAGTCGGCTTTTAGGCTAAAATGTTTTTATTTTTGCTTGCACGCTTATGCCTTATTATCATTTTTTGTTTATTTTTTCTCGCTTTATATGTATATGTTTCATATTGCTTTATATTCATATTATATATGTTGTGGGGTTACTTGAGCGATGTTACTCCACATTGTTCGGGTTAATGCCGGACGTGTGAGGCTCTATTCCCGAGCTTGAGAGAAAATTAAGATAGGATGGGGTTGCGTAGCGGAGGCCCACTTGACGTATGTCTTGAAGGGAAGATGCGAAAACCCCGCCTAGAGTAGATTTCACTTGGAATATATTGAGGTCTTGCGAGCATTTGCAATTGACGACAATAGTTCCATGTGAGGTCCGTGATCTCTAGGGACCTTTTAGAGAATCTCATCTTTAGAGCCTACACGTGAGGATGGGGGAAATTTTGAACATACATATGCATACCATACATTTACATGCATGAAAATAATTTTCGCATATCACTTTGCTTTATAGGAAATTAATTGCACTTTTTAATTTCCTTGTAAAGCAAAACAAAAAATTTTTTTATGCATTTACATACATCATTCATTATCATGCATATGTCCATCTTCGAGTCCAAAACTCATTTCTCTTTTTCTTATCCTCAGGATTTCTCATAATCCGAATTGAGTATTCAGTGTTTGCATTTTCTTCGCAACACTACGCGTCTTTCCATAAAGAGAAGTGGCTCATCGTCTTGAAGCAACTCACGCCTACAACACTCGAGCAGCTTTAAAGAAGAAAATGGAGAATCTAGAGCAAGAGAATCACGAGCTTCGTGAAGAATTAACATCCATGAAAACGGAGATGGAAAAACTAACGGAGTTAGTGAAACTACTAGCTGCCGCGCAAATCCCGACACCTCCTCCTCCCTCCAGTTCTCAAGAGCAAGCATCAGCATTTGCTTCGACTTCATCATTGCATGTCAATGCTCCACAACACTCTAAACCCCTCGGTTGTACGTGGGGCATGCCTTTTGAGTTTGGTGAAGAGTCTATCCCAATTCCCACCACTCTCCTAGAAACTCCGGTATCTCAACCCGAGATTTCCTTCCCTCAGGCTACTGTGGCCTTCACAACGCCCGTGGTCCATACCACTCAGCATGATCACGAGCCTATCTTTCATACCGAAAGTGTAGGTGCTCAAGATAAGATGGCCGATTTCCAAGAGAAATTCGAGGAAATGCAAAGGGAGATCAAAGCCCTCCGAGGAAAAGATTTATTTGGGAAAAGCGCCTATGAGCTCTGCCTTGTACCCAATGTCCAAATCCCTCCTAAATTCAAGGTCCCGGACTTTGAAAAGTACAAAGGGAATACTTGCCCGCGAAGTCACTTGGTAATGTACGCAAGGAAGATGTCAACGCAAACAGACAACCATCAACTCCTTATCCATTATTTCCAAGATAGCTTAACCGGTGCCGCTTTAAAGTGGTACATGGGTTTGGATAGTACTAAAATCCGAACCTTCAATGACTTGGGAGAGGCGTTTGTCTGCCAATACAAATATAATTTGGACATGGCCCCGGACCGGGACCAACTCCGGGCTATGGCCCAAAAGGACAAAGAGACCTTTAAGGAGTACGCACAAAGATGGAGGGAGATAGCGGCTCAGATTAGCCCGCCTCTTGAAGAAAAGGAAATGACCAAGATATTTTTGAATACTCTTGATTCCTTTTATTATGAACGAATGGTTGCAAGTGCGCCAAGTGACTTCACCGAGATGGTAAGCATGGGCGTACGTTTGGAGGATGCGGTCCGAGAGGGACGCTTAGTAAAAGAAAGTGCTCCATCAAGCAGCACAAAGAGATTCGGGGGTGGTTACCCAAGGAAGAAAGAGCAAGATATCGGCATGATTGGCCATGGAGGACCTCATCAAGGGTACTCAACATATCCACATATCTCTGCCATTTCACCTACCATCTCAACACCTCCAAACTACCAGATTCAGGTCTCACAAAGGCCTCCCCCTCCTTATCAACCAGCATATCAACAACAACAACCTCCACAAAATCCACAACCATATTATCAACAACAACGCCCGCAAGGTCAGCAGCAATACCGGCCTCGAGCACCTCAACAGCTCTTCAATCATCAGAATCGCCCGAGGACGGCATTCGATCCCATACCCATGAAGTACGCGGACTTGCTCCCGGCTTTGCTTGCGAGAAATCTCGTACAAACAAGAGCACCACCTCCCGTACCAAATGTATTACCTCCATGGTATCGCTCGGACTTTACTTGCGCATACCATCAAGGGGCACCAGGCCATGACGTTGAACATTGCTTCCCTCTTAAAGATGAGGTCCAAAGGCTAGTCCGTACTAAAGTGCTGACCTTCAAGGACTCGAACCCAAATGTCCAAACTAACCCGCTGCCGAACCATGATTCCTCAATCAACATGGTTCAAGAACATCAAGGAGCTAGTCCTATTTTGAAGGAAGCCACAAAGGAAGTCGACGCCATCACTGAAGATGGGCCAGAAGAAGCGGTACATGTCCATATGACGCCCGGAGAAGTTTGCTACAATTGGGATGCTGTCGACATTCCTTCTGTTATTCAATTGTCTAAGTAATGTGTTTATTTATTTATCGTTTTCAAAAAAAGATCCCTTCGTCTTGCCCAAAGCGAAGAAGGACTCATGTAGGGCTTGTTTAAAGTACTATTATCATAAATGAAATTTGTCGTTTTTATCACGACCTTTCTGTTATTCTCTTTGTTGTTTTATTGTCGTTTTTCCGAAAAAATGGTAACACAAAAAAACCAAAAAAAATCAATCATAAGTATATTTCCTTCTTTTTAAATTTCAAAAAGTCTGCATTTTCTCTCATTTCACTAAAATCAATCATCCATCATTTGCAGACTAAACGTCCATAAACCCGTTGAACTCCATAACCCTAGGCTCTCCCCCAACTTTGAATTCCCTGTTTACGAAGCGGAAGAGGAAGAGGATGAAGAAATTCCGGACGAAATCAAGCGTCTATTAGAACAAGAGAGGAAGACTACTCAGCCTCATGAAGAAGCAATAGAGGTTATCAACTTGGGTTCCGAAGAGGACAAGAAAGAAATCAAGATTGGGGCATTGTTGGATGCATCCATCAAAGAAAGAATCATCAAGCTTCTTGAAGAATATGTGGATATCTTTGCATGGTCATACCAAGATATGCCAGGATTGGATCCCGAGATTGTGGAGCATCATCTACCTTTGAAACCTGAATGTCCGCCAGTCAAGCAGAAGTTGAGAAGAACTCGCCCTGACATGGCCCTCAAGATCAAAGAGGAAGTGCAAAAGCAAATTAACGCTGGATTTCTTGTTACATCAGAATACCCTCAGTGGTTGGCCAACATAGTGCCTGTTCCCAAGAAGGACGGTAAAGTTCGGATGTGCGTCGACTACCGAGATTTAAACAAAGCTAGTCCAAAAGACGACTTCCCTTTACCCCACATTGACATATTGGTCGACAATACGGCCAAATCCAAGGTATTCTCCTTCATGGATGGCTTCTCTGGATACAATCAAATTAAAATGGCTGTTGAAGATAGAGAAAAAACATCTTTCATTACACCATGGGGCACCTTTTGTTATCAAGTGATGCCTTTTGGCTTAACAAATGCGGGTGCTACCTATCAAAGGAGCATGACCACTCTTTTCCACGACATGATACACAAAGAAATTGAAGTGTATGTCGACGACATGATTGTCAAATCCGGAACTGAAGAGGAGCATGTTGAATATTTGCTAAAGATGTTTCAACGTCTAAGAAAATATCGGCTTCGCCTGAACCCCAACAAATGCACATTCGGCGTGAGATCTGGAAAACTCCTAGGTTTCATTGTCAGTCAAAAGGGTATCGAGGTAGATCCCGACAAGGTCAAGGCCATCAGAGAAATGCCTGCTCCTCAAACTGAGAAGCAAGTAAGGGGATTTCTAGGACGTTTAAATTACATCTCTAGATTCATATCCCACATGACAGCTACTTGTGGACCCATCTTCAAGCTACTTCGCAAAAATCAAGAAGTAGTATGGACAGAAGATTGCCAGAAAGCCTTTGACAGCATCAAGGAGTACCTGCTAGAACCTCCAATACTTATTCCTCCAGTCGAAGGAAGACCTTTAATCATGTACTTAACCGTATTGGAGGACTCCATGGGTTGTGTACTCGGACAACAAGACGAGACCGGTAGAAAAGAGCACGCTGTCTACTACCTAAGCAAGAAGTTTACGGACTGCGAGTCCCGATACTCTCTACTCGAGAAGACTTGTTGTGCATTAGCTTGGGCTGCTAGGCGTCTTCGACACTACATGCTTAACCATACTACTTGGTTGATATCCAAAATGGATCCAATCAAGTACATCTTTGAAAAACCCGCCTTAACCGGAAGGATCGCCCGTTGGCAGATGTTGTTATCAGAATACGACATCGAATACCACACTCAAAAAGCTATCAAGGCCAGCATTCTTGCCGATCATTTGGCTCATCAACCAATCGAGGATTATCAACCAATCAAGTTTGACTTCCCCGATGAAGAAATCATGTATCTAAAGATGAAAGATTATGACGAGCCATTATTCGGCGAAGGTCCAGATCCCGAGTCTAGATGGAAGTTAATCTTTGATGGAGCTGTCAATGTCTATGGCAATGGAATTGGGGCAGTTATCATCACCCCCGACGGCAAACATCTCCCTTTCGCTGCAAGACTTTCATTCGACTGTACAAACAATATGGCGGAGTATGAAGCTTGTATTTTGGGAATTGAGGAAGCCATTGATCTAAGGATCAAGAACCTCGACATTTATGGAGACTCAGCTCTTGTGATCAATCAAATCAATGGAGATTGGGAAACTCGCCACACTGGCTTGATTCCTTATAAAGATTACGCAAGACGTTTGCTAACTTTTTTCAACAAAGTTAAGCTGCATCATATTCCTCGAGATGAGAATCAAATGGCGGATGCTTTGGCAACCTTGTCTTCCATGTATGAGATCAGCCGCCGGAGCGAGATTCCAACAATCAAGGTTGAGCATCTAGAAAGGCCTGCGCATGTGTTTGCAGCCGAAGCAGTCATAGATAACCAGCCATGGTTCCATGACATCAAAAGTTTCCTCCAAAAGCAAGAGTACCCGCATGGGGCATCCAACAAGGATGAGAAAACTCTGCGAAGATTAGCTGGCAACTTCTTTCTAAACGGAGAAGTTTTATACAAGAGGAATTTTGATATGGTGCTACTCAGATGCGTTGATGAGCAAGAAGCTGATCGTATAATGCATGAGATACATGAAGGTTCCTTCGGGACTCATTCCAGTGGGCACACAATGGCTAGGAAAATCTTAAGGGCCGGATATTACTGGATGACCTTGGAGAGTGATTGCTACAAGCATGCCAGAAAATGCCATAAATGTCAAATTTATGCGGACAAGATCCATATGCCACCAACGGCTCTGAATGTCCTCTCTTCCCCTTGGCCTTTCTCCATGTGGGGTATCGATATGATTGGTAGGATTGAACCTAAAGCTTCTAATGGACATCGCTTCATCTTAGTTGCGATTGACTACTTCACCAAATGGGTCGAAGCTGCGTCATACGCCAACGTCACCAAACAAGTGGTGGTCCGATTTATCAAGAATCATATCATCTGTCGATATGGTATTCCCAGCAGGATTATCACCGACAATGGGACCAATCTAAACAACAAAATGATGAAGGAGCTATGTCAAGAGTTCAAGATCGAGCATCATAACTCTTCTCCTTATAGACCTCAGATGAATGGCGCAGTTGAAGCTGCAAACAAAAACATCAAGAAAATAGTGCAAAAGATGGTAGTCACCTACAAGGATTGGCACGAGATGTTGCCATATGCCTTACATGGGTATCGTACTTCAGTACGCACATCGACAGGGGCAACCCCTTTCTCTTTAGTATACGGCATGGAAGCAGTGCTCCCCGTAGAAGTCGAAATCCCGTCATTAAGAATCTTGATGGAAGCTAAATTGTCAGAGGCTGAATGGTGTCAAAACAGATACGATCAGTTGAACTTAATTGAGGAGAAACGCATGACCGCCTTGTGTCATGGACAACTGTATCAACAGAGGATGAAACAAGCTTTTGACAAGAAGGTTCGTCCTCGTGAAATCCAAGAAGGAGACCTCGTGCTTAAAAGGATCCTATCTTTTCAACCCGATTCCAGGGGCAAGTGGACGCCTAACTACAAAGGCCCGTATGTAGTCAAGAGAGTTTTCTCCGGAGGAGCTTTGATTCTCACGACAATGGACGGCGAAGATTTGCCGCGTCCTGTGAATTCCGATGTAGTCAAGAAATATTTTGTCTAAAAAACAAAAGAACAGCTCGGTAAGTCGAAAACCTGAAAGGGCGGCTTAGGCAAAAATGAGCGTCTCGGTGGACTGAAAACCCGAAAGGGCGGTCCAGGCAAAAATTAGAGACACAAAACAGAAATAATCATCCTGATAGGTCGAAAACCCGAAAGGGCGATCTATGCAAAAGTTAAGGATCAAAAGACAAGATAACTGCATCGGATTGACTACAGTTTACTTGGGGCAAATCAATTGTCAAAGGACTCGGAATCTGAAGCATCCAAACAGTGAATTCAAAGTTGTTAGGGAGAATAGCGGTTATTGTTCAATAAACCTTCCCTGTATATTTACCATTTTTTCAACTTTGTAAGATCCGTGGAACCACGCCGTTGGCGGGCCACCACCCCATTAATAAAATTTCTTCCTAGTGAAGTCTTTACAATTTGTTGGGAATTCCCATTTATTTTGCTTAGTCATTTCTTCTATTTTTGATAATGATACTTGGAACGAAACTCTTTTTCAAAAGAAAAATTTAAATCTTTTTAGAAGGCATAAATAATAAACACATTCTCTTTGGACTTGCGAATAATTGAAGTGCGCGCCAGCAGCTATCCCGAGAGCAGATAAACTTCGCAGACCAAAAATGGTCAAATGCTAAACAGATTTCCCCGGCGGAGTTCCCCCCGTGGATCAAAGGGAATGTCCCCAGTGAATCAAAGCCCGACCTCGCTCGGCATTCAATCATAATCCCCAGTGGATTAGCACAATCCCCGGTGGATTAACAAACTCCCCAGAAAGTCAACCTTTGTCCAAAACAATCAAAAGCCCAATTGTCATTGGCACCTACTCACAAAAGCCCAACCACCGTTGGCATCTAAGGCTGGATATCGATCATGCTTCCAAAATGATCCTTATATCCCCAGCGAAACCACAAATAAAGCCCAATTTTTATTGGCATCCCTCCAGTGGAGTCTCAACCCCTAAAGCCCAATCATCATTGGCACAAATACAAAAAGCCCGACCTCGCTCGGCACCCCAATCAAAGCCCGACCTTGCTCGGCATCCAAATACAAATCAAAGCCCGACCTCGCTCGGCATCCAAACAAAATATAAGCATTCCCGGCGGAATCCCCAGTTCTTTTCCCAAGCGGATTAACACGATTCCCCAAGTGAAGTAACAATTTCCCCATGGGGTATGTGTTCCTCGTCAACGGTTACGGCTTCACCCCGTCAACATTTTGGAGATGTTCCCTGCGACATCATCCCCATCGAAGATTACCGAGTGTTTGCAATGCGACGTCGGTCCACTTCTCATTTTACCGGTCTAAATCTTGTTTCACCAAGTTGTCGGTCATGCAATAAGTCAAAACATTTAGGGTATCCCCCAGTGCAAGTCAATCTTTCACACATCCCCAGTGGGAGTCCTGCATTAGTGCATTCATACATTCATGCATTTCATACATTTGTACAATCATACAAATCATGTGATTACGCATTCATGCATATACGCATTCACACATGCAGCATACCACAATATCATCTGTACATGGTTGTTTTAACCACCACGTTTCTTACCAATTTATCATAAACAATCTGCATTTTTCTCCAATGTCATTCTCCAGTAATGTTACAAAACAAAGCCCAATTTTATTGGCATTCCCCAGTGAGTCATCATTCACACTCACAAATACCAAATCATAACCAAAGCCCGACTTTGCTCGGCATCCCATCATAGTCACCAGTAAATATTCCCCAAGTGTCATCCCCGGTCCGGTTGGTCAAGTGATGTCACCCTTTTACGCCAAGTGGCAGTTCAAACGAACAGCTTGCGCATCTTTTTATCATGTCTTTATGCCAAGTGGCAGTTCAAACGAACAGCTTGTGCATATTCCCCAGTATTGTCGCCAAGTGATATTTCTTTAACGAACACTTGTGCACAGTTTTATTTGTTTTTATCCTCAGTGGTAGTTCGGATTTTAACCCGAACAGCTGACTTGGTTTTCATCCTCAGTGGTAGTTCGGATTTTAACCCGAACAGCTGACCTTTTAACCTTCTTGTTTCTCATTCATTAGTAGCTCGGAATTTAACCCGAACGACTGACTTTTACCTTCGTTGTCTTGTCATCAGTAGCTCGGAATTTAACCCGAACAACTGACTTTTATACCCTTGTTTTATCATCATTCAGTGTTAGTTCGGAATTTAACCCGAACAGCTGACCTTTACCTTCGTTTCTTACCAACGATGCCAGTTCGGAATTTAACCCGAACGATTGACGTTTACTCTAGTTTTTTCCTCATCAGTAGTTCGGAATTTAACCCGAACAGCTGACTTTTATCCTTTGTTTTCTTATCCTCAATGGCAGTTCGGAATTTAACCCGGACAGTTGACATTTATTTCCTGTCGTCAATGGCAGTTCGGAATTTAACCCGAACAGTTGACATTTTGTTTCTTGTCGTCAATGGCAGTTCGGAATTTAACCCGAACAGTTGACATTTTGTTTCCTGTCGTCAATGGCAGTTCGGAATTTAACCCGAACAGTTGACATTTTGTTTCTTGTCGTCAATGGCAGTTCGGAATTTAACCCGAACAGTTGACATTTTGTTTCTTGTCGTCAATGGCAGTTCGGAATTTAACCCGAACAGTTGACATTTTACTTTCTTGTCGTCAATGGCAGTTTGGAATTTAACCCGAACAGTTGACATTTTACTTTCTTGTCGTCAATGGCAGTTCGGAATTTAACCCGAACAGTTGACATTTTACTTTCTTGTCGCCAATGGCAATTCGGAATTCAACCCGAACAGTTGACATTTTATTTCTTGTCGTCAGTGGCAGTTCGGCAACAACCCGAACAGCTGACATCTACATTCAATCCGTGCCGTCAGTGGCAGTTCGGAATTTAACCCGAACAGCTGACATTTTACCCTTTTTTTGGTTCCCGTGGTTAATTGTCCACTCTCCCCAGTGAACAGTTCGGCAATAACCCAAACGGCTAACCTCTTGTCCCCAGTGGAACACTATCCCCAATAGAGTCGGATCCCGTTTCTTTAACGAACCCGGGTATCCCTTTTGTCTCTGTTTGTCCCCAATCAGGTCATCTTTGTCATCTTGCATTCATACTTGCATCGCATGCATTCATAACATGGCATACATGGCATCGCATCCATATTGTTTTACTGTCCAAAATTGGTCAAAAAATGGTGTACTCTGTATTTAAGTTTCTTCGACCCGTCAAATCAAAATTTCGCTCCGTAGCGAAGAAACTTAAATAGGGGCATCTGTCATACCCCATTTTTTGACCCATTTTCGTCTCGTTTTATTTATTGTCTCGTTTTACGCATTTTTTTTTTAGGCCGAGGATTTTCGTCGTTTCAGACGAAATTTCGGCAGGGAGGTATTTTAAAATACCTCATGTCAATTTTTGTTTTTTTTTATTAATTTTATTTTTTATCCCTTTTTTATTTTTACTTTTAATTTCAGTTTTATTATTATCATTAATTTTTATTTTAATTATTATCATTTTCATTTTTTACTTTTACTTTTATTATTATTTTTTATTTTATTTTTTTATTATTATTTTTCTTTTTTTGCATTTTTGTCCAAAAGGTCAAAGTCCAAGTCATGGTCCAACACAGGCCAACACTGTAGCTGCGCCCCTAACACCGTAAATCATCATCACAAAACCTTCAACCACATCCAAATCATCATCACAAAATCCTCAAATCCAGCAAAATCACTTTCTCATTTAATGCTTGCAGAAATTTTATCCAGAAACACAGCTTGCAAGCTTATCACCTATGACAAGCAGCTCAAGCAAAGCTCTATAAAACAGAACCCAAATCAACAGAAAAAAAAAGAAGAAAATTTTAGAGAAGAAGAAACTTTTTAAACACAAATATTTTTCCAGCAAACACAACACAGCAAAATCCAACAAACCACTGCCATTTTCGGCCAAACCCTTAATTCACAACCAGCCACCATAACACAACAAACCATAACACAAACCACCACACACACACGTTTTCCCCCCCCCCCCCCCCCCCTAACAGTACCATTCACGCAAGCACAACACACTCACACACACGTACAAAACTCACGCAACCACACCACACCGTACCACACAACACGCACCTACACACACACGTAAACACACACCAGCACAACACAAGCCACTCGTACAAAGAACAAGCAGGACCGAAAAAGAAAAAGAGAAAAAAAGGTGAAATTTTTTGTGTTTAAAATCTTAGATCTAGGGTTTTTGAGGGAGTTTTTGAGAAATCTAAACTTGGATTCGGGTTTAGGAAGGAAAAGGATGTAGGAAAAGGAAGAAAAATTTTTGAAAAAGGAGTGTTTTTAACTTTCCGGCGCGGTGGCGCCGCCGCGTTGGCCGGCGGCCACCACGCCGGAGCCCCCCCTTGGCCGGCCAGAAATTTATAAAGAGGAGAGAGGTGGGAGAAGAAGAAGGGTTCGGTTTTTAGAGAATGAGAGAAGAGAGAGAGTGAATGTGAGAAATGAGAGGAAATTGTGAAGGAAAGGGTATTTATACCCCTCCCTGTTTCAGTGTGACAGGGTGTACGCGTTAGCGTACACCCACGCCCTCTCAGACCACTTGATCTTGATCGTACGGCTTAGGCCTTTTCCACCTCCTGATCAGATCAGGGCCGTCTGATTAATCAGACGGCCCAGATTAATTTACGAAAGCCCAATGCTTTTTGGGCCTTTTCTTTAAAATCTGAGTGGGTTTTTGCTTCTAACACCCCTAGTTTTAATTTTTACACCTCCCAAATATTTATTTCTTTTATTTTCTTTGCAAATTTAATTTTTTTCTTTTTGTTATTTATTTCTTTTTATTGTTTTATTGTCTTTTTACATCTCATTTATTTATTTACCTATCATTTATCTCATGCATTTATTTTTTTTTATTTCTTTTTGTTCATTTTATTTTATATCTTTTCTTTATGTCATTCATATGTACATTTATGAACATATATATATAAATATGCATTGTTCTTTTATTATTTTTTATAGTTCAATCCATGATAAATAAAAATCTTTTTATTTAAATCCAACGATCGTTTTATTAATTCCTCATGTTTAGCTTATTTTATCGCATTTTATTTTCTTTTTAACTCCAAGTAAAAAAATCCAAAACAACAAAAACATTTTCTTTTTTTATTAAGTAACAAACTTGTTCATTTTGGTTGCAACAACTAATTTGGACAATTTATTTTCTCTTTTATTCTAAAAAACGAGCGTTTTTCTTAGTTTACATTTTTCTTAAAATTCAAGCGAAACTTGAATGAAAAAGGGTGGTTTGACGTATGTCTTTCCTTTCCCCGATCGAATAAACACTTGACGTATGTCTCGTTGCTTAAACGATCGTCATTCTTTTCTAGCCTCCCCAAAAAAATACGTTTTTAAACAAAACTTGAATGAAAAAGGGTGGTTTGACGTATGTCTCTCCTTTCCCCGGTTGTACGAACACTTGACGTATGTCTCGTTGCTCGGACAATCGTCATTTTATTTTCGAAGTATAAAAAACTCACCAATCTTGGCCCTTGTGGCCAATCCAAACCTTTCGCGCCTTTGCGCGTTATTTTCATCCTTTTTACGCCTTGCGCGAATTTAACGCCTCCGCGCGTTTGTTTTATTTTCAAGCTTTTGTACGCCTCCGTGCGTTTGTCTTTATTTTCAAACCTTTTACGCCCTTGTGCGTCTGTCTTTTTTTCTTAAACATTTACGCCTTGCGCGAGTTTATCGCCTTAGCGTCTGTCCTTCACCTTTTTTAAGCTTTTTACGCCTTTGTGCGTTTTCAAACAATTCTTTCTCAAGAACTACGTAAGCTTTGAATTCTCCGACTACCGGGAGATACGTAGGAGCAAGATCGACGTCTTGTCAAGCCCGTTATTAAAAAATCTTTTTTCTCTTTTTTTCTATTTCGTTTGTTTTTATCTCTTTCTTCACCTCACATTTTATTTACTTGTTCCTTTACATATATATATATGATTAAGCATGCAAGCAAAACGTCAAAAAACATTTTATGCCTAAGCCAACTAAGAGGTTCCCGTTGAGTACAACGGATGTGAGGGGTGCTAATACCTTCCCCTCGCATAATCGACTTTCGAACCTAAAATCTCTTTTCAAGGTAATTTAGAACTTTTTTCCTTTTTCCCCGAAAAATTAAAAGTTCAGTCGTGATTTAAATTTAGTGATTCAATGCTAGTCAATAGCTTGACATCCGAAATTCGACGCGACAGAAATCAAAACAATGGATCCAAAGATTTTATGAACTGTGATATTTTTTGGCAGACACACACTAAGGATTTTAATATATGCAGCTACGAGCATGTGAAACTATAACAAGAGGTTGCGTGATATTAGCGAGGAAGCGTCATCGCGGCATATAACACCTCTCTAAAATTATTTTATATTTATTTGTTTCCTTTGTTCTCCTGAGAAACAATAATTGATCAATAAATCGCTTGAAATGGAAACCAGATGTTGCATTGCTGATAGAAAACAAACGATATTAACAAATAGGCAAGCACCATAAAAAATTATCAAACAGAACTTAATATGCATTTAAGAAAATAGTGAATCTCAGAAAGTAATGTTTATGTAAATAACAAGAACTGGAAGCCTTTAAAATACAAAAAAACAGAAACTGGAGGAAAACGTTATATATATAGAATAAACCAATGCATCGGCAACCACGAACAGTGCATAGAAACTCTCTCGTCCCATCCAAGGCATTATCATGCAAAAAATATATAGGTAACCAATACAAGAGCTATTGTGGATAATATGGCGGTAAATTGTAGGCGATTGTCCAGTATGTTATGCAGCACAATCATGATGTTGTCCTCTGTGTCTTCAACATAATTCATCATCTTGAACATGACAACCAGCAAAAAAGAAAGTCAGCAACATAGAAGTCAATTCTTTAGTAAATTATTAAATTATGTTAAGCGATTATAGATGATAATAACCATATTAGATTGAACATCAATAATATTAAGTTTTGATTACGCAACTCACTCGATCAGAACACACAAAATTGTAACAAGTTGTAGCTGCTAATAGCACAGGGAAAAAGGAACTAGAAAGGTGTACCTTGGAGAGTTTCTTGAGAGTACTGCTTATCTGAATGTAGTATGCTTCCAAGAGCATCTTCAGCTCCTTGTCGTTGGCAGTGGAGTAGGTAGCCATATTTGATTCATCAAACAGAAAATATCCCAATCCCTCTTTCACTATTTGAACACGGTCGGTTATGTCATCCAACCGACTCATAAGTTTATAAAGACCTTCCAAATTGTTCATTAGTTCAGTGCTGGTCTTTGATTTCAGTTCATCTAGAGAAGGAGTTTGTGCCTCTTGTTCTAGCATCTTTGCTTCGTTCTCCAACACGCTGAAAGCCGCATCAAGACATGTCTCAAGCACTGTGAATTCAAACGGAGTGGTGGTTGCATCGTGGTTACGGACCCTTGCTTGAAGTTCCTGAACAATTCCTGAACAAAAGAAGGGTCTCTGAACAGAACTTCGTCGGCAGTGATTATGGCTTGGATGTGTTCCACGTTGACGATGATGGCTCTTTCTCGTCGGAGAACAGTGCAATAAGCACAAGGGGAGGAAAAGAGAGGGTCTAGGATTTTTCTAAGGTCACGTAAGGTGATGCCAGTCCGCCTCATGATGTCACGCTCTCCGGCCTTAAACACATGTGCATCTCCGGTACTGTCGACCGACAGCCATGGCTGAACTTCATCTCCCGTCGGTCGCAGATGTGAGTTTGGTTCGGTTGTCATATTCTAAGCAGTGGGTTAACGTACGGTGGTGAAAACCAGAAGTGTGTGGAAGTGAGAATATAAAGGCGAGTCGATGAGAAACAAAATCGTATTCTTTTCTTTCAAGAGTGTTATGTTATGTTATGTGTAGCAATTTATAGTGGGTGAGTAGAAACAACTTTTCAATTTGGTTGGATAAGTCGTTACAGTTACCTATTTGATTGCCAAAATTACTCACCTAATTTATCTTATTTATTTGTAACAGTTTTTATCTTTTTTTAGTGTGTATCCTTTATTTAATATTGATACACTATTAAAACTAATATCCACCAAATTATCAAAAATTGAGGTAGATTCGTAACAAAAAATTCTAGCAAAACAAACAAAAGATTGAGGTAAATTATTTTTTCAAGATTATCTCTAAAAAAATCTCTAAATTATTGAATGTCAAAATTACTTTAATTTTAACCTGTAATAACCAGTTCTTATGAGGTTGCTTGTCACAAGTTTTATGAAGAAAAAAAATCTTTTTTTAAATCACTTTAAAGAATATTGTATATGTTTGTTATAGTTTTTAAAATAATCTCAATCTAAACAAAATCTAAAATTAGTTTCAATTGAAAAGCTGTTAAAGGCCTGCTAACTATAGATTAAAATAAAAGTGATTTTGACATTGAATAATTTTGGGATTCTTGTTTAGATATTTTATAAAAAATGAGAAACTAATTTGCGTTTGTTTACCTTCATAAAAAAAGAGGTCATGCGAGAATGTGTTAGGCTTGAAATTTTTTATTGCAAGAAACATAAAATATTTCTTATGCCGGTGTTATTGGGAAAGAGAAAACCTTCTTCGAATGTATTGGCGGAGAAAAATAAGACCTTATATGGGGTCCGAAAATTCACATATGATAAAGAAGTCTTGGACTGGGCAAGTAGGAGTGCAATTGTAAGAGTCTTGAATCATGAGCATATTCTTTTAGTCCAACAAAAAATCAAACATGTAGGTTTTGAGGAAATAAAAGTTGGGCAAACATTCGATCTTTAAAGTTGGACAAATAATCTAGTTTGTCCGGATACAACTATATAAATAGATTTTTGTTACAAAATTACCTCAATCTTTTGAAAATTATTCTCTCTCTCTTCTAAAATAAATTCTATTTTTTTGAGAAGCTATTCTTAGAGCCCGTTCTTCATGTTTTTTTAAAAAATATCAGAATTTTAAAAAAAAAATCTAAAAACAGCTTCAAATGAGAAACTGCTAATAGTTTGTCAAAAAAATAAGATTGTTTTTAGAGGAGAGAAAAAATAAGGGTCAAAAGATTGTACTAAATTTGTAACAAAATATCCTTTTTCAGATTTCAATGCTCCCTTTTTATATAGTTCTATCCAAACAAACTAGATTATTTTCTAAAAAAAAAAAAGTGATGTTTGCTACGATAAACAAACACAAAACAAATACTGATTTTTTTTTAAATCTTTAAAAAAATAATCTCTTAATTATACAATGTCAAAATTATTTGTATTTCAATCCTAACAAACGGCCTCTTAACAGCTTCTCATTTGAAGCTGTTTTTAAATATTTTTTAGATTCTAATTTTTTAAGGTGGTTTTTGTATACTCTCTCCGTTCCTTTTTAATTGTCGTTTGACTACGAATTTAATGTTCCTATTTAACTGTCGTTTTGGTATTTTAAGGGTATGATTTGTCACTTATACCCTTTTTAAATTACTCTTATATTTTTCAATAAAACTAATTAATGCTATTAATTTAGAAAAGTAAAGTTTGTTATTTTAAAACAAAGTTTGTTTTTTTTTAAAACAGTTTTTTTTATGAAAAAAAAGTTTTTTTTTTGTTATCTTCAACATTCAAAACTATGTTCTAGTGTGAATCTAGTATGGGTTGAAACCATAGTTGAATCCTTAATTTTGATTAGAGAAACGATATTTGAATAATCATTTTGTGACAATTTTTATGACAACTTTTTCTCTAATACTCTCATTATATTCTCAATTTCTCTATTGCTTTGGTTTTTGTGTCAAGACCTACATTACTTTGTATATTTTAGTCATCCCATAAGTTGTCTCATAAAATGGTTGTTCACATAACATTCTTCTTTTGGTTAAAGGAGTTGGAGGAAAGTTAATTTTTTCTTAAATTTTGATTAATGTGAAGTTGAAATAATTTTTATTTTGTTTTACTATTATAAAAAAAAATATGTGTCCAATATGTATATTATTGAATTGTTTGTTATGAGAGAGAGACAATGTGTGTGTTAAAAAAACTAAGAATTTGTTGAAAAAAAAGGAGTAACTAACAATTGTTTGTTATGCTAGAAGGATAACACATTAATATTTTTTTTAGAAACACATTAAGTTTATTGAAAGGAGAAAGTGTGTGCAAATAAATAGAAATTTATTGATAGATTAAAATGAGGGTATAATATGAAGAAAATGTTCAAAAATACACTTTCTTAATTTAGTGTTACTATTCCAAAACGACATTTAAAAAAGAACGGAGTGAGTATTTTTTTTAGATTCTAATTTTTTAAAAAAGTTTTAACAAATGAATGTAATACTCTTTGGAAAACGCTGTAATTTTAAGAGTATCTTTTTAAAAAAAAATAGAGTTTTTTTTTTGGGAGGGAGGACGGAGAGAAAAAAAATAGAGTATCTAAAGATGGAGATCATTTTGTAAAATATATCTTTTATATAGTTATATCCAAACAACCAAATTGTTTTTTATTGAAGTGATTTTTATTACAGTAAATAAACACAAAATGGATTCTGCTTTTTTATTACATCTCAACAAAATAATATTTAATTATTGAAAGTCAAAATAGTTTTTCTAATCGGTAAAAACCTAGTGCTATATTTAATTTAAATTTACTAAAAATAAGCTTTATGATTTGCAAGTGGTTTTATATGGGTGTATCTAAAAATAGGTTTTATGATGTGTATAGTGCTTTTATCTCACTTTGAGTGTATTTGATGCAATAGAAATACTTTCCTATGAGTTTTTTCTTTTAAAGTCGTCCAATGAAAACTGACAGTTGTTTCAATATTAAGTGTAAAAATATTATTAATAAAAAAAATATATACTATATAAAAGAAAATACATGAATTTTGGTTGGCTCTTTCAAAAAAAATGAATTTGGGCTGGTTTTTCCTTATTCAATTTTACCCTTCATTTAAATTATATATGAAGAAATAATTTAAATACATGGTTTTGGGATGGCTTTTTTACTTCAATCATACGCCTAAAAAAATTTCCCTATAAGAATGTTATATTAGTGGCTTTTTCAGTCAACATCGTGCCAAATTTTTGATTGCTTTGACAACAAATTAGTAGTGTTTTGATAATTTCCAAGAAACAACCCTACTTGAAGTAGGTATATGATCTAAACCATTTTGTCTCAAAATAGTTAAGTGATACTGAATAAGATATACTGAACAACCATGTCTGAACAAAGAATGCTCTGATCAGAAGCTCTGAACTATCTTTTTCTACTTCTGAACATCATTCTATTTTTTAAATGCAATGTCATATACTTCATGTAAAATCAAGTCTGCTCTGATTCTCATCTTTGTTGCCTGATTACCTATATGATTGCATGATTATCTCACATGTTTTTCAAATTCTCTTAAAAAGGGGGAGAAATTCTCCTTTCTAAAACTTTTTGTTGATGACAAAAGGGGGGGGGGGGGGGGGGGGGGGGGGGGGGGGGGGGAATGTAAAACAAGTATTAAAGCTCCTGAGCTCAAAATATAAGTTAAATTCTGTCAGTAATTAACTTATGAAAGGGGAGTAAAAGGTATTAAAGCCTGAGGCTCTGAACATAAGTTAAGTTCTGATTGAATTTAACTTATGAGAACTGTTCTTAACTCTTAGCCTCTGAATTTAATTCTGTGAGATATACATTACTCTTAGTGAGTAAAATGAATTTAAAATAACTTGGATAAGACTCAGGGAGCTTAAAAAACTCATCCTGTGGATTATCAGACTTAGGGGGAGAGCTTACAAACCTCAGAATCTGAAGTCAGCAAGTTATTTATAATTCTGAGTGTTAATTTCACTTGATTGTTTTAAGTTGAGTTTAATTAACTTGGATAAGAATCAAGGGGAGCTTACAAACCTCTCCTGAAGTCAGCTTGTTGATTAAACTTAACAACAATTCTGAAATTTTCACATTTGTGATTTAAACTGAATTTAATTAACTTGGATCAGACTCAGGGGGAGCTTACAAACCTCATACCCTGCAGTCAAATTGTTAATTAAATTAACAACAATTTTCTGATTAATACTTATGTTTGTCAACATAAAAAAGGGGGAGATTGTTGGAACAAAATGTGAAACAACTCTCTTTTAGATTAAGGGGGAGATTGTTGGAACAATTTGTATGAACATCTCTCTTTAAAGGTTTTGATGATAACAAAGTGTTAAATAGAAAATTGGTATTTGCTAATGCTTTGTTCAAGTTGTGCAGAACCATGTTTCTAATGATCAGTATTTGATAATGGTTATGGAAGAACAAGCTTAGAGCAAGAAGGAAAGCTAAGAAGCAATGTTGCAAAATTGAGGGAAAACTGGGTCTGAAGGCTGAGTCTGAAGGGTGCGTCTGAAGGGTGCGTCTGAAGGCTGAGTCTGAGGGTCAACGAAAGTCAACGTCTGAAGGGAGAGTCTGAAGGTCAACAAAAGTCAACGTCTGAAGACCAGCTTTTGATGAACGGTTCTTCTGAAGTCTGAGTCTGAAGAAGTGCTTCTGAAGTCTGAGTCTGAAGAAGAGCTTCTGAAGTACTGTTCATGGGAAGCTTCTGAAGTCTGACGTGGATGATAAAGCAACTGGTACTAAGCGCATTTAATGCCTGGAGTGTCAGAACAACTCCAAAGGAACAGTTGTCTCCCTGACTCAAACATTCCCCAACTTTTAAGGAAAGATAATTCAAAAATGGCTGCTGGGTTCTGGCTTTCTGCAAAGTTCAGCACACAAATTCAGCTAGCCTAGTTCTTCTTTTGCAACGGCTCTTTGCTCAAATCCTGCAAATCTTCAACAGCTCTATTTCCCTCTATAAAAGGAGAAGAATTGAAGAAGAAATTTGCTAAGACTCTTGGAACAAAAACTATCTGAAACTTGCTCTGTTTTGCTGGAAAAATACGAGTGTCACTAAACTCTTAGAAATTCTTTCATTCTTTGTAACTTATAATTTCTTAAGGTTAAGAGTCTTACCCTGAGTTGTATTAAGTGAACACCTCTGATATTTTATCAAGTGTTCAACCCAAACTTACCTTCTTTGTAAATCAGTTTGGTTTAAGTCTCAGTGTGCGTACTGAGCATTGCAAGCCTCATTACTTAGTGTTCTAAGCAAGTTAGAATCTCATTCCTTTGTGGTCTGAGCAGAAAGTCTCATTCCTTTGTGGTCTGAGCATTGGGAAGCCTCTTGACTTAGTGTCTTGAGCATTAGAAGCCTCTTCCTTTGTGGTTGAGCAACTGGAAGTCTCTTCCTTTGTGGTTGAGCAATTGTAATCATCTGATTATAGTTAAAATCTCTTGTTAGTAACAAGGGGACTAGACTACTTCCAACTTGTGGAAGGAACTAGTATAAAAACATTGTGTGTCCTCTCTTTCCTTCTCTCTTTGTTTTTAATCCGCTGCATATACTCTTTGAGAAATAGTTCAGAACTGATTCATATCAACTTCTGAACTTAACTTAAGTTTTTGAGAAGAAAAGAAACCAAGTTTTTGAGTCTACACAATTCAACCCCCCCCCCCCCCCCCCCCCCCCCCCCCCCCCCCCCCCCCCCCCCCTTCTTGTGTGTTTTTCTCACCTTCAGTCCACATTGTGGTTTTCCGCGCCATCGACAATATTTCTCGGCATGATTTGTCTTCTTGCATATGCCACATGAAGGATACTCATCTTGATTTTTCTTTGAGAAATTTCTAGAAATTTCTTTGTTTCTAGAATTTTCTCCACTTCTCTTGTTTCCTCCAAATCCTTTATTTTGAGATCGTAATTGAAGTTTTGATTGAAAGGCATTTTCAACTGTATCATCATCATGCCTACTCAACCTTTGCTCATAAGCTTCCAGTGAGACTATTAATTCTGTCACCGACAAAGTAGACAGATATTTGGTTTGCTTAATCGTAGTAACGATTGCATCATACTTACGAGGAATATAAATTAGAATTTACTCAACAATTCTTTTGTCGAGAATATTATCCCCGTAAGTTCTCATTTGACTTACTAATTCTTTTTTCTTGGTATAATAGTCTTTTACGGTCTCAGACTCTTTCATTTTTGTTAACTAAAACTCACGTCTAAGAGTTTGAAGTTTAATGGCACGTACCTTGTCACTTCCTTGAAACTCCTCCTTTAGTGTACCCCAAGCATCTTTGGCACTTGTAGCTCCCATTATTCTTGGAAAGATATTGTCTGCTACCGCTTGTTGCAAAAAGAACAATGCCTTTGAATCTTTTTGTTTATTTTCCTTCAGCTCCTTTTTCTGAGCTGCATTGAGAGTTGAAATGTCTGCGGAAATAGTAAATCCTTCATCTACAATCTCCCATAAATCTTGAGAGCAAAAAAATGTCTTCATTTTAATACTCCAAAAATCATAGTTTTCACCATTGAAAGTAGGGATAGTCATAGATGATGGTTGAATGATATTAGCCATGTCTTAGGGAAAAAATTTAGAAATGGTGTAGGATATAAGGAGGGTTTGGTTGGAAATAGATGGATAAATTTTCTACGCCCAATATATGATCGAACGTAGCTCTGATACCACTGTTAGTATTTTAGGTAGTAGTGTTAGTTTAGAGTGTAGTTGGATAGTGTAGAAGACTTTAGTTGATAGTTGGAATATGGTAGTAAGTAGTGTGAGGACTTGGAGCAAGAATAGATGGTATTGCTCTCCAAATTGGATTTATTACAAATGAATACATGTTTGCCTATTTATAGTGTGGATGTCATATTCTAGATACTTCTTTCTAGATCCTTCATGACATTTCCTACAACATGTGTAGTATTAATTAAATCTAAAACATACTAAACTATTTTAGAGAAATCTAGACATGTACATCAATTCTTAACATTCTATAAGTAATGCATTCTAGAGAATTCTAGAAATATGCATCACATTTTAACAAGAATGATGATTTTATTAAACTTGTTGCTAAGCCGATCATGCATTTATGTTTATGATTTCATTTTGTACCAATGTACTAGTACAAGAATTTGCTTCTCATATGAATTGAGCTACTCAAATAGGTAGCTAACATGTAAATAGAGTACGATCATATACAGATAGAGCAACGACAATTCTGTTAGAGTTACATGAATTTAATCACTATGGACTGAACAATATGAATTGCAAATAGTAATTTAAAATCCGCAATTGATTTTAAAATTGTTGGAAATGCTCAATCCAGCGAAAATTATATCACGAGCCCATCATAAAACTATGTGGCATCACAACTTGCCTATGTTTTTTCTTCTCTGATGCACAAGATTTATTCTTGTTTTCATTTTTTTTTTTTCAATTATCTATCATATCATTGGCTTCTTTCACAATTGCTTTACCTCCCATGCCATCTATCATTGCCGACAAAAGAGGACTCACCTCCATTAGCTATGGCTGTGTGTGTTTTCACATTTCATACCTCTAGTTTGAACTTTGACATTTTTTAAAGCATTATTTAATTACAAATATGTCTACTTGGTGAGAAGAAATTTGGACCCAATATATGAAGTGAATGGAAAAGTCTGAACATAGATATCTCAACATCTACCATTCCAAGAGTAACACCACAAGGTTCAACAATCAATTTCCTCAATTCTAATGATGATGGAAATCAAAACAATGGATCCAAAGATTTCATGAACTGTGATATTTTTTTTGCAGACACACACTAAGGATTTTAATATATGCAGCTACGAGCATGTGAAACTATAACAAGAGGTTGCGTGATATTAGCGAGGAAGCGTCACCGCGGCATATAACACCTCTCTAAAATTATTTTATATTTATTTGTTTCCTTTGTTCTCCTGAGAAACAATAATTGATCAATAAATCTCTTGAAATGGAAACCAGATGTTGCATTGCTGATAGAATACAAACGATATTAACCAGTTTTATTTGTTAAATAGGCAAGCACCATAAAAAATAATCAAACAGAACTTAATATGCATTTAAGAAAATAGTGAATCTCAGAAAGTAATGTTTACGTAAATAACAAGAACTGGAAGCCTTTAAAATACAAAAAAAACCAGAAACTGGAGGAAAGCGTTATATAAAATAAACACAATGTCGAAAGAAGACCATGCATCGGCAACCACGAACAGTTCATAGAAACTCTCTCGTCCCATCCAAGGCATTATCATGCAAAAAATATATAGGTAACCAATACAAGAGCTATTGTGGATAATATGGCGGTAAATTGTAGGCGATTGTCCAGTATGTTATGCAGCACAATCATGATGTTGTCCTCTGTGTCTTCAACATAATTCATCATCTTGAACATGACAACCAGCAAAAAAGAAAGTCAGCAACATAGAAGTCAATTCTTTAATAAATTATTAAATTATGTTAAGCGATTATAGATGATATAATAACCATATTAGATTGAACATCAATATATAATATTAAGTTTTGATTACGCAACTCAACTCGATCAGAACACACAAAATTGTAACAAGTTGTAGCTGCTAATAGCACAGGGAAAAAGGAACTAGAAAGGTGTACCTTGGAGAGTTTCTTGAGAGTACTGCTTATCTGAATGTAGTATGCTTCCAAGAGCATCTTCAGCTCCTTGTCGTTGGCAGTGGAGTAGGTAGCCATATTTGATTCATCAAACAGAAAATATCCCAATCCCTCTTTCACTATTTGAACACGGTCGGTTATGTCATCCAACCGACTCATAAGTTTATAAAGACCTTCCAAATTGTTCATTAGTTCAGTGCTGGTCTTTGATTTCAGTTCATCTAGAGAAGTAGTTTGTGCCTCTTGTTCTAGCATCTTTGCTTCGTTCTCCAACACGCTGAAAGCCGCATCAAAACATGTCTCAAGCACTGTGAATTCAAACGGAGTGGTGGTTGCATCGTGGTTACGGACCCTTGCTTGAAGTTCCTGAACAAAAGAAGGGTCTCTGAACAGAACTTCGTAGGCAGTGATTATGGCTTGGATGTGTTCCACGTTGACGATGATGGCTCTTTCTCGTCGGAGAACAGTGGAATAAGCACAAGGGGAGGAAAAGAGAGGGTCTAGGATTTTTCTAAGGTCACGTAAGGTGAGGCCAGTCCGCCTCATGATGTCGAGCTCTCCGGCCTTAAACACATGTGCATCTCCGGTACTGTCGACCGACAGCCATGGCTGAACTTCATCTCCCGTCGGTCGCAGATGTGAGTTTGGTTCGGTTGTCATATTCTAAGCAGTGGGTTAACGTACCGTGGTGAAAACAAGAAGTGTGTGGAAGTGAGAATATAAAGGCGAGTCGATGAGAAACAAAATCGTATTCTTTTCTTTCAAGAGTGTTATGTTATGTTATGTGTAGCAATTTATAGTGGGTGAGTAGAAACAACTTTTCAATTTGGTTGGATAAGTCGGTTACCGTTACCTATTTGATTGCCAAAATTACTCACCTAATTTATCTTATTCATTTGTAACAGTTTTTATCTTTTTTTTAGTGTGTATCCTTTATCTAATATTGATACACTATTAAAACTAATATCCACCAAATTATCAAAAATTGAGGTAGATTCGTAACAAAAAAATTCTAGCAAAACAAACAAAAGATTGAGGTAAATTATTTTTTCGAGATTATCTCTAAAAAAATCTCTAAATTATTGAATGTCAAAATTATTTAAATTTTAATCTGTAACAACCAGTTCTTATGAGGTTGCTTGTCACAAGTTTTATGAAGAAAAAAAAAATCTTTTTTTAAATCACTTTAAAAAATATTGTATATGTTTCTTATAGTTTTTAAAATAATCTCAATCTAAACAAAATCTAAAATTAGTTTCAATTGAAAAGCTGTTAAAGGCCTGCTAACTATAGATTAAAATAAAAGTGATTTTGACATTGAATAATTTTGGGATTCTTGTTTAGATATTTTATAAAAAATGAGAAACTAATTTGCGTTTGTTTACCTTGATAAAAAAAAGAGGTCATGCGAGAATGTGTTAGGCTTGAAATTTTTTATTGCAAGAAACATAAAATATTTCTTATGCTGGTGTTATTGGGAAAGAGAAAACCTTCTTCGAATGTATTGGCGGAGAAAAATAAGACCTTATATGGGGTCCGAAAATTCACATATGATAAAGAAGTCTTGGACTGGGCAAGTAGGAGTGCAATTGTAAGAGTCTTGAATCATGAGCATATTCTTTTAGTCCAACAAAAAATCAAACATGCAGGTTTTGAGGAAATAAAAGTTGGGCAAACATTCGATCTTTAAAGTTGGACAAATAATCTAGTTTGTCCGGATACAACTATATAAATAGATTTTTGTTACAAAATTACCTCAATCTTTTGAAAATTATTCTCTCTCTCTTCTAAAATAAATTCTATTTTTTTGAGAAGCTATTCTTAGAGCCCGTTCTTTATGGTTTTTTAAAAAATATCAGAATTTTAAAAAAAAATCTAAAAACAGCTTCAAATGAGAAACTGCTAATAGTTTGTCAAAAAAATAAGATTGTTTTTAGAGGAGAGAAAAAATAAGGTTCAAAAGATTGTACTAAATTTGTAACAAAATATCCTTTTTCAGATTTCAATGCTCCCTTTTTATATAGTTCTATCCAAACAAACTAGATTATTTTCTAAAAAAAAAAGTGATGTTTGCTACCATAAACAAACACAAAACAAATACTGATTTTTTTTTAAATCTTTAAAAAAATAATCTCTAAATTATACAATGTCAAAATTATTTTTATTTCAATCCTAACAAACGGCCTCTTAACAGCTTCTCATTTGAAGCTGTTTATATATATATTTTTTAGATTCTAATTTTTTTAAAGTGGTTTTTTTTATACTCTCTCCGTTCCTTTTTAATTGTCGTTTGACTACGGATTTAATGTTCCTATTTAACTGTCGTTTTGGTATTTTAAGGGTATGATTTGTCACTTATACCCTTTTTAAATTACTCTTATATTTTTCAATAAAACTAATTAATGCTATTAATGTAGAAAAGTAAAGTTTGTTATTTTAAAACAAAGTTTGTTTTTTTAAAACAAAGTTTTTTTTATGAAAAAAAAGTTTGCTTTTTGTTATCTTCAACATTCAAAACTATGTTCTAGTGTGAATCTAGTATGGGTTGAAACCATAGTTGAATCCTTAATTTTGATTAGAGAAACGATATTTGAATAATCATTTTGTGACAATTTTTATGACAATTTTTTCTCTAATACTCACATTCTATTCTCAATTTCTCTATTGCTTTCGTTTTTGTGTCAAGACCTACATTTCATAAAATGGTTGTTCACATAACATTCTTCTTTTGGTTAAAGGAGTTGGAGGAAAGTTAATTTTTTCTTAACTTTTGATTAATGTGAATTTGAAATAATTTTTATTTTGTTTTACTATTATTAAAAAAAATATGTGTCCAATATGTATATTATTGAATTGTTTGTTATGAGAGAGAGACAGTGTGTGTGTTAAAAAAACTAAGAATTTGTTGAAAAAAAGGAGTAACTAACAATTGTTTGTTATGCGAGAAGGATAACACATTAATATTTTTTTTAGAAACACATTAAGTTTATTGAAAAGAGAAAGTGTGTGCAAATAAATAGAAATTTATTGATAGATTAAATGAGGGTATAATAGGAAGAAAATGTTCAAAAATACACTTTCTTAATTTAGTGTTACTATTCCAATACGACATTTAAAAAAGAACGGAGTAAATATTTTTTTTAGATTCTAATTTTTTAAAAAAGATTTAACAAATGAATGTAATACTCTTTGGAAAACGCTGTAATTTTAAGAGTATCTTTTTTTAAAAAAAAAATAGAGTTTTTTTTTTGGGAGGGAGGGGGAGACAAAAAAATTAGAGTATCTAAAGATGGAGATCATTTTGTAAAATATCTCTTTTATATAGTTATATCCAAACAACCAAATTGTTTTTTATTGAAGTGATTTTTATTACAGTAAATAAACACAAAATGGATTCTGCTTTTTTATTACATCTCAACAAAATAATATTTAATTATTGAAAGTCAAAATAGTTTTTTTAATCGGTAAAAACCTAGTGCTATATTTAATTTAAATTTACTAAAAATAAGCTTTATGATTTGCAAGTGGTTTTATATGGGTGTATCTAAAAATAGGTTTTATGATGTGTATAGTGCTTTTATCTCACTTTGAGTGTATTTGATGCAATAGAAATACTTTCCTATGAGTTTTTTCTTTTAAAGTCGTCCAATGAAAATTGACAGTTGTTTCAATATTAAGTGTAAAAATATTATTAATAAAAAAAAAATCTATACTATATAAAAGAAAATACATGAATTTTGGCTGGCTCTGTCAAAAAAAAAATGAATTTGGGCTGGTTTTTCCTTATTCAATTTTACCCTTCATTTAAATTATATATGAAGAAATAATTTAAATACATGGTTTTGGGATGGCTTTTTTACTTCAATCATACGCCTAAAAAAATTTGCCTATAAGAATGTTATATTGGTGGCTTTTTCAGTCAACATTGTGCCAAATTTATGATTGCTTTGACAACAAATTAGTAGTTTTTGATAATTTCCTAGAAACAACACTACTTGTAACACCCTAATTCCCAACGTTAAATTATTAAATAACAAGTATGTATTTAAATAAATAGGATGTTACAAACTCATCATCATGTCACTTAATAACGCAATTTTATTTCATACTTCAGCAACGGAAAATAATTCACTTGTCTCAATAATAAAAATTCTTTGTGTCATCAACATCAGAAATAGAAATAGCAATTGTTCCAAAGATTCAAACTCAAAAGAAACAATTTCAACGTTAACCCCAACCCTGGTGTTACAAAATCATAGCGACTACATACTTAACACTAATGAATAAAAGAAAGGGGACGGAAACACTTCTGAAGGTGAGAAAAACACACAAGAAGGGGGGGGGTTGAATTGTGTGGGCTGTTTCTTTCTTTCTCAAAAACTTTGGTTAAGTTCAGAATCAGATTCTGAAACTTTTTCAGTTGTTTAGCAGCGGGTAAATTTAAATGAGAGAGAGGGAAAGAGAGACACAAGAGTTTTTATACTAGTTCCTTCCACAAACCGGAAGTAGTCTAGTCCCCCTGTCACTTACAAGAGATTTTAACTATAATCAATTGATTACAATTGCTCAAAGCACACAGCTAAGAGACTTCCAATGCTCAAGCACCTAGCAAGAGACTTCTATGCTCAAAACACAAAGTTAAGAGACTTCTATGCTCAAAACACAAAGTTAAGAGACTTCCGAATTGCTCAAGCACGCAGGCTGAGACTTGGATCAAACTGATTTACAAAGAAAATAAGTTTGGGTTGAACACTTGATAAAATATCAGAGGTGTTCACAAAATACAACTCAGTTTAAGACTCTAAACATAAGAAATTCTAAGACAGAAGTTTGTAAGAATTTCTAAGTTGTTTTTGGTGACTTTCGAATTTGACAGCAAAACAGAGCACAGATTTTTCAGTCTTTAGTTCTTGAGTCTTAGCGATTTCTTCTTCAAATCTTCACCCTTTTATAGAGGATAAAAGAGTTGTTGAGATTTACCAGAATTCCAGCAAAGAGCCGTTGCAAAACTAGAAGCTATGTCCAGCTGAAATTGTGTGCGCAAGTGCAGAAAACAGAGCACGCAATATTTGAATTGTTTTCCTTAAAAGCTGGAGAATGTTTCTTTGAAGGAGGCAACTGTTCCATTGAGCTGTTCTGACTGTACAGGCATTAATGATGACAGTGACAGTTGCTTTTCCTTAAAAGTCAGACTTCAGAAGCTTCTTCAGGAACTGTTCATCAGAAGCTCTCTTCAGACGCAGGTCTCAGACGCACCCTTCAGAAGCACTGTTCATCAGACGCACTTCTTCAGACGTTGACTTTCGTTGACCTTCAAACGCAGTCTTCAGACGTTGACTTCTGTTGACCTTCAGACGCAGTCTTCAGAAGCTGCTTTCAGACGCACCTTCAGGAGCTGCCTTCAGACACATATTTGCTTCAAACTTGCAACACAAGCTTCTATGCTTTCCTTCTTGCTCTTAGCTTGTTCTTTCATAACCAATGTTAAATACCAAACTTTAAGAACATGGTTCTGCACACTTAGAATCAAGCATTAGCAATTCAAATTTTCTTTTTAACACTTTGTTATCATCAAAACCTATTCTGGATACTTCTTTCTAGATCCTTCATGACATTTCCTACAACATGTGTAGTATTAATTAAATCTAAAACATACTAAACTATTCTGGAGAAATCTAGGCATGTACATCAATTCTTAACATTCTATAAGTAATGCATTCTAGAGAATTCTAGAAATATGCATCACATTTTAACAAGAATGATGATTTTATTAAACTTTTTGCTAAGCCGATCATGCATTTATGTTTATGATTTCATTTTGTACCAATGTACTAGTACAAAAATTTGCTTCTCATATGAATTGAGCTAGCTAGTCAAATAGGTAGCTAACATGTAAATAGAGTACGATCATATACAGATAGAGCAACGACAATTCTGTTAGAGTTACATGAATTTAATAACTGTGGACTGAACAATATGAATTGCAAATAGTAATTTAAAATCCGGAATTGATTTTAAAATTGTTGGAAATGCTCAATCCAGCGAAAATTATATCATGAGCGCATCATAAAACTATGTGGCATCACAACTTGCCTATGTTTTTTCTTCTCTGATGCACAAGATTTATTCTTGTTTTCATTTTTTTTTTCAATTATTTATCTATCATTTGCTTCTTTCACAATCGCTTTACCTCCCATGCCATCTATCATTGCCGACAAAAGAGGACTCACCTCCATTAGCTATGGCTGTGTGTGTTTTCACCTTTCATACCTCTAGTTTGAACTTTGACATTTTTTAAAGCATTATTTAATTACAAATATGTCTACTTGGTGAGAAGAAATTTGGACTCAATATATGAAGTGAATGGAAAAGTCTGAACATAGATATCTCAACATCTACCATTCCAAGAGTAACACCACAAGGTTCAACAATCAATTTCCTCAATTCTAATGATGATGGAAATCAAAACAATGGATCCAAAGATTTTATGAACTGTGAAATTTTTTGGCAGACACACACTAAGGATTTTAATTATATAGGCAGCTACGAGCATGTGAAACTATAACAAGAGGTTGCGTGATATTAGCGAGGAAGCGTCACCGCGCTAAAATTATTTTATATTTATTTGTTTCCTTTGTTCTCCTGAGAAACAATAATTGATCAATAAATCTCTTGAAATTGTAACCAGATGTTGCATTGCTGATAGAAAACAAACGATATTAACCAGTTTTATTTGTTAAATAGGCAAGCATCATAAAAAATTATCAAACAGAACTTAATATACAATCATGATGTTGTCCTCTGTGTCTTCAACATAATTCATCATCTTGAACATGACAACCAGCAAAAAAGAAAGTCAGCAACATAGAAGTCAATTCTTTAATAAATTATTAAATTATGTTAAGCGATTATAGATGATATAATAACCATATTAGATTGAACATCAATAATATTAAGTTTTGATTACGCAACTCAACTCGATTAGAACACACAAAATTGTAACAAGTTGTAGCTGCTAATAGCACAGGGAAAAAGGAACTAGAAAGGTGTACCTTGGAGAGTTTCTTGAGAGTACTGCTTATCTGAATGTAGTATGCTTCCAAGAGCATCTTCAGCTCCTTGTCTTTGGCAGTGGAGTAGGTAGCCATATTTGATTCATCAAACAGAAAATATCCCAATCCCTCTTTCACTATTTGAACACGGTCGGTTATGTCATCCAACCGTCTCATAAGTTTATAAAGACCTTCCAAATTGTTCATTAGTTCAGTGCTGGTCTTTGATTTCAGTTCATCTAGAGAAGTAGTTTGTGCCTCTTGTTCTAGCATCTTTGCTTCGTTCTCCAACACGCTGAAAGCCGCATCAAGACATGTCTCAAGCACTGTGAATTCAAACGGAGTGGTGGTTGCATCGTGGTTACGGACCCTTGCTTGAAGTTCCTGAACAAAAGAAGGGTCTCTCAACAGAACTTCGTCGGCAGTGATTATGGCTTGGATGTGTTCCACGTTGACGATGATGGCTCTTTCTCGTCGGAGAACAGTGCAATAAGCACAAGGGGAGGAAAAGAGAGGGTCTAGGATTTTTCTAAGGTCACGTAAGGTGAGGCCAGTCCGCCTCATGATGTCGAGCTCTCCGGCCTTAAACACATGTGCATCTCCGGTACTGTCGACCGACAGCCATGGCTGAACTTCATCTCCCGTCGGTCGCAGATGTGAGTTTGGTTCGGTTGTCATATTCTAAGCAGTGGGTTAACGTACCGTGGTGAAAACAAGAAGTGTGTGGAAGTGAGAATATAAAGGCGAGTCGATGAGAAACAAAATCGTATTCTTTTCTTTCAAGAGTGTTATGTTATGTTATGTGTAGCAATTTATAGTGGGTGAGTAGAAACAACTTTTCAATTTGGTTGGATAAGTCGGTTACCGTTACCTATTTGATTGCCAAAATTACTCACCTAATTTATCTTATTTATTTGTAACAGTTTTTATCTTTTTTTTAGTGTGTATCCTTTATCTAATATTGATACACTATTAAAACTAATATCCACCAAATTATCAAAAATTGAGGTAGATTCGTAACAAAAAATTCTAGCAAAACAAACAAAAGATTGAGGTAAATTATTTTTTCGAGATTATCTCTAAAAAAAATCTCTAAATTATTGAATGTCAAAATTACTTTAATTTTAATCTGTAACAACCAGTTCTTATGAGGTTGCTTGTCACAAGTTTTATGAAGGAAAAAATCTTTTTTTAAATCACTTTAAAGAATATTGTATATGTTTGTTATAGTTTTTAACATAATCTCAATCTAAACAAAATCTAAAATTAGTTTCAATTGAAAAGCTGTTAAAAGCTTGCTAACTATAGATTAAAATAAAAGTGATTTTGACATTGAATAATTTTGGGATTCTTGTTTAGATATTTTATAAAAAATGAGAAACTAATTTGCGTTTGTTTACCTTGATAAAAAAAAGAGGTCATGCGAGAATGTGTTAGGCTTGAAATTTTTTATTGCAAGAAACATGTGGTTAGTGATGAAGTTTTGGAGGACGAGGTTGATGTTTCTTATGCTGGTGTTATTGGTAAAGAGAAAACCTTCTGCGAAAGTATTGGCGGAGAAAAATAAGACCTTATATGGGGTCCGAAAATTCACATATGATAAAGAAGTCTTGGACTAGGCAAGTAGGAGTGCAATTGTAAGAGTCTTGAATCATGAGCATATTCTTTTAGTCCAACAAAAAATCAACATGCAGGTTTTGAGGAAATAAAAGTTGGGCAAACATTCGATCTTTAAAGTTGGGCAAATAATCTAGTTTGTCCGGATACAACTATATAAATAGATTTTTGTTACAAAATTACCTCAATCTTTTGAAAATTATTCTCTCTCTCTCTCTCTTCTAAAATAAATTCTATTTTTTTCGGGCATAAGAAGAAAGTTGACGGTTCCTTTGAGAGGTACAAAACTTGGTTAGTCGGTAATGATTCCAATCAACAGAATGGTGTCGATTGTGGTGAAACTTTCAGTCCGGTAGTTAAACCTGCAACTATAAGGACAGTTCTAAGTATTGCCCTTTCAAACTCATGGTGTATGCATCAATTAGATGTTAAAAATGCCTTCTTACATGGGAATCTTAATGAAACTGTGTACATGTACCAGCCTTCTAGTTTTCACAATCCTCAACACCCTGATTATGTGTGTTGGTGAAGAAGTCTCTCTATGGTCTCAAACAGGTGCCTCGTGCTTGGTACCAACGCTTCACTGACTTTTTTGCTACTTTGGGTTTCTCTCATAGTGTATGTGATCACTCCTTATTCATCTACCACCGTGGAGATGATACTGCCTATATTCTTCTTTATATGGACGGTATCATTCTCACCACATTATCTGACACTCTTCGCCAGTCTATCATGTCTAAGCTAAGTTCCGAATTCGCTATGAAAGATTTGGGTCCTCTCAGTTACTTCACAGGTATCTCAGTTACAAGACACTTAGGTGGTATGTTTCTTTCTTAACATAAATATGCCGAAGAAATCATTGAGAGAGCTGCCATGTCCTCCTGCAAACCAATTTCTACTCCAGTGGATAGAAAAGTGAAACTTAGTGGAACCTCAGGCAACCCATATCATGATCCCTCTGAATATAGAAGTCTTGCTGGTGCACTGCAATATCTTACTTTCACAAGACCTGATATCTCTTATGTCGTTCAGCAGATATGCCTTTTTATGCACGATCCAAAAACGCAACACATGACTGCCTTGAAGCGAATCATTAAATACATTAAAGGCACAAGCACTCACGGCTTACATCTATTTCCCTCCTCGGTTGACAAGCTCACTACATATATTGATGCTGACTGGGGAGGATGTCCACACACCCGTAGCTCCTTGTCGTTGGCAGTGGAGTAGGTAGCCATATTTGATTCATCAAACAGAAAATATCCCAATCCCTCTTTCACTATTTGAACACGATCGGTTATGTCATCTATAAAAGTAGTTTGTGCCTCTTGTTCTAGCATCTTTGCTTCGTTCTCCAACACGCTGAAAGCCGCATCAAGACATGTCTCAAGCACTGTTGTCGCGTCGAATTTCGGATGTCAAGCTATTGACTAGCATTGAATCACTAA